>JAJGOT010000455.1:585000-701021 GCA_022457155.1 Cladopsammia gracilis | reverse complement strand
GAGACACCCTCAAATTCCCCTGAATTTCACACAAATATTTCAGACCCAACAAATCTAAAAATTCAACAATTTCTGTCACTTTTCACACAACTCACAAATTTATCAAATCTGCTCAAACTCATCAGAATTGCGTGGTATCTGTTGAATTGAACTGATGAAAAATAATTTGTTATTTGTTGAAATCTGCAGGAAATATTTGTGTGAAATTCAGGGGAATTTGAGGGTGTCTCAGAACTCTCTTTTACCACCTACTAAGCTAAAATGACCACAAAAAAATCTTGAAATTGGCCAATTTCAAGATTTCTCCGCTGAATTTCCGCACAAAAAATTCTTTTCAAATCCAAAATCTTTTCCCGGCAAGAAAATGTCTGATTCCGAAGAAGAAGAAATCGATTTCACTCCTGAAATTATTCGAGAAACCCTCACAACATGGCAATCTCACAAAAATCCCAGACTGGAACATTTCAAAAATCATCGCAAAAATCAGGGGAAAAATCAAATTCCACTCAAAGATCTCGAATTTTATCAAAAAGAAATTCTCTCCCAAATTCCCGTGACGAAATCACAAGAAAAAAAGTCAGGGATTTCGTCAAAGCTTCCAATGGAAAAAAGTCAATGGCAACGATCATGAAATTTTTAATCACATAACAGGTCACGACGGAAATGATTATGAGCACCTGGAAAAATTCCTCATTGACGACTTTAAATATTTTCACTGGCATATGATGACCTTCATCTCAGCAGAAAAAAGTTTCTCAATTGCCATCAAGTTCTTTTCGCCCTGTTGAAGAAGAACGGTTTCCCAATGAAGATGATTTCAAACTGCTCAAACTTCCATCAGACGGGCGAACAAGAAAAAATAATCCAAACATCTTCAAAAAATGTCATTGGAAAGAAAATGGATCTTGAAAAAGCATTTTCCAATGAAGCTGAGCGAAGCGAAGCAGTGACCATGAAAATTGTTCCACATGCTCAGAGGAAGAAACAAGAAGCGAAGATGAAACCCCAACAACCTCTGACGAGGAATTCATTGTCTCTGATTCGGAGATGGAGGAAGCAGAACAAGAGGAGTGGTAGAAGATCAAATTGAAACCTTTTTGATCTTTTGCCAATCTCCAGGAGGAACACAAGATTCTAAAAAGGAACACAAGATTCTCAAAAAGGAACTCCAAAAGCAAAGTTGTCTCCTCTGGGAAATCCACCGGGAATTGAAAGAAAGCGGTGATTTGAAATCATGAATATGAATGGCAAACATTCATATTCTAGCGCGTCTTCTGGGCATCACTTATTTTTGAGATAAGTTCTGAAATGCATCACATCTTCACATGTTTGTTTATATTTTTTGATTGTGAGAAGATTCTCGCATGTTCTTTTGATTTCTTCCAAATAAGATGTCACTGGTTGTCTTTGGAGAATTGAGTTGAAATAATTCATCGTTGCTGTTTCAATTTTTCGTTTTTTCATAATTCTCAGAAAGTTGGTTCATCCCAGCGATAATCTCATAAAACTCGCTAAGACCAATATTTCTTAGAAAGTAGTTTTCCTTCCAATCAAATCGGTGTTCGACATTCATTATTTTAGAAGAAACATTAAATATTTTTAATTTCAATGATTGACTTTTTCAGCCAAGCTTTTCCACATCACTCATGGAATCCAAGAATTGAATTTATCGGAATAGCCTTTCCATTTTACCAAGGCTTTCTTTTTCTTGTGATCGCGGCGAAGAACTTTTTCAATGCGGAAAACATCTTGCGTAGTATGCGACAATTCTGCTTCGTAAAACGATCCGGTGATTTTCTCTCCCAGCAGATCAACTAATTTATACGTTACAGGATTTGTGCTCAATATTTCATCAATCACAAATATCTCCTCTGTCCAGTTCGGGGTGAAACCTTTGTCAAATATCTTTCGCTTATATTTTGAAATTCTAACCCTGTCGCCGACTTTGAATTTTGCTGGGGCATGTTTTGCATAAATCATATCGCTGAAAAGATTAGCGAAAACCTTTTTCTCATTTTCCTGTTTGCTCGCCTCTGCGGGGCTCATCCGAATGCTCGAATGAAAACGACGGTTATATTCATCCACTAATTTGTCAAGTTTATCAAAGAAAATTGTATTATTGTTAGCAGAAAACATCCGGAAGAGTTTCTCCTTCATGGTCCGATTCCAGCGTTCAACAACAGACGATTTCTCTTCATTTTCCGTTGTATACAATTTTACCCCATTCTTATCAAGCAGATCTTTCATTGTTGCGTTGAAAAACTCACTTCCTTTATCAGTCCAAAGCATTTTCGGTTTTCGCTTCGTTTTAAATATATCTCGGAAAGCATCAGCCACTGTTTGACCTCGCTTGTCTTTCAGGGGACGAATCCAACCGAATTTTGAGAAAACATCGATCACCATCAGCAGGTATCTGATCCCTTTATTCCACCTCGAAAATTTCCCCATCTCGACCAGATCAGCCGCCCAGATGTTGTCAATCCCATATGCATGACTCGCCTCTTTGGAAAGCGCCGCCTGATTGGCGGTGAAGTTCATTTGCCAGATTTTGAGCCCAGCCTTCACTCAAAATCTTTTCCCGTTTTTTGGGGCACCGAGGCCAAGTTTTTGTTTTGCTTGAATTGTGTTTCTCGCCAAAGCATGCCCCATTGCCTTTCTTTCCAGGGAATGGCATCCAAAGCGGCAACCATTTTCCTGTCTGCTTCGTTCTTGCATTTGCGCGGATCCGCTTTCTTCGCGCAGACTGAATAATCCACATCGTGTTGCATAGCAACTGCATCTGTTTTTCCTGTGGGCTGCTGCATAATTTCGAGAATTTTTCCCTTTTCATCAAATCTGACTTGTTTTTCGATGGGTTATAAGGGCCTGTATAATTATGCCCTGGGAGGGTGAAACCTTTCTTTGGTCTTGGCAGCTTCCCAATCAGGGAATGAACATCTAAAGCACCCCCATCCAAATCTGCTCGATCTGTCTTATATTTTCTGTTTGGCCTAATCGCCGTGGACACTCATTCATCATATCGCAGAGGTTTTGGCAAGAAATGGTTTCATCTTGTCCAACGCAAAATCCAATGCTTTCTTTTGAGTGTTTTTATTTCGCAATTCACTGGCTCCATAACGACCCATTTCAACTGTTTTTTTCCCGAGCCAGGGAAGAGCATGAGCCACGCCAGTCAGCGCAAGTTCACCGATGCCCTCACCTTGTGAGGGCAGACTCAGTTTCCCGATTTTTTCACAAATCTTGTTTTTTTGATTCCGCAGGAAGCGCAATGGCAAAACCACATCTTTCTGCCATTTTTTGCAGTCATATATCCAGTTGGTTTCACGCATTCAGTTTGTTTTTTTTCCTTCACGCAATATGATTTCATTTTCAATCGAAATATTCTTTTATGAATTTCTCATTCCCCATCGTATCAGTCAGACTGAGAGGCTGGAGAATATCATAGAAATCTTTCCCCTGCGACCATTGATGGAGGAAATAAGGCAATAATACCCGCAAAGAACGCTGTTGATGTTTTGATATTGACTGCTGTTCCAAATCACCGGTTTGGAACTTTTGAATTCCTGGGGAAATCCCATCCCAAAAGAGTCGAAATACCACGTGAATTTCTGTCCGGGGCGCAGCACACCCAGTGAGTTCCTGCATTTTCAAGCGAATCAAGATTGATAATGCAGGGGCTGTGTTCTCGGGGCATGGCTTCATCCCTGGCGAAAATCCCTTTGAAATTGGGAATTTTCAGAAAATCAATCCACTGGAGAAGATCAAGGTTGTCAGGGTTTGTTCACGAATTTGGTTTCGTTCGCTCACAATATTGCCCCGAGAATTGGGATGTTGTTGAATGGACTTTTCGATCCCAGCAGAAGTCCCGTTCCTTTTTTGGATTTTTTTCCCATCCCTTTTTTCCAGTTCCGATAAATGGGGGAGGTGGATTCAACGCGATGGATGGGGAGCTCCCAATCTTGGAGCTCCTTTTCCTTTGGGCGTCCAACTCTAGGAGCGCCTTTTCCTTTGGGGCGACCAACTCTAGGAGCGCCCTTTCCCAAACAAATTTTTCACCATGTCCAGCGCCAGTGGAATTCCGATGGAAGCCAGCACAGTTCCCAACAATCCACCAGATTGTTTTGCTGATGGTTTTATCGTCAGTTGTCCTCCTGATTTCAGGGCAGTCAAAATATCCTGTTTCTGCTTATTTGTCAACAAATGTTTATTGTCAATCAGTTTCTGAATTTTATCTTGGGGAATGAGAAATCCCGCCCGCCTCCTTTTGTCCCGCTCTTCCCGCTTATCTTTTTCACGACTTGACTCGCTCCTTCACTCGCCAAACCAGCCAATGCTGACAGTCCAAGTGTCTTTGCCAGGGTGGGTGCCAGGGAACGAGCCAGGGGAACAATAGCAGAAAAAGACTTCCGCCTTGCTTCATCACTTTTCGGATTTGCGTTTTTGATATCTTGATTTCAACTCCCTTTCCCTGAGATGCGGCTTTGGCAATTCGTTCTTTTGATTGACTGTCAGCATCAGTTCATCATTTCCGCTTGTTTGTTTCAGCCTCAGGGTGATAGGCAGTTTGTTGAATGCTCTTCCAAGCTTGCTTTTTTGCCCTTCCGACAGATTTACTTTATATGGGTGATATGTTGTCATTTTAAATGACAAGATATGTTTTTCACATCGCTGATCACACGTCACACGATAACCAGCTCATTTCCAATCTTATCGATTTTCACTTCTTCTTCATAGAGAACTATCGCATGTACATTGAAGTTTGCGCTGCATCTGCGTTCAATCGATACCTGAATATCAACTGCTTGGGATCTCTTGTTGGTTTTTCAGTTTGATAAGTCAGATCGAAATAGATCAACGGGAAAAGAGAATTGAAATTGGCCAGATTCACTGTTCCAGTGTTATCATTTTTCCTCATTGCATAAGCCATGACATCCTGGAAAATCCTCACTTTGCTTTCACTGTCGTACTCTGTTTCCGGGTAGAAAACTCCGTTTCCATATTCCAGCCGCAGTTCAACAAGGATGCGTTATCTGCCGCATTCAGCTTGAAAGTGTCCATCAGATAGGGTTATCTTCTGCAGGGGCGCCAGCGGTTCTTTTCAGCCAGACAAAAATATGCCTCACATTGTCGATGCTCGCTGAGATCTGGAAAAATCCTGATGACTGCGTAGGAGCTGATTGCTGATACATTTCCCTCAGATATTTCCATTGCGTTTCTTTCAGGAATGAGCTGACAAATTTGTCATAAGAGAATCTTTGGGAGTCAATCTTGGCACCCAAAGCAAAAATCGATTCAGCACAACTCTTCCATCATCAGTGCCGTTTGCCATATGAATGAGTTCCCCATCATCATTCAAGTTATCTCGAATTGCAGCTGCATAGGCACAAGCATCTTATCTTCCAGTTCCTCGAAAAAGGAAAAACGATTCAGGGGAATGATCGTATTAGCGTTTTGAAGATCTCGAGTAATCACTCGCCGAGCTTCAAATCCAAGATTCGTATTAGCGGTTGTTGCATAGTATCCAAATACCAGAAACTGTTCTTGGCGACTGATCTGCTGAAGTCGTCGGAGTATTCTAACAAATTCTTTGTGAAACAGACTTTATGCAGATTATCAGTATCATAAATAATCTTTCCTGCAGATTTAATCGTCAGGTGTTTAATCAGGGAATGAGCCCCATTGATTACGGTTATTCTTTCAGCGTCATATGCCGCTCCATCTGCTAATTTCTGGAGTTGAAATTGCACCTCGAAATACGCATTATACCAATCATAGAATGCGGATCGGTCATTAATCGTGAATTTATAACCATTTTTTTGTTGATGTTGATCATTAGCTGGAGCTCGGATTGTGTCATCCAGCTGGAAGCGCACTAATTCATTTCTTTGAAGATATTCATTCGATCGAAAAGCCATTTTATATTATTTTTTTCTTTTTCGGACTCCCTGCCCAGAGATCAACCTGTTCAATATGGCATCAGAACTTTCTCCGGAGGTTGACGCAGGGGCTGATTGTGGTCGAGCTGAGCGAAGCGGCGAGCGAAGCGAGAGCTGGGGTGTTTTTTGCTCCCCTTTCTCATATTTCCCAGCTTTTTCATGATCAAATCACCAGATTTTTCAACTACTTTTTTGCCGAGTTTATCCCCAGCGTGAGAAATTCCTGATTCCAATGCTTTTTTCGCAATGGGTTTTGCGAATTTATTGAAGACGACTGATGCGACCTTCCTCATTGGTTTGAAAATATTGTCCACAATGACACCTGTTCCTTTATGCCGGAAGACAAACCGCCCCAGCTGGGGGTGGAAAAAACGAGAGAATTCATAACTTTTCATTTTATTTGTTTTTTCAAGATAAGCGAGAACGCTGTATCAGCTCCATTCAAATCAACAACCCGCCTTTTCCCATCGGTGATATAAATCCGAATGGAGCTTATTCTGTTTTTATTCACAGGGCTGAACATCACTCTCATGGGTTCAAGAGTGAAACTATAGGAGGCCTGCAGAACAGATGTTGAAAAGGAGAAGATGATATCACTCTCTTCCCCATCCACAAGCGAATCACTTGTGAGATCGCAATGAACGTTCAACATATCAGTATCTTGACTGAGGTTTGGAACTCTGGGGCCAATGTTGACTTTGTCTTTCAGAATCTTTTTATCGAAACCAATGAGATCGCCAAAGTTGGATTTCTCGAGATCAAGTTGCCAGTTTTCTTCCAGCGTGATTGTTACTCTGAAAGTTGTGGGAGAGAAAGCAAGATTGATTGGGAATTTTTCATTCTTTCCTGGGGTGGATCCTGCGAGGGGGCCTGTTGCGTTTCGAATTGCCGCATTCAAAGTGGAATAATCCCAAACCCCAGCGGGAAAGGTGATATCGGAAAATGTTTTCCCACCGTCAGAGCTGAATCTGATCAGCTGATTTTTCAATGCCGCATTGATGTTATACCACGTAAAACTCATATTGATAATTCTGTTCAACCCAACAACATATTGGGAATTTGGATCCAAAACAATGGGCCGATTGAATTTTGTTGTGAAATTTTCTGGTTTGTTTCCCCCAGTCTTGACGGAAAAGGATGACAGGACAATTTCTCTTTCGATTTCCATTTTAGAGTTTGAAATACTTTCTGAAGAGCTTCTCATGCTGGGAACGATTGATGGCGTTTTCTTTCAGGAGAAGATCGAGAATGCCAACTCCAGTGTTTCTGATCCCCTGATTCGTATTCCCCGCGAGAATGGAGCCAACGATGACCTCAAGTTTCTGGAGCAGATCTGCGGGGTTGGAGAAAAAACGGATGGATCCACCTTTTTTTCTTTTTTTCAACCCCGAACCCGTCTTCTTCTTTTCCTCCATCATCTTTGTCAGAACTCGGGCTGCGCGATCTATCCTTTGATGTTGCAACTTCTTTTGCTCTTCCGTTATTTCCCCTCTTTGGAATTTTTTGGACCAGGATGATTTGTAACCTTTCAACTGATTTCTGCGGAATCTTGCTATGTTCACAAGATCACCGAGATACTGGATTTTCCTCGCTGTTGTAACATTTTCCCTGAGAGTTTTCTCCACAGTATTGTAATCCGTGAGGTCCAGGTCTCTCAATATCTGATTGGTTTTATCTCCTTCCTCATCCTCTTCATCTCCCGGCGCAAGAGCATAATCGGAGAGTCGTCTTCTTCATATTCAGGTGGATCTTCCCCCATCTCTTCCACAACTTCTTCATATGTTGGGGAGCTGCTGAAATTTGCTTCTTGGGTTGGGATGGAACGGCCTCATCAAACAGGCCTTCGACATCCATATCTTCAAATGGGTCGACTTCGGGGAGATAATCAATCTCCGCTGGTTTGGCTTTTTTCTTTTTCCGGGGAAGTGGCGAAGCGCCCCAAATTCGACTCAATCACCTCATCCAGTTTCGCTGTGATGGGTTTGAATGTTTTTTCAAGTCCGATTTGACTTGTCTCTTCACCCAACTTTTTCTGGGTGATAGCATTGTGAACAAAGTTGATTTTTTTCCCCAAAGCAGATTTGCTTTTAGCCATTTCTTGCCATTTCAAAAACTCATTTTATATCCCAGAAACACAAATTTGGGGTGAAGAACAAGATAAAGAACGCCATGTTCATTAATAAAATGAAGATTCCAAATTATGATTGTCAGGATCCAATCACGAATTTCAAACAACTTCACCCTTTCATGCCGGATCGAACTTTCAGAATGTTGATCTGTGGCCCTTCAGGATCGGGGAAAACAAATGTTCTCCTGGATATGATTTTTCGCCTGCTCTTCTACGATAAAATTTTCCTCTATGCGAAAAATCTTGACCAAACCAAATATCAACATCTGCTGAAAACATTTCGCCCAATCAGCAAAGAAGCTGGGTATGACGTTGTGGAAGCATCCCCGGATGAAATCATCCCAGTTTCTGAATTGTCAGGGGAGAATCAAAAGCTGGTTGTTTTCGATGATTTTGTTTCCGAAAAAAACCAAAAGCCATTGATTGATTATTTCATTCAGGGCAGGCACAAGAAATGTTCTGTGATTTATCTTTCGCAAAGTTATTTCGGAACACCAAAAGATATCCGCCTGAATTGCTCGCATTTTTGCATCTTCGAATTCCCAAGCAACAAAGAAATTACGGCGATCTGCAGGGAGAACAATGTCAGCAAAGAAGATTATCGGAAAGCAACGCATGATCCGTTCTCTTTCCTGTATGTGGATAAGCCGAGGAAATTCATTGCCAAAAACTTTGATGAAAGCATTTAAAATGAGTTATTCAAATGGATTGCTGTCTGAAACAAGCACCTCCCAGGGAGGACGAGATGGAAAAGATGGATTGCCAGGAGTTGGTTTCAAGCTGACGCCAGCAGGGGACTTCGACCTGCAAAGGAAACGCCTGACAAATGTCGCTGAAGGAACGGGGAATTCGGATGCAATTACCAAACACCAAGTTGACACGCTTGCAACGCAATTGCGGGCAGATTCTCTCCAGGTGGATGGTCTCCATATGACTGGGGATCTTGATCTCAGGGGACAAAAACTCATCAACCCCGGGGAAATAGAAATGAATCGCAAATTGATCGTCAATCTGGACACGGATGAAAACCAGGATTTGTCAGCGGTGAATATGGTCACTCTGAAAAATTCCACCCTGATGCTCCGGCTCACACTCATGAAGTCACGAAGGATATTGATTTAAAAGAACTTTTCAACGTGAAAAACTCAAAACAACAAACATGGCATGATTTGGGAGCCGCATACAACAACCTGGTTTCTTATAATGACACCAAAAATATCTTTCTCAGCCGCAAAGAGACGTTTCCAATGGAGACGGCTTTGGATATGGGAAATCACACCATTTTTAACGTGAAAGATCCCGAAGTTGCCGATCAGGGCGCAAATATGCGATATGTGGATGCCCAATCCGCGAAAAAGCTTTCGTTGGAAGGCGGGACAATGACCGGAAACCTGGATATGAACTCGCAACAAATCAACAATATTGCAACGCCAACTCTGAAGCGACAACCCACGTCAAAATCTTATGTGGATAACCAGATAGGAGGTGTGGTAGCCCACACGATGGAATTAGAAGAGAAGATCAAAAAATACGTAAATGAATCGCATATCACGTCAACCTCTCACCCAAAGGACGCATTCCGCTATCTGATGGAAGATGTGGATGAATCCAGCTCTGAACATCATATGACAGTGACTGGGATAAGTGATTTTCCAGATTCGCCGCATCATTTCAACAAGAAGGCTATGACTTGGAAATCACAAAAGATCTTTTAATGAATACTCTGGGAGACTTGGATTCAATATGTTCAAACTCCCAGAGGGAGAATACACCGTGTGCGTGGAATTCTTCCCCGCGTCAATGGATGGCGTGAGCGTCAACGTTGTGAGCGCCAGTCTGAATATAATCAGCAATCAACTAAGAAGTTTTCGGGGTATTCCAGATCCATCATCCACATGCACAAATGGAGGATTTCCCCACCTGAATTTATTTTCCTGGATTTGAAATGGCGAGGCACTGCCGAGTCAGCGAAAAAGGAAATGCAAATCTGATCATATATGGCATTGCTGGTTCCCAACCTGATGTTGAAAGCAGCGTTTATGATTCCCCTTTCGTTTTCCAAGCGGGGAAGATGGTCATGGAGACTGACTTGGATTTGAATTCGCACTCCTTGTTGAATTTGCCGCTTCGCCCGTCAAAACACTTCATTTTTGCAAGATTTGTGAAAGGAAAACACGGTGATTGTTTGATCTTCCCAAATGAAGAGGAAGATGAAACAAATTATTGGCAACAATTTGGATCTGACTTCCGGATTTTGAATGTCACGGTTTTCATTCTTCAACGCGGATCCAACCCAGTGAGTGGAGCAACCATCATCATGACAAGTGTTGTTAAAGGAGATCGCATCACTCGGAAAGCAGTCAGACCTTCCACCAATTCATTTGGTTCACTGCAGTTCACCTTCAATCTCCATGTTGGGCAGGAAGAAGCTTTCTATCTGGCTCTCTCGGATGGAAATGCCATTCAAAGAGCAAAAGCGACAATTCTGATTGAAAAATGATTTTCTCCCTGAAAAATGAGCGAGCGAAGCGAGCGAAAACAAAGCATTTTTGCTTTCAATCACATCAACCCCGCAATTCGGGAAGAAGAACTGGAAGAGATCAAAAAACTTTTTCGATTTTATCACAAAAGATTTTGGTGCCTGAAACGAGCGCATGGTCGATTCAAGAAAATGAATCTGCTCATGAATTTGACCTCTTCCGGTCTGGTTGCAATCGGGACGATTGCTGGGCAGCGACAATGAATCCAATCGTTTTGGGAGTGATTTCAGGATTGGGTTTGGTCGTCAAAACCGCGAATGAAATGAAGAATCTGAAAAGCAAAATTGAGATGGCGAAGTTCGCTTTCACCACCTATGAAAAAACATTGAGTGATTTGCGCTTCGCTTTGCGGGGAGGAAAATTCGACAGGGATGAATTTTTGTTTTCAATGGAAGCGATTGATGGGATTGTGATTGATTTGGGGTTGGATTTGGAAAAGTTTGAGAAGGAATGGGAAGGAAGATTTGAGTGATTTTTTCATTTCTGGGAAATGAAAAATCTGAAACTTGCGCGGATCACGGCTCACTGCCCCCAGATGAAAATCAAGCGAACCCATTCTTCCTCTTCATACCCACTCGTGGTTGCTTCAAACTTCCATGTCCCGTTCATGATTGTTTGGTCAAACGCAGCTTGGTCGGGGAAATAAAGATAGTTTCGACTGGAAAAATACTTGGCAATGTCAGCATAATCTTTCACCTGAATATCAACGCCTGAGTCAGGGTGGAATAACAGCATCATGGTCTCTTCAAATTCCACGTCGACATCTTTGTCCAAAAACCATCCCGGATACTTGCACCTCATGTTTGTCCAATTATCACCACGACGGCGATATTGGTCTATCTTCTCCCGCGCGAGGTCATTATACATCTGGATGCGAGCTCGTTCCAGTTGGTCCGGTTCCTCCGGTTCCTCCTGTCGCTTCGTCCGCGGAGCCGGAACAGGCGGCACTTTCTCCTTCTTCCGAGGAGCCGGAACAGGTGGGGTTTTCTCCTCCTGTCGCTTCGTCCGCGGAGCCGGAACAGGCGGCACTTTTTCCTCCTTCTTCCGCGGAGCCGGAACAGGTGGGGTTTTCTCCACCCAAACTTCCATCCTGATTGGTTTCTCCTGGCCTTGCAAAACAAAACAAAACCAGGGCTCAAATTCAGTCTCGCTGATTCTCGCTGAGAACTTCCAGACCCCTTTTGCGAAATATTTCACAAAGTCTGTTTCATAGGGATAATCCCAATACCGCTTGTCAAAATGATCTATAAAATCCTTCCAGACTTTCACGGGAAAATTGCTGCCGGTGTTGGGGTTGAAAAGCACCCGCTTTGTTTGAAACTTTTCCATGTCGGGGGTCAAAGTCACTTCCCATCCCGGATAGCGATTTTTCATCCACTGAAACTTCATTCCCCAATTTCGCTGCACATCATCCAGCGCCTTCTGTCCCACCACATCTGCGGGGCGAGGAAGAGATTTCTTCTGTGGTTGCAGCGATGCTTTTTCAACTTGGAATTTGACCCCATCTCTTCTCCGGGTGAAGGAATTTCTCCCGCTTTTCAATGCATCATGAATTGTTCTCGCATCGATCCCCAACTCAGATGTTGCCGCCGAAACATTGGGATAAATCTTGGTTGAACTGGGGGAAGTGACTCTGACGGGAATCGCATGCGGTTTTTGGGTGATGGCCGGGATTTTTCTCGCTCCGCTCCAGCCGCTTCGGGAAGAGAACCCACCGGTTCCTTGTCGGCAATTCGTTTCATGAAATAATCTTTTCCATTTTTCCTGATTTTCCAACTCTGGCACCAGCCAGTTCTTTTGAAAGCGCAAGAAACGGCTTGCCTTGTGACTCCGATCCATGCTGCCATTTCGGTTTCGGTTTCAAATTTCGCCAGCGGAGGATCGCTGGGAGATTCATGAACTGAAAAACGAGTGACTTTTTGGTCGACAATTGTCACTTCCCTCCCGCGAAACTGAAATTTGTTTCTTCCTTCATTGATTGCTTTGTTCAAAGTTTTAGGAGAAAAATTCATGAATTCTGCCAACTTCGCCTGGGACGAAAATCGCTGGCTGAGCCTTTCTTTGGAAACTGCATCTATCAAAACCCACATTTGGATAGGTGGAAAAAAATAAATGATTTTCGGAATCTTCTGGGGAACTTTGTTTTGTGGATTCTCAGGAGAAATGCCAACGCCGCAAATCTCAGGAAAAAATCAGGAATTTCTCGACGAATCTGAATTCTCCGGCGAATTCAGGGGAAAATCTTGACAAATTCAGGGGGACAAAATGCAAATTCAGGAGGACAAATTCTGGCGAATTCAGGGGGAAAATCTTGACAAATTCAGAGGGACAAATTCTGATGAATTCAGGGGAACAAAATGCAAATTCAGGGGGATAAAATGCAAATTCAGGGGGAAAAATTCACAATTGACAAAATTCAGGGGACAAAATGAAACTTTCCTGAATTTTTGAGTTCATTCTCGCAGGAAAATGAACTGAAAAAAGTTGACTTCCCCCATCACGTGGGTGGGGAAGCTGAAAACTATTTTCTGGAAGAATTTTTTGATTTTATTTTGATTGAAATTTTATAAAATCGTTTGGAGAAATATTTCCCAGAGAAAACCTGGGAATGGATAAAATGCAACGAATTTACTGGAGAAAAAGAACATAAAAAAACCCTCCCAACAATGTTTTTTTTTGTCAAACATGTTCAACGATGGGGGTCAGAAATAGCGCGCCTTTTTTCTCCGGGAAAATAGAATTTCGCCAAACCCACAGACAGTTGTGGGGTTTTTGCCATTTTCTCCTGAGTTCAGCAGAAAAGCAGGGCACAGAGGGCAGTTTTTTCCCCACAATGCCCCAAAATAGACCCCGGATTGCAAAAAAATTCTCCCCTTGACAACTTTTCCCAAATTTTGTGTGAATTTTGAGGTCAAATTCTGCTCCAATTTTGATGAATTTGAGGCCAAATTTTTGCTCCGGGGGAAGAGAAAAGATTTGTCATTCCCAGATTTTTCAAAGTTGCATCTCAATTTTGTCCCCGACATTTTTCCGGAAGGCATTTTCTGCTCCAGAAAAATCCATTTTTTCTGGAAGGCATTTTCTGCTCCAGAAAAATCCATTTTTTCTGGAAGGCATTTTCTGCTCCAGAAAAATCCATTTTTTTCTGGAAGGCATTTTCTGCTCCAGAAAAATCCATTTTTTTCTGGAAGGCATTTTCTGCTCCAGAAAAATCCATTTTTTCTGGAATAGATATCTGCTCCAGAAAAATCCATTTTTTCTGGAAGGCATTTTCTGCTCCAGAAAAATCCATTTTTTCTGGAATAGATATCTGCTCCAGAAAAATCCATTTTTTCCGGAAGGCATTTTCTGCTCCAGAAAAATCCATTTTTTCTGGAATAGATATCTGCTCCAGAAAAATCCATTTTTCTGGAATAGATATCTGCTCCAGAAAAATCCATTTTTTTCCGGAGGGGTTTTGAAATTCAAAATGCATTTTCCGGAGGGGATTCATTTTCATTTTCCGGAGTGGAAAATTTCCCCTGAATGGATTTTGAAAATTTCCCCTGAGGAAAAAAATGATTGGAAAGAAAATGCCTTCAAATTCAAATGCGAAAAGAAAAAAACTGAGTGAAAGTGACGACGAAATTGATTCCATTGACCTGCTGATGGAAAGCTATGTGAATTTGGAAAAGTGGGTTGAAGAGATTGCCGCAGATATGAAAAAACAAACTGAATTGTTTGAGAAAATGATGACTGAATCAACTCATTGCAAATTCTGCGAATCTGCAAAAATCTGAAAAAAGTTCTGCCTTTTCCAGAATTGAATTCTGGAAAAGATTTTCTCCCTGATCTCAGCGAGATCAAACTTCAATCTTCATCCTCATTCTTGTCCTCAAACTCATCGAATTCCGAGGCAGCTTCCACCTTTTCCTCCACCAAAACTTCATCCACGATGCATGTGATGGCTTTCAGATTTCCGCAGAAAAGATGTTTGATTGAAAACACAACTTGCCCCCGGAGAGGAACGCCAATGAGTTCTTTTTGCCTCAGGATTGGTTTTTTCTTCCCATCGTCGCACAATTCCCAAAATCGACAAGAGAAATCCGTGTGCTTGAGTTTGGAGGGATAAATCTTGGCATAAATCTTTTCCTGCTCGGATTTGTCGATTTTCACGAGAGTGAAATCTCCCTCCTGAAATCGAGCAAAAGACGGGGAAATCTCTTTGATTGCCTGCTTCTTTTTCATCGCAGCAGAGTTGAGATGTTTTTCCAAATCTTTGAAAAATTTGATGTTTTCTTCCGGAAGAGTGATTCCCAGAGAAAACGATTCACCTTGATGAGCGAAAATCTTGAATTTGGTTTGGAGTTTCACTTTGAGCCATTTGTCATTGTGAAGGCATGGGAGAAGACAGAAAGAGATTTTTCCGGAAGATTTTTTCACGGGGTTGTCGAGAGAGCATTCAGAAATTGTTATTTTCGCGGGATTCATTTTCTTGGGTGAAATAAAAATGTTTTTTTAAATCACGAAAAATCCACTCCGCAATAAATTCGCGATCCTCTTCCGATCGGACTGGGAGAAAACCAGTGGCCATATCCACAGCTTTTTGAAAGTTTTTTTCCATTTCACACGCTTTTTCCCAGATTAGATCTTGTTTTTCTTCGTCTTGGGAAGGTCTGGATTTGTTTTTTCCTGACATTTTTTTTCTCCGAAAAATAAAAAATTTAAAACGTGAATTTTTCATCCGCAGCCTTCACTCTCATGAGATTCAGGAATTTCTCCAGTCTGGGAGAAACCCAAGTGACTTCGTGCGATTTTTCCCCTGAATCCAGAAAATGAGTTTTTTTCTTGCAGAGTTGATTGAAAAAAACTGTGCGTGATAACCCAAATCGTTCCCGAATTTCCTCTGCGGTGAAAAAATCTTCCCCATCAATCTGGATAAAAGGTTCTGCGTCTTCCTCCTGAATCCAGAACACTTTTTGATCGGTTCTTCTGGTATATTTAGTGTTGCCCGATTTGAGAACTCGCAAAATCGTTTTGGAGGGAAGCCCCGTTTTTTCGCTGGCTTCTTTGAATGTGAAAAAAATTTGTTTTTCTTGTCCTTCCCCTCCGGGGTTCGCTTCGCTCACTTCCTGAATCGAAAATTTCATTTTAAATGGGGAAAAAGATTTTTTCGCCATTAAAATGTCACTGGCTGCATGGCAATCATTTGCGCGAACGACAAACTTGCGAGGATGGTCGCGATTGAAAAAAGATGAACTAGTGCAGTTTTTAGTTGAAAATCTTTGGCAAGGAGGGGGAAAAAATCAGCCAAAAACTCGAAAAAGACGAGCCAACCTAGATGACGAAAATCCAGAAATTGATGTGCCTTTTTTGATTCCGGAAAGAAGAATTGTTCCCCCCAGAGTCATTCCCAGAGCGATTGAAGAAAATGTAGATACGGTTACCGATTGGACAAATTGGTTGGAAAGTGTGGATGACGCGGATGTTCGGAGAAGAGCCAATCCCGCGGTGGAAAGATTGAAAGAACAAGTCAGAAGATTGTGGGAACAGAGACTTGCCGTGGAAGAAGGGCAATCCGCTTTGCGAGGATTCGCGAGACAATTTTTTATTCAAGGAGATGATTCCATTTCTCCCCAAGATTTTTTCCGGAAAGCAAGATGGTTGGTTCTTAGGCTCCTGCGAGAAAATCCACAAACAAGAGTGAAATGCGTTTTGAATGTGGAAATGTCCCAAACAAATTTGGCTTCTGGGGAGGAAGTGATTGAAAATCCATTTTTCCATTCCCGGCAGAAAAGGAATTTGGGGAACAACCCAGAGATTCTGGATGAAATGGAAAGAGAAATGATTGAGAATCTGGAAAACTTCAATCGCAGGGGATCCAATTGGATGTTTGAAAGAGTTTTGCGTTTGGAAATTCATTTTGTGCGCTGGAACCCCCTGCGAGGATCTGGGTGGATTGAACTGCCTGCTGATTTGGCAAACAAGAAAGCCGTGATCAACATGCAAAATGAAGACGAGATGTGTTTTAAATGGTGCTTGGGCAGAGCCGCAAATATGGTCAAAGTTCATCCGGAAAGAATCACACCGACTTTGCGAGAACAAACGGAAGAGATGAATTGGGATGGTTGCGAATTTCCCATGGCCGTGGAAAAAATCAAGTTTTTTGAGGCCAGAAATCCTGACATTTCAGTGAACGTTTTTGGCTGGAATGGATTTGTTTTTCCCCTGAGAATCACCAAGGAAGAAAGGGGACTTCATGTGGATTTGATTCTGCTGACAGAAGAATTCAAAACGCACTTCTGTCTGGTGAAAAATTTCTCCCGCTTGGCAAGCTCTCAAGTTTCGCGAAATGGGCATGAAAGATTTTTCTGCAAAAGATGCCTCAATTCATTTCCCAGAGTGGAAAGTCTGGAGAAACACAAAACCATTTGCGGAGATTTTGAAGCCGCGAGAATTGAACTTCCAGGAGGAACTTGTTCCTTCAAAAACTTCCCAAAAATGATGCATCTGCCTGTTGTTGGATATGCAGATTTTGAGTCAATTTTGAAACCGCTGGGAGGAACTCAAAAAACCCACGAGCATATTCCCTGCGGATTTGCGTTTCATCTCGTTTCCCCGTTTTTGCAAATGGAGCCTGTGTTGAAAAGAGCTGCAAATGAAAATGAAGAACTTCCCAAAGAGTTCATTCGGGAATTGATTTCCCGAGTGAGAGAAGCTCACTTGAATTTGCCGAAAAAGGAAATGATTCCCCTGACCAACCAAGAATGGAAATCATTTCGAGAAGCGGAAGTGTGCTGGCTGTGTCGAGAAGAATTTGGAGAAAAAAGTCTGTCCAAGGTGAGGGATCACTGTCACTTTTCAGGAAAATTCAGGGGAGCAGCGCATCAATCTTGCAACCTGAAGTTTCAAAGGCCAAAATTCACCCCTGTGTTTTTTCACAATCTGGCAAACTATGACGCTCATCTTTTTGTGCGAGCTTTGGGGACAATGGATGAAGTTTTGAGCGTGACATGCATCCCCAACAACGAGGAGAAATATATTTCCTTTTCCCTGAAATTCGAGTTGAAAAAAGAATGGAATGAGGAGAAAGGGAAAGAATTTTCAGTGAAACATGAAATTCGATTTCTGGATTCCTTCAAATTCACGCTGGAAGGATTGGAATCGCTGGCAAAAAATCTCCCCAAAGAAGAATTGAAAGAAATCACCAGATTTTTTGGTGAGAAAAGTGATTTGATGCGGCGAAAAGGAGTTTATCCCTATGAATTCATGGATGGGTTTGATAAGTTTGAGAAAAAACTGCCAAAGAAAGCCGCTTTTTTTCTCCAGATTGAATCAGGAAAAAGTCTCAGATGAAGATTTTGCCCATGCCCAGCGAGTCTGGGAAGAATTTGAAGTGAAAAATATGGGCGAATTTCACGATCTTTATCTGAAAACGGATGTGCTGCTGCTTGCAGATGTCATGGAAAGTTTCAGAAAACTTTGCGAAGAAAACTATGAACTGGATCCCGCGCACTATTTTACCACCCCTGGGTTGGCTTGGGATGCAATGCTGAAAGTGACCGGAGTGAAGTTGGAACTTCTAGATGATGTGGAACAGTTGTTGATGTTTGAAAAAGGAATCAGGGGAGGAAACGCAAATGCATTCAAGCGATTTGCGAAAGCAAACAACCAATATATGAAAAATTTCAATCCAAAAGATCCATCTCGTTTCCTGGTTTATTTGGACGCAAACAACCTTTATGGATGGGCCATGTCGCAGCCTCTTCCAGTTGGGAAATTCCAATGGATGAGCGAAGAAGCTTTGCAAAACTGGGAAAAGTTTGTGAAAGAAGAAGGTCAAGGTTGCATTCTGGAAGTTGATCTCATTTATCCCCAAGAATTGCATGACGAGCATAATGATTTTCCCCTGGCTCCGGAAAAACTGGCGCTGGGTGGGATTGAAAAACTCACGCAAAATCTGAGGGACAAAGAAGGCATGGTTTTACATGGGCGCAATTTGGCGTTTTATCTTTCCCAGGGAATGAAGATGAAAAAGATCAGGAGAGGAATCAAATTTGAAGAAGCAGCATTTATGAAATGTTATATTGATAAAAACACTGCCCTGAGATCCAAGGGAAAAACAAAATTTGAAAAAGATTTCTTCAAACTCATGAACAACTCAGTCTTTGGGAAAACCATGGAAAACCTGAGAAATCGAGTCACGATTGAACTGGTGAAAGATGCGGAAAGAGCAGAAAAGCTGGTGAGCAAATGCAACTTCGCCGATGTGAAAATTTTCGATGAATTTCTGATTGCAGTCAAGATGAGGAAAACTCGAGTGGTTATGTCAAAACCCATCTTTGTTGGGATGACAATCTTGGATTTGTCCAAACTTTTGATGTATGATTTTCACTATGAATATGTGAAGAAAAAGTGGGAAAATGTTTCTCTCCTGTATACCGACACAGATTCTTTGGTGCTGGAGATTGAAACGGAAGATTTCTTTGCGGACATTGCGGGGGATGTGGCAGAATGGTTTGACACAAGTGATTTTTCCCCAGAGCATCCGGCAGTGTTGAATGGAATGCCAATCGTGCCGGGGAACAAGAAAAAGATTGGGTTGATGAAAGATGAATGTGAAGGTGCCATTTTGACAGAATTTGTCGCCCTGAGACCGAAACTGTATTCTCTCCTGATTGAGGAGAATGCAGAAACCACGGAGGAACAAAAGGCAAAAGGAGTGAAAAAATGCATGATCAGGAAAAGTTTGAGGCATGAAAATTTTGTGAAATGTTTGAGGACAAAACAAAAGCAACTCAGGAGGCAAACTATTTTTCGCAGCAGAGGACACCATTTGTTCACGGAAAACATGACCAAAATTGCGCTGAGTGCGGAAGATGACAAAAGAGTGATTTTGGACAATGGAATTGATACACTGGCGTTGGGGCATTGGAGACTGGGAGAAATATTCTCCCCAAATGAGCGTGAGATTTTGGAAAATGATTGATTTTTTCGTGTGGAAATTCAGCGGAGAAATCTTGAAATTGGCCAATTTCAAGATTTTGTCTTGTGGTCATTTGGGCGTTAGTAGGTGGTAAAAGAGAGTTCTGAGACACCCTCAAATTCCCCTGAATTTCACACAAATATTTCAGACCCAACAAATCTCAAAAATTCAACAATTTCTGTCAGTTTTCACACAACTCACAAATTTATCAAATCTGCTCAAACTCATCAGAATTGCGTGGTATCTGTTGAATTGAACTGATGAAAAATAATTTGTTATTTGTTGAAATCTGCAGGAAATATTTGTGTGAAATTCAGGGGAATTTGAGGGTGTCTCAGAACTCTCTTTTACCACCTACTCATGTAATCCATCTAGATGTCCCACGAACCCTCGAATCGTACTACCAAGAGATGGGCAGGGCGGGCCGAGATGGCAAACCTGCCAGGGCAACACTTTATTATAATGGTAGTGACATAGCTTCGAACAGGCCCGGAATGACGGATAAAATGCGCAATTATTGCTTGATTTCCAACAGTTGTTTGCGGAGTTTTGTACTAAAATACTTGGGCTCAAGATTAAATTCTAAGAACATTCCTTCGCAGCTTTGCTGCTGCAATTGCCTTGCCCGTGAGGAACACAACAAAGAGCTTACTAAATCCACGTCAGAATCGTCTTCAACACCACAGCATAATCCCCCAAATTCCCCGGAGCCAGAAAAAGTCGCTGTGAGGACAGTTTCAGAAGAGCAGCGAAAGAAGATACGCAGTCATTTGAAGAAATATCGAGTTCACCTTGGCGCAAGCCGGAAAAGGTTTGGCGACATCGATTCAACAACTGGCTTTACTGCAAAACTCATTGACTCTGTAGTTTCTAGCTGCGAATTTTTATCATCCGCTGAGGAAATATTTTCTTTTTTCCATATATGGGAAAGAACACACGCGGATGCTATAATGCAAGTTATCAAAAGCGTATGTGACGAATCCTAGATTTTTCACACGTGCTTTTGGTTTCCAAGTTGTACTGTAGTATTTTCGGCTTCTTTCCCATGATTGCCCTATAGCATTACGTTTTTGCAGTTAAACTGTTCGATTTTCCCCTCAATGCACATAAAAGAGTAAAGGATCTCTTCGAAAATATTTTCCGTAGAAGGGGGTGTGGTTGCTCTTGAATTGTTCAGGTATCACCGTCGGTTTTGTTGGCGTTTTAAAATAATTTAACGTCTTCTTTTCACTTTCAAAATGTTACAATTTTAATTAAATTTAAATGTAATCACCAAACAAAAAGTCTTTGCAATTCGAGTCAGAACATATCTACCCACCAAGTTAATATTTAGAAAAAGAAAAGAATAAGCCGAAGACAAGTTAAAATATTTTTCAATATTTGTTAAGGGTGTTTGTCAATGTTTCTGAAGAAAACATGTACAACTTACATGTTGGAAATGACAGCAGTGTAATTAAGTGTAAAAATTAAACATTCAAGTACATTAACTCCATTCTCAACAAATGAATAGTCATGGGCCAAAGCTAGCTACTCATCTCCAACCCAACACTAAGATTATAATTTGGATATCATGCATTAAACTGCCAAAATCATTAATGCCAAACCTGCCAAATTATACACACCTTACTGCAGTGAATTAAATAATACACATCTGTTCAGGTCAAATAACTGTAACTGGTATAGAAAATCCCATCTTGCAAATTGTAACCCTGGGGATGTATTGAGAAAACCCTTCTAAAGTTAAAATGTATCGTTTAAAACAGCTTTAGTTAACTTTAGAAGCTTAAGGCTGGGCTTTCTGAATCCAGTCCTTATTTGCTGACAGAAAAGTTTGGCCACTTGATTACCTGTTCCATTAGGATTTCCCTAACATTGGCCTCCAAGGCCATGTCAGTTGGAACCTTATGTTCCCTTGAAATTCAACAAAGCCAGACTGGACTGTAGGAGGCCTGGTCAGAAAGCACACAGAACACCCCCACAAAGAGGTTTTAGGGTTTGGGATGTTTGCCAGCTATAAACTACACTGCAATTTCATAGAAACAAAATTTCAAGAACAGCTCTTGGGCCTGAAATGTGGTTGGGAATTTTGTGGGTAAGATTTCTATATAACCCCATGATTTAATTATGCATTAGTTCAGAAGGTTGAAACAAAAGCCAAAACTATAACAAAAGAACTCCTAAAGAAAAACAGTTCAACATATTAATATTGGGGGTAATACTGAAATATTGCCATTTGAGGAATGAATAACAAGTTAGTTTTAATCAAACTTTATGGGTCGGTTATTTAAACAAAGCCTAACTTAGAAAATTAATGGCCCTCTATATCTCTTTATAAGTTGGTTATTTCAGGAGATAAATGTTTTTCTGGTCTGTGCTATATGCCTGCATGACATTGGTTACAGTAAATAGCATTTAAATATTAGGATTGGCCAGAGTGAAATGGGGTTAGACCGCGGTTTTGTTCGTCTAAACGTCGTTTAAATAACCGGCCCTATAACTTCAGTGACAAGCTGTCACAAGAGAATCAGTAAATTATAACTGAATTAATAAACTAAAAAATAGCAGTTGGCTCCACAGTACTTTATTTATGAAACCCTAAATGCACTGATAAAATAAACGAGTATTTACAGTTGGTATTCTAGACTCTATTAACATATCACATTATGCCTAGCGTTCCCCAATCCAAAGTTTTAAAAATTATCACCGGGGAGATGGTAAACGAGGAGTGGCGAATGGTCTTTCAAAAATTAAGGTCTCGCAAAATTTTAGTCAAATTTCACAGGTCTCGCATTCGCGGTTATTTAAGTGGTTTTCCACGTCTTAAGTGTCTCGGTTTATTTCGTGAAGTCTTTTCAGAGTCTTTGTCTTTGGCTTCGCATTTTGAAAGTTTCGCCACCCGTACAAACGCAAAGCCTGAAAATCGGAGAATTATCTCTAAATCTTACGCTTGATGGATCATAGCTGCATCGTCAGGAACAGCTGCAGTATTGTCAACAATTAATCAGGAAAATTGTTCAACGTTAACGTCTCGGAGACCAACGAAATAGCATTGTTTTCGTTTCACCAAGAACCTTCCATGATCCGCCATCTTTGTTTATTAAAATGTGAACCAATCAGAATAGATGTAAGAATCGGGATCAACGAACCAATCAGCGGTCGTTTTAGATCGCTATGTCCCTCAAACGGCCATTTTGAAAACCGAGAAGCCCCTGGGAACGAGGTTGCTTGGGGTACCTGTGATTGTCCTGAACGTGAGTGGACGCAAGATGGCGCGGTTGATGGCGGCAAGGGCGTACGGAGAGAAAATTTGTGAGGTGTTTGGAAATGTCTCGTGGGATGGCAATGACTTGGAACCTGGAGCGATAACATTTCATGAGAACGGATTGGGCAACTACTGTATTGATGTCAGAAAAACAACAATAGCAGCACAGTCAGCACGGGTATGTCAATGACTCAATCAATGATTTTTATCATTTAAGCTTATGCCTGAGCATGTAATCAGTATTTTAACCCTTTAACTCGCAATCTTACATATACATGTATGTACGAAAAACACCAGTAGTGATTTAAAAACTCTGCAGCTTTCACATATCTGGACAAGTGATAGTAATAATGACTTGTTAGGACAAAGCGATAAGTTTCATAGCTTTAACACCCAACTACTTGACTACAACTGTGAGTCCGCTGCATATGGTTGTTCATTTGGCAGCAAATCCAAAAATGCCCTTTTTCTACTTCCCAGGAAAACAACAAAAAACGCACATATTTGCATCTATTTTTTATAATGAAAATCCAAAAGTGCACATTTTTAGTAAACTTCAAACCTATTCCTCTGCATACACTAAGAAAATTTTCCATCAATCTTTCAGCAGATTGAGCAATTACCATTCATTCAGAGCTCTTGCAAACTTACCTCTACCTACCTCTGTTTGATATTATATTTGTAAATTTTAAGTGTCAACCTACTCGCAAAATATTGCACCGATTTCATTTTTTAAAAGTCAAAAGTCATCCAAATTGCCTTGGTAGGTCTCGGATTCCAACCACAGAAGGGCCAGAGATTGACAACTTTACTCATGGACTGCCATGTTTTGCTACAAATGCGTTTGGCATTCCAGTCATCGTCAAAACATCTCTCGCCTCTGGTTTCTTTCAGACATTTACCTGTCTGCCTGGGTAGTCCAGCACTTGTTCAAACTATGTCTGTGATTCGCTAAGAAAACAATAGATTTGTCCCGCTGGGATAAAGATTAGGGATAGGGGCGTTGTTCAAGTGATATATCAATTGTATTGTTCGCCAATCACAGACATCGTTTGGACAGCTACATATACTGGATCACCCGTCTGCCCACCATGCCAGCCTGGGGGTTTCTGCAGCGAAAAATGACTGGAAAAAGCACTTATAAACCAACTTCTTACCAGATTCCAGTCCATATGATCACTAATTAAGTGAGCAATAATGGCTGCCTGAATACCGACATCACAATGAAAACTTGAGCCCTCGGTTGTTTCAAACAGCATTTTTTATGTGAGCAATTAAAATGCAGTCACAAAATTCTACAGATTGCGTAGCCCCATAAAACAGCTTTAGGAAACCAAAGAAATTTGCGAGTTGAAGGGTTAATATACGTTTGTCACCGTTGTAATGCATTATAAACCTACATGTAGGCTTAAAACTTTTATTAAACAGTATTTTACTGAGCTTATAAACCTAACAGTACAGTGTACAGTCAAACCTCTCCTTACAGACACCTCTCTATTATGGAGAGTTTCCTATGTCCTGACAAAATTCTCACATATTTTCTTTAAAAAGACCTCTATAATATGGACCCTCTCTAAAAAAATACAGACAATGGACACTAAATCTTGGCCCCAGAGAGCAAATTAATATAAACTTAACCTCTTTATTACGGACACTCCGGTGATCAGGTGACGATAGTTTGAGTAGGTAATACAATTTCCTGTTTGTGGTTACAAACATATATCAAAAGACGTTTTCAGAAATGTACTTTATATTACTTTTTCACATGCAGCATGGTGGTGTAGTTCGTTTTGTTTTAAAACAGTGATTCGTATACCTTATGTAGCTGAGAATTTTACAATGTAGTGCACTACTGATAGACAGTGGCTCAATGCAGCACTGTATATTAATCAATTTACATGTAGATGCAGTTAAAAGACAAGTGTGGGCCTGTTTTTAGTTACTAAACAAAAACTGTCAGTGGAGTCTTAAAAGTGACATCATTGTGGTGATCTCTATAACACGGACACCTCTCTTTGCTCTTTGCTCTTCGCTTTGCTCTTTGCTCACTTTGCTCTGTCCCTTCGGTGTCCATATTAGAGAGGTTCAACTGTACTATTGTTTTAGTTAGTAAATGTCAAATAAAACTTTGTGCCCAGCACTTTATAAGCAAATAACTTAAGTTTTAATAATACATACTGTTCAATGATATTCAGAATGAATGTGCTGGATCTTTATTTTATTAAAAGGTGCATGTGTATCAATCACAAAACAATCATGCAGGATTTTGTTCACTATAATTCATAGTATATAAAGTATAATAAAGCTTAAGCTTAATTAGTTGGTAAATAAAATGTAATTAAAATAACACTAAACTGTATATTTTACCCAGCATGCTGGTTCTAACCTGTTTAAAAGTTGTGGCCACAAGACATGCAGGATTTTGTCAAAATAGCTTCAATTATTTGGGAATTTGGAAACCATTACACTCTTGTTGACACTTCCCCTGAGAAAACTAATTAAAAATTGAAAAACTGTGAATTATGTTGCCCCAGGTCATTTTTTTTTTCAAGCAAACAATTATATAATTATTTATATATAATTCTCCTTGACAGCTATCCCAATGTGAGAGAAATAGCAACAAAATACAATGAAGCTTCAATTATTCGGGAATTTGAAAACTTTTATACTTGTTGACACTTCCCCTGGGGAAACTGTTAAAAATTGAAATAGTAGTGAGTTATATTGTTCCAGGACAATTTTTTCAAGCAAACAATAGTCTGTATAATTTCCCTTTACAGATACATGTATCCCAAAGTGACAGAAAGAGCAAATTAAGAGCAAATCCGTGCAAAAATCAAACATTACACAGCAAAGTTAAAAAACTAAAATTCGCTTTTCTTTTGCATACAGGTAGCCTTTAGTAAGTATACAATTGCTGTGTAGTTTTTTTCTTGAAAAACTTATTTGTTTCTGGGAAAACGAAAACATTAGTTTTCAGCCCGGGGTTCGATTTGGCGACACCAAACAGGCTTAAAATAAGTCATGATTCACTCGACTTGCATATCAAAACTACTGCGCTACATGTAGAAAAAGCTGTCATAGCTCCAATTTGTTGTACAACTTGTCACAGTCTAAATACCATGATTTCATAAAAATTAGATTAATCTAAGTATTCAAAATAATGAAGTCAAAAGCTTATGGCTCTCCCGCTGTCCGTAAAACGGTAGGCGAAAAACAACGATGATTTTGAGCATGTGCCTTTGTTCAGAATTTCGTAATATTATGAATGACAATACTAGAGTTGACGATCTTTCAAAATATGTAAAGTTTAGTTTGAGGAAATGAATTTGGGATTTTTAAGAATTTGTTGAAAATCGTGAATGAAAGACATAAAATCACGCCATCTTGTGTGTGCGTGACCAACAACAACAACAACAACAAAAAAAAAACAATGAAAATATACAAACCTTAACTTGGATATGACATTCTTGAATGTCCATAGTGTTTTGTTTTGCTGTCTGTTCAATTTCATTCGTGAAGTTTATCATGAACAGTGAAGCCCATAGCCATGATCAAAAACGCTTTTAAAAACTTTTCGCCGAATTCTTCGTATAGTAGCTCACTTTGCACTTTCGTACTCTTTATACTGTTGATACAATTTTTTTTACCAGATTTCTGGCGGAAACTGTAAAAGGGCTGACAATAAAGCGAACTAGTTCAAGCATGTGTTCCCAGTTTTCCATCCTTGCATAACCGTGAACCGTTTTGAGACAAAATGCAAATTAAGTCTCAAATTTGCATATAAGGCTGAGCAAGCGTTCGTGACAGTCACGGTTGGTACATGGGTGGATAAGGTGCAGTTGTATTCATTGGGTCTTTTTGCCATATGTTTCATATATTTTTTTAGAGACGCTTAATGCTCGCGCTATGTATACAGTGCGGTATGCTTCAAGGCTCTGAACACTGTGCGACTGCAGTACCTGAACTAGAGAAAGCAGAACTTTCCCAAACGTTTTCTGCCCCATCTCTCCCAATGGGGTGCATGGGCCCTGAATACGACACCAGAGGGTGCATTGGACTATCGTATATTGCACAAGCGACGTAGCACTCGCTTAAAGTGGAATGAAATTATGTATGTATGATAGATGGGAGGTACTGTTGTAATTGGAAGGTTTCAAATAAAATAAAACTGTTGTTGTTTGTTGTTGTTGTAAAAAACCCTAAGAATTCAGGACACGGAAGATTCTTTGTTCCATGGTTTCCTAATTTTCTTTCTAGAACCAGTAGTCTGTAAGGTGTTTTAGAGTTAAATGCCTTATAGCTCTCCTACATACACAAAAAAAATATCACATCAGTTTATTTTCTTTTCATTATATTGGCATTAATTAATTAGTTAATTGACTAGTTAATCAACTATATTTCTTAATGCTGTGCATGAAACGTGCCTTGCATTGATTCTTTTCCGCTAGTTTTCAATGTGTTTTAACTTCATTTTATTGTGTTTATTTTTTTTTTCGTCTGCAATTTTTCGCAGGAATTGATTTCTTATTGGCCCGACCTCTCCCTTAAAAAAAGAAAAAGGTAATACCAGAGCAAGGAATGAGCGGAAAGTGCGAGTCATCTGTATGTATCGGCTAAAGAGACGATTAACCGAAATATTTCTTATTAAAGCGGGACAATGAAGGAGGAATGTTCCTTTCACAACTACCTTATAGGAAATTAACAATGCACATTGACAACGCGAAGAAAATTTACGTTATACTAAATTAACGCGAATTTTTCAAAAGTTAGGTTTACATGCATTAAATTAATGCGAATTTTTCGATCAGCATCTTGCTTTATTTACTGCGATTTTCATAATTCTGCAAACTTGCACTTTACCTTTCTGAACGCCAAACTGCGTTTTGGCTTCCGTCAATAAAACCTTCCAAGACAAGTGCACGGGAGACAGGAGTATCAAGATCAATCAAAAGACATTTTGAACTCGATTTTAAACGAAGACGTCCTGTCAGATAGTGACTCTGAAGAGCCAGTAGAGGATTAAATTTACATCGACATTAATTAAGATACATTAAATTAATGCGAATTTTGTAAAATCGCGTTAATAAAGTGCATTGTTAATTTCCTATAATAAGGTAAAGCATTGTCGATTGTCACACTCTATAGAAATGAAACTAGGACTGGCCTGTCTTTGTTGTTGTTTTACCATAGCAGTCAAATCAGATACCAGAAGCGGAAGTAGAAGACTTTATAAAACTCTAAAAATAAAAACAATGACAAGTAAATGGATCAAAATTTCTTAATCTTTGTACCTGCGTTCTCGTTTGAAAGATTATTTGTGCAGCTTAACATGTGAAATCCAGGCCGACAAGATCCACCCCAACCCAACCCCACCCATGTAATAAATATTGGTTTTCTGTCAATACTGTATTTTAAAACCCACGAGATCTCTTTCCTGCTTTGAACTGTATTAATTGAAGACTTCCGATCAACACTTGTCAAACTTCAAGAAAAAAATATGGATTTTTGGCCACTGAGAATACCTTAATATCCACCCTGTGTACCAACAGTGACTGTCACGAACGCTTGCTCAGCCTGATATGCAAATTTCAGACGTAATTTGCATATGGTCTCAACATGGTTCATGGTTAAACTGGGAACACATGCTTGAACTAGTTCGCTTTATTGTGAGCCCTTTTACAGTTTCCACCAGAAAAAATTGTATCAACAGAATAAAGAGTACGAAAGTGCACAGTGAGCTACGAAGAATTCAGCAAAAAGTAAAGCGTTTTTGATCGTGGCTACGGGCTTCACTGATCTTCACTGTTCATGATAAACTTCACGAATGAAGTTGAACAGACTGCAAAACGAAACAGTTTGGACATTCAAGAATGTCATATCGAAGTTAAGGTTTGTATATTTCCATTGTTTTTTGGCATCAGAGTTTAATTGCCAAGATTTCTCAAGGAAAAACGTTCTAAGTGTTTTTGTTGTTGGTCACGCATACACAAGATGGCGTGATTTTATGTCTTTTGTTCGCGATTTTCAACAAATTCTTAAAAATCCCAAATTCATTTCCCCAGACTAAACTTTACATATTTTGAAAGATCGTTAATTCTAGTATTGTCATTCTTAATATTACGAAATTCTAAACAAAGGCACATGCTCAAAATCATTGTTGTTTTTCGCCTACCGTTTTACGGAGCACGGGAGAGCCATAAGCTTTTGGCTTTCCTTGAATACTTAGATTAATCTAATTTTTATGAAATCATGGTGTTTAGACTATGACAAGTTATACAACAAATTGGAACTATGACAGCTTTTCCTAGCGCAGTAGTTTTGATACACGAGTTGAGTGAATTATGACTTATTTCAACCCTGTTTGCATGTGTTTGGGATTGCCAAATTGTGCCCTGAGATGATAACGACTTTCTTCGTTTTTCTCGGAAACAAATAGATATTTTAAGGAAAAAACTACATGGCATTCATGTACTTGCTATAGACTATCTATAATATGCAAAAGAGAAGCGAATTTGATCTTTTTCAGCTTTGCCGAAGATTTGCGATTTTGTTTGGTTCTTGCACGGATCTGCTCTTAAAATCCCAAGGTACATGTAGCTGACCAATAGATGGTCAACAATAAAATTTATTCACTGTGTTCATTACATTATTTTGCTGAGAAATCAATTTATTTGTGTACAAAAACAACTCTGACCAAGATTTATTACTTCACTGTGACCACCTGATTTCCATCTTATCAGGGGGGATGGGTGTACCTGATCTTTTAGGGACCCTATGAATTTCTGTTTCATTACTGTACATGAATAGTGTTGTATCTCATCAAGCTTTAATCACATGTACAAGAAACGGGAAAAAACACACTCCCCGAATTACAAATTCTGAGATCTAGATAAGCTTCTCATTAGCATATAACCAGCACGCATAATAAGTACATGCACATTCCATTGTTAATGCACAACAATACTCAACATTTTCCCCCCTCTCTGAGATCAACCTAAGTTTAACAATGTTCAGAAGTAAGCCTACAAATTAGAGTTCATAGTCTCTAAATCGCACAGGAAGGCGTCTCAACGTTGGGGACGAGTACTAGTAAAAAGAGAATTGTTCAGTTCCTGATCTGGTTGAGGATCGACTGATGCGTCATTGAAGAAACTTCCGGGCTCGGTACTTGAGCTCGGAACAGGACCGTTTGGTGAGCGAACTAACCTACGTGCATTCCAAATGGTACCATCCTCTAGCCGAAAAGTCGCAGGACCAATACACTTTACCACCTGTAACGGATCAGATAGGGCCGGTTTCAATTTGTGGCCACGAAGAGGTCTTCTCACTCTGACCCAGTGACCGACATCAATCTCGGGTGACTGAGCTTTGCACCTATCCACGTAGGACTTTACCTTTCTCTGCTTAGCAGCAACGCGCTTGCTTAGTTCTGGCACTGCAGCCTGTTGTGGGGGCTTCAAATTATCCAGTGGCAATATGAGGTTTCTGCCAATCATCAGCTCAGCAGGAGATAATCCAGTAAGGGCATGTTTGGTTGCGCGATAGTTACAGAGCGTCGTACGAACTGCTTCAGGAAAAGACTTGCCTTCTGCAAGGGATGCCCTGATCCCCTCTTTCATCATCTTGTTAAAACGCTCCACCCCACCATTACTGTGAGGGTTGTAGAGAGGAGTCAGCCGATGCTCAATCCCCTGGCACTTCAGAAAATCTTTAAACTCAGACGACGTGAACTGTGGTCCATTATCACTGATAATGGTTTCTGGCAGTCCCCACCTGGTGAACAACTCTTGAAGTGTCTTAACAACCGTGGCGGACGTGACTGAGCTCGTAGTGGATACCTCAGTCCACTTTGAATGAAGGTCATGGACAACAATCATGTACTTGTGAGACGCAGGAGCTGCGACTAACTCACCTGCGATGTCAATCTGAAGTTGTTGCCATGGCCGTACGGGCCAACTAACTGGTTGGAGTGGGGGTTGTACTGGCTTCACTGATTTGCCACTTAGTGCACACGCTTCACACTCGCGGACCAACTGCTCCACGTGAGAATTCATATTTGGCCACCAAACAGCTTCTCTGCATCGTTGTTTCATACGCACAACACCGGGATGACCATCGTGAGCCATGAGAAGCACTCGAGCTTGTAAGGACTCCGGAATCACAGCGCATGTCCCATGAGAGATGCAACGCTGATTGAATATGGAGAGTTCTGATCAGAGCTGAAAGTAAGGCATAAACTCCTTTGGAACTTTTACTGGGCACCCGTTCACGATGTACTTCGAAACTTGCTGGAGAACAGCATCGTTCTTTGAGGCTTCTAGCAGCTCATTTGGAGTGACGAGGGATGAAAGATTTACTTCGAAGACACAGCTATCATCCGAACTAGGCAACACCGCAGGGTCTGGTTTAGTGATGACCAGATGGCTGAGCATGTCTGCAATGTGATTGGTACTTCCAGAGATGTACTAAACAGCAGAATTGTACTGATAAAGGCGTTCTGTCCATCTGAGTAAGCGCATCGGCTTGTGGCCAGACCCACTTGTAGCGAGCAATGTACACTGTAGGTAGGGCTTCATGGTCTGTTCTTAAAAGGAATTTCCGACCGAATATGAAGTTGTGCCAATGCTCACATGCGACACCACTTAGCAAAATGATTCATTTTACCACAGGAACGGCACTGCACACCACGAGCTAGACAGGACTTGCTGTGTGTGTTGTGTGTTGTGTGTTGAAGAACCACAATTTGTACACTTCTTTTCCGAAGAGTGACCATTTCTTTCTGAGGCCGGTACTTTTGCGCCAGGAGGCGAAGATTTCGGATCTCCACAAGGACTGGGAAATTTCCGATGGACCTGTTGAACTGGGGACATTGCACTTGACAGTGACAGTTGCAATGTGTGAGCTTCCAACATGGCTGATTCCACTTGAAGGGCGAGCTGAATTGCACGATCGACTGTAAGAGTATCCGGCTCCAAAAGCAAACGTTCGCGGATCCGACTCGTACTAACTTTCTCGATCAACTGATCCCGTATCATTTCTTCGTGTAGGCTACCAAAGTTGCAGAACGTCGCAAGTTCCTTTAACGCTGCTACAAACTGACTCACGGATTCGCCGGGCTGTTGACTGCGCTGGCGAAATCGATAGCGAGACATAATTACGCTGTGTCTTGGCCCAAAATGCTGTTTCAGAGCGGCCACAGAATCTTCGTAAGATGAGGAATTGTTGATAGAGGCAAACACGCACTGGCCTTCGGTTCCAAGGCAATGTAAAAGGATTGCACGTCGTCAAGCATCAGAGACAGACTTGTCATCGAGCCCATTTGCGACCACATAAGTCTTGAAACTTTGAAACCAGCGATGCCAGGGAGTCGGTGGATCACCAGGACACACGAGAAAAGGTACAGGAGGAGGTAGCTGATTCATCATCGATTTTTGTACATCCTGCCGACTACGCCAAAATGTTGTATCTCATCAAGCTTTAATCACACGTACAAGAAATGGGAAAAAACACACTCCCCGAATTAAAAATTGTGAGATCTATATAAGCTCCTCATTAGCATATAACCAGCAAGCATAATAAGTACATGCACATTCCAATGCGAATGCACAACAATACACAACAAATAGTACATACATTTTACAGAGGTTATTTCTCAGGTGTGTGTGCGTGTGTGCTCTGACTAATGATTGTAAAGTGTTTGGAAGATGCTGTAAGTTGATTTGTTTGATCTCTGAAGTGCATCCCCAATATGAAGGTCTTGTGAACCTTAACATTATTGCTTTTCTTGAAAGATATTGCTATTGTCATGAATCTTTTGAACACTTTCAGATAATTATTGTATTTTGACTATTTCTTTGTTGAAAAATAAACCATTAATGTAGAGATTTAGCTTATAAAGGTGCGGGATCAAGAGAACCAGTGTTTTTGGACACAATTTTGATAGCTACATGTACAATGTACACATGTACCTTATAACATGACATTTTTTGCTGAGAAATCAATTTGTTTGTGTGCCAAAACAACTCTGACGAAGATTTATTACTTCACTACGACCACCTGATTTCCATCTTATCAAGGGTGATGGATGTACTTAATTTTTTAGGGAACCTACATTATGTTCTGTTTTATTACTGTACATGAATAGAACATAACTTTTACAAATGATAGTAATTTCTTAGGTGTGTGTGCTCTAATGATTGCAAAGTGTTTGGAAGACTGCTGTGAGTTGATTTGTTTGGTCTCTTGAGTGCATCCCCAATTTAGCTCGGTCTTGTGAACCTTGAAATTAATGCTAATTTTCTTGGAAAATATTGTTATTGTCATGAATCTTTCGAACACTCGATAATAATTGTATTTTTACATGTAATAAATTTAATGTAGCTACCTTATTAATGAAATTTTCACATGTTAATTTTGTTAATTTCACGATTTTATAAAAAAATTTACGATTTTAGGGAATTATATTACATGATGGTACCTGTCAACAGATTACATCTTTTTATTTCACTGTCAACAAACAGTAACAACCCAACCATAACTGATATTAAATATTAACAACAGGCTAGGAAGAAAACTGTAACCATCCAAAAACGATGATGATATATATATATATATATATATATATATATATATATATATATATGTGACCTTACACGGGAAAACGTACACTAGCGCTTAACCGTTTAACGGATAAAACCGTTTGTCATCCGTTTGTCACCCGTTTGATACCCGTTTAAACGGTTCATGATCGCCGTTTAAAGAGTTAAGCAAACCGTTTAATGTTTTGACCAAACCGTTCAAACGGTTTACGCGACCGTTTATAACATTTTAGCGTCCGTTTAAACGGCAAGCGCTATCCGTTCCTTAAGTTTTAGCATCCGTTTAAACAGCAAGGGCTATCCATTCAAAACATTTTAGCATCCGTTTAAACTGCAAGAGCTTTCCGTTTATAAAAATCTTACCATCCGTTTAAACGACCAGTCTGAGAGCTATCCGGTCACAAAGTTTTAACATCCGTTTAAACAGCAAGATGTTCCCGAATTCACGACCGCAACACTGTATGGAACAGCCGACCGACGAAATCATTATTAATTTCGAACACCGTTGTATTAAATTGCAAGGATAAAACGGCCAAAATAAGATAGAAACGAACTTGCGTATTTTTTTTCTTTAATTATTCCTCAAATTGAAAAACAGCCAAAGACAACTGAACGTAAACAAGAGCAACAATTTGGGTCACGTGAATTATGTATGCGGTGCGATAAGACAGTATAGACATACCTGTGCATTCTCTTTCTGTAATGTCGCCATCAACTTCTACATACAAATAGCTGATACCATTTAAATGGTTTACAGAAAATCACTGTTGCTACTCGAAGCACGAAAAAAGTTAGAATTTGACCATGCAGTCGCGAATCGCGTGTGACTGGTAACGCAAGACAATTTTCTGAAAACAGCCAATCCCTGAAGAGAATGCGTTGCCGTGCCGTTGCCGAAATGTTTCAGGATAGGCGCTGCTTGCTGTATGACGCCTCGACCAAGCAGACATGCAATTGATCATGTTTTTGTTTACATAAAATGATGTTCCACTCATGGATATACAAGCTTCCTTATCGTATGTACTGTAGTTATTTGCTTGAATTAAATATTTTTCTAGCTTTCCGCCGGTATCTTTATTATTATTTTTAGAATCATCTGAATTATATTCGTTTCTGTCTTAGTGGTAAAGCGTCGTTAACATTATGACATTAAGCTTATTGTTTGATTGATTTTGTATTTCGCTGATCCCGTTTGAAAATTTCGCAAACTTCACTTCTAATAACCTTTTAAGCGCTTCGCGTTATCTGTTCATGAACTTTACGTAACCGTTTAAACGCTTCAGGCTATCCGTTTGAAATTTTGTTGCTAACAGTTTAAACGCTTCGGGTCATCCGTTTGAAGATTTCTGCTAACCGTTTAAACGCTTCGAGTCTTCCGTTCAAAGATTTCTGCTAACCGTTTAAACGTTTGGCCAAGCCGTTTACCAAGATTCATAAACCGTTTAAACATTAAGTGAAAACGTTTAAACACTTACAAACGCGTTTACTGCCCGTTTACTACCCGTTGAAAAACCGTTCGTTTTTAGCCGTTTAAACGGTAAGCCCTAGTGTACGTTTTCCCGTGTAAGGTCACATATATATATATATATATACAATTATGTATACAATGTGCCCTCCCGGTTATTACCATAATGGCTTTATGGCAACTCCTGAACTTGGGCACAGGATGTACGGTTACACACTGTTGGATTGCATTGTGGAGTCACGAGAGTGCTCAAACTGCGAGCAGTGAGCGAAGCAATATGCCAATAGTGAACACCTCTTACGAGGCTCTCCACCCAATCCTGAGAGTGCTCAAACTGTATGAACAGTGAGCGTAACATACAATTATGTATACAATGTGCCCTATATATATATATATATATATATATATGTACACTGCCTTATAATAGAGATGCCAAAGTCTTTGCAACTGTGAAAGACGCATGTTTCCAACGATCACATGTTGCATGCCCAGCACATGTTTAAAAGTCTAGGTCACAAGATATGCAGGGTTTTCTCAAAATAGCTTTTATCAATTATTTGGGAATTTGGAAACCTTTATACTTGTTGACACTTCCCCTGGGAAAACTGATTAAAAATTGAAATTGTGAATTACATTAATTGCCCCAAGGCAATTTTTGCAGGCAAACAATAGTCTATAATTATAGTAATTATTGTCCTTGACAGCTATCCCAATTTAAGAAAAAGTGCCTGGCAAATTAAAATCCCAAGCCCGTAGCTGAATAATAGATCCTCAGCAATGTCACTGTTCACTGACCAAGATTTATTACTTAAGGTGGCTCAACTGGGTTTTTTGATGACACATGCAGCATCCCAACTTTGAACAGCTGATATTACACTGTCCGAGCTTGGTCAGGCAAGCTGCTTCACACATTTACTAGAGATGAAATGAACTTTTCAAAAAGTAGATTTGAATGACATCGACATTACCATAACAATGATCTGATAATCTCATAGTTTTTGCATTTTACTAATTTTCTCAACATGTAGACCTACAGTGGTTTAAACTTTTAAAACGACTGTATGCCTCTTATAGCCTAGATGTAGGTCTTCAAGACTGCATGCAAAGTTTGAAAAAATTCTATGAGAGCGTTTTTGAATAAAATTGAATTGAATATTTTCCATCAACAATTAAAAGATTCACATCACTGTACTTTCTTTAAATTGTTGATACCAATCAACTTTTCTCAATACAATGGCAATTAATATTAAGGCTCTTAATTGCCATTGCATTAACATGGAAAGAATTTTCATGATTTCTTCCACAGTAACGAAGCGTTATTAAAAGCAAGCATGGCAAACTCGTTGATTCAAAAGCGCACAGATATGTAGAATGTAGCTGTCAATGAATAATAATTATGGTAATGAAACTTTGGAAGACAAATGCAAAAGTCCCTTTTACTTTTAATTTTTTTTGCACCCTTGAAATGGTTCAATGCACTTGAAATTTACAGACTAAAATAGTGCATTCTAACATGTTAAACTTCATTTCAAAATATTTAAAAAATAAATGATTTCATTGACTAGTTTTTAAATCTACGCTTTCCTAACAAAAGTGTTTCTTTTGTGAGTAAAATAAGCATATTTAACCCTTTCACTCCCAGAGTCAAGTATGGAGAAATGCTGTGTTAAATGTTGTGTACAATGTACAATGTTGTATACAATGTTGTGTATGTTGTGGTTCAATTTTATCCTTGGTTCAAATTTTATTTTCCTTTGTTTTTGGCTATGGTAATGTATGATGATGAGTTTTAAACAAAGGAAAATAAAATTTGAACCCTGATAAAACTGAACCACAACATGTACATGTTGTGTTAATACTGAAAGATTTAAGAAATGCTTTGTAAATAGATGTCTCTTTGATTTTAAATAAATTGTATATAGAGGATATTAAATGGCTGCGTGAAGATACAAAATTTCTCTTCGAGTGTTTGAAATATTTTTCAACACAAGAAGAGAAATTTCGTATCTTCAAGCAGCCATGTAATGTTCTGTTTGTGATATAAACACCAATGAAATCAAACCATTTCACTTTAATATTTTTTTGAAGTCCCAAAGTAGAACAACGTGTCAACGGTGATCTTTTCACGTGTGAAGATGACATGTTATTCTCATGTGTGAAGATATGTTTACGCGCGGAAGTTCACCTGGTATTTCATTGGTGTTTATAATTGGTATTATTTTTCTAGTGTTTAGATAGTTTTTAACTCTATTTTATAAGTACCTTGTAAGTTTTAAAGTGCCCCTGTGATCAAATTTTTTATTTTCATTTTTTTACATTTTCTTGTACAATTAGACTTTCTTACTCATCTTGCCAAATTTCAATTCATTACGAACATCAGAAGTCATTTTATTTTAACATTTATTTCTGAGAATTTATGGCCGCCATTTAAAATCAACCTTGTTCCAAGGCTTGGTTGCGAATGGGAGAAAGTGACGTCAAAGACTCAAACATACCTCATGGGTTGAAATTATAATAACAATCAGCATAGAAAATTGCACAAAGAACATGTCCAAAGTTTTTGTTGCTTTTCGCGTGATTTTCAATACTTATTGTTATTATAATTTCAACCCGTGAGGTATGTTTGAGTCTTTGACGTCAGTTTCTCCCATTCGCAACCAAGGCTTGGAACAAGGTTGATTAATGGCGGCCGTAAATTCTTGGAAATAAATGTTAAAATAAAATGACTTCTGATGTTCGTAATGAATTGAAATTTGGCAAGATGAGTAAGAAAGTCTAATTGTACACGAAAATGCAAAAACTCAAAATCAAAAATTTGATTAAAACCTTGAATAAAGACCCTTGTTATTATTGTAGCTCTAACTTTTGAATCTGTGGATGAAATCCTATGGTGTGACCATTCAAATGAAACCTTTTTGGCAGTACTTTTGCATGGAACCATTCATTTTTCAACATTTTACAAAATAAATTGTAGGATTTTTCTTGTATTTTAATCTTTGGCACTCTTGGGTGTCAAAGGGTTAAGGCGTTGCTGTTGATCATATCAATTGAAATCTAGTGAAGCAAACAGGATGACAGCTTCAGGCAATGTAGTTTTATGGCACATGTACAGTATGGTGAAAATATTGTTTGGATTATTTTGTCAGGAAAACACTGGCATCAACGAAGTAACAAAAACTGTGGAGCAAATATTCTTTAACTTTAGATGGTGTAGAAAAGTAAGTCTTGTTTCTCTAACAGAGCTGCCAAGAATGCCTCTGAGACCTAAAACCAAATTGAAGAGTAAGGATCCACATTGAACATGTAATGCACAAACATGAGCATTGTGTTTATAAATTGTAACCCCATTTTTTAATTAAAGGCTTTCCTGCAAAAAGGGCCTTTTTAGGATGATTTTCATTTTTTTTGGCAGACTGACTTGTTTTGACATGACAAACATCGTTCCGTAATTTATTTTGCTGATTTGCGCCTTGTTTTCGAGTAACAAATTTCTTTTAATTGGTTTCTGGTTCTGGTTGCATATAGCTTTCCAAAGACACCACTGCATTTTTTTGCAAGGTTATTTCTCAAAAACGAGATGCAAATCAGCAAAAACAATTTTGAAACGATGTTTGTCATGTCAAAGCAAGTCGGTATGCCAAAAATTAGCTCGATCCTGCAAAAATGAAAATCAGTTCTAAAAGTGATATAGGCTCTTTTTGCAGGAAAGCCATGTACATGGACACGGAATAACACGTGATAAACATTGGGAACAAACAAGGTCACATATCACAAACACAAAAAAGGGATTTATGATAACTATAGTATTAATTATCTTTTTTTTTAGCATGAAACATTTTAGAGGAAAAATGCTCCATTTATAGGCTTAGAGAAAAGTAAAATACCCCACTTGGAAAAAATATTACTACATATGTCTTTTTTCCACTGGAATACTTAAGCTTTGATTTACTTTAAGCTTAGTTTTTGATAAGGTCACAGTGTCATGGATAGTGTTTTAACATTTACATTAATTATGTTTCTATAAGGCCACAGAGATACATCTATGTTGGATGTAATAACCTTTTAATCAACATGCAGTTCATTTTAACTGTTTGGTTTTTCATGTGTTACAGTATGTTATCAGTTTGCCTTATTTAACTGGATTTGTGATGATTGTAATTTCACTCCCATTGTTTGGGTGTTTCTTGGTGTTGCAGAAGTTGTTGTTGGTTAGGTTTTGTGTTGTGGTGTGGGTATTGTTCAGTGTCTTTTGAATCTTTTGTTTTATGCCATTTGGTGATCACACCATCCGTAACACCAAGAAACTACCCATTGCTTACATTGTTGAACACTTGCAGTACTCTTAAAGGAGCTATGTCATGATGATTTTGAGGTTTTTGGGTGAAACTGCGCCAAGTACACTGTAAGAACTAAGTATCTTTGCTGTACATGAAATGCTCATAGAACACTAAGAGGAAGATATCAAGTGAATTTTAGGAGAGAAAATAAACCATAATCAAAGTTTTAGCCAGTTTTCCAAGACACAAGTGCATATAAACTTAAAAAGAAAATAGCCCAATTTTTTCAAGTGAAGATGCAAACCATTTCCATCCTGTCCATCTGCAGCCCAAGACACTTATTTTTACTCTTAGAGCACTTAGAGAGTAATTTGAAACAAAACTGGACCATTTTCATCCTGGGCATCTGCAGCCCAAGACACTTATTTTTACTCTTAGAGCACTTACAGAGTAATTTGAAACAAAACTGAACCATTTCCATCCTGGCCATCTACAGCCCAAGACACTTATTTTTACTCTTAGAGCACTTACAGAGTAATTTGAAACAAAACTGAACCATTTCCATCCTGGCCATCTGCAGCCCAAGACACTTATTTTTACCCTTAGAGCACTTACAGAGTAATTTGAAACAAAACTGGACCATTTTCATCCTGGCCATCTGCAGCCCAAGACACTTATTTTTACTCTTGAGCACTTAGAGAGTAATTTGAAACAAAACTGGACCATTTCCATCCTGGGCATCTGCAGCCCAAGACACTTATTTTTTACTCTTAGAGCACTTACAGAGTAATTTGAAACAAAACTGGACCATTTTCATCCTGGCCATCTGCAGCCCAAGACACTTATTTTTACTCTTAGAGCACTTACAGAGTAATTTGAAACAAAACTGAACCATTTCCATCCTGGCCATCTACAGCCCAAGACACTTATTTTTACTCTTAGAGCACTTACAGAGTAATTTGAAACAAAACTGGACCATTTCCATCCTGGCCATCTGCAGCCCAAGACACTTATTTTTACTTTTAGAGCACTTACAGAGTAATTTGAAACAAAACTGGACCATTTTCATCCTGTCCATCTGCAGCCCAAGACACTTATTTTTACTTTTAGAGCACTTACAGAGTATTAGTAAAACAAAACTGGACCATTTCCATCCTGGTCATCTGCAGCCCAAGACACTTATTTTTACCCTTAGAGCACTTACAGAGTAGCTTGAAACAAAACTGGACCATTTCCATCCTGGCCATCTGCAGCCCAAGACACTTATTTTTACTCTTAGAGCACTTACAGAGTAATTTGAAACAAAACTAGACCATTTCCATCCTGGCCATCTACAGCCCAAGACACTTATTTTTACTCTTAGAGCACTTACAGAGTAATTTGAAACAAAACTGAACCATTTCCATCCTGGCCATCTGCAGCCCAAGACACTTATTTTTACTCTTAGAGCACTTACAGAGTAATTTGAAACAAAACTACAATCACCGACATAAGTCTTTGGGACACCTCAATAAAAGTGCCCTCTTAAATATCTCTTCAAGAATTATAAAACATTTCGGTCACGGGGTTAGTAGAAACGATCCCCCCTCCCCCCTTGGACAAAGTTGTTTGGAGAAAACTAGTTTTAAGCGCCGAAATCAACTTTGTAAGGGGGGGAAGGGGGGATTTAGCAATAATTTCTCTTTACAGTCAAGAAAAGGTTAGAGCGTCCCAAAAGTATTGTCGGAGATTGTCTGATGATGTATTTTTCTTTACAATCATTTAAATGATAAAATAAAGTACTATTTATACCAGTATTGATTGTGTAGTTTTAAAGAAACACTAAATGCAACCCAATGACAAGATTTTGATAAAGTGGTGTTTTAGACGTGCCGTTTACCCCTCAGAGAAGATGTGATGGTGCGCGCGCTGTATTCTAAGTCTCATTGTTAGTCTCTGTAATGCTTGGTTTGCTCGTCGTTGCGGGCTAAAGAGAAATGGACAAAGAATTTTCATTATGGATAATGATCCAAGTCAGACAACTAATGCTGCTTTAAATCCTCGAGAAAACATAGAAGCTCAATTCCATAGAATATAGACTCCAAAGCGGAACCGGAAGTCTCTTGCACTGACATTCATACAATTCTCACGGCACGCTTACAACATTTCTCGGTATGTTATTAGAGTAATTTTCGTCAATTTTACGTGTGTGACGAACTGCTTATACCACTTTTAACAGCTATTTTGAATATCTAAACTAACTTTTATGATATTTCTATCTTTGTTGGCCTTTACGGCCTTTTTTGAACAGTTCTCACCTAAAATATTGAAATAAGAGTTAGTAGTTTATTTATAGTAACGCAACTGTGGTGAGAACTGTTCAAAAAGGTGGAAAGCCTGTACAGTTTAGCTTCATAAAGTTATTAAGCATTAAAGGCTACTATTTCAAATTGATATGCGTAGTTTGATTACAATTATTGCCTACTAAAAGGCTCAATAACCACAAAATACAAGTGAGAACTGTTACCCGCTGTAGTGTGCAATCTAATTGTCACGGCGGCGTTCACAACAAACATATCCATTTACGCAAATAAACTCAATGTCACTTGTGTTCCAAGATAAGCTTGGCAAAACAATGACCACATGGAGGTATATTCTGCTGTTCAGTTGAACGAATTGGCTGCCAAAAATGAAAAAACCGCCAGCGCACATTCATCATTTCTCTATTAGCAGTATCGATGGATGAACCTTTAATCAAATAAGAGGAGCATCGGAGATTGCAAAGAATGATATATCTTTAGTAAACTCAATGTCCTGCTTGCAATTATATTCGACTATATTTTAGTTAATGGTGACTCATCTTCACACAGAATGATTGAATGTCATCGTTACATTGCATAAAATATGTAGGTCACTTTAAAAAATTAAAATTATTACCTTCATTTCACTCTAAACGAAAACCTGCTATTTAAACAAATTTAACGCCTCACCACCCCACCCCACCCCAAGAAAATACATCAGTCTAACTTTTTCTCATTTTCAAAACGAGACAATGTAAGTAATAACAATCAACGATTCCTTTTTTATCATAATTCGTGCTTATTGACACTTCAGTTAAAAAGACCAGTTTAGACAATCACCGACATAAGTCTTTGGGACACCTCAATAAAAGTGCCCTCTTAAATATCTCTTCAAGAATTATAAAACATTTCGGCCACGGGGTTAGTAGAAACGATCCCCCCTCCCCCCTTGGACAAAGTTGTTTGGAGAAAACTAGTTTTAAGCGCCGAAATCAACTTTGTAAGGGGGGGGAAGGGGGGATTTAGCAATAATTTCTCTTTACGGTCAAGAAAAGGTTAGAGCGTCCCAAAAGTATTGTCGGAGATTGTAGACCATTTCCATCCTGGCCATCTACAGCCCAAGACACTTATTTTTACTCTTAGAGCACTTACAGAGTAATTTGAAACAAAACTGAACCATTTCCATCCTGGCCATCTGCAGCCCAAGACACTTATTTTTACCCTTAGAGCACTTACAGAGTAATTTGAAACAAAACTGGATCATTCCCATCCTGGTCATCTGCAGCCCAAGACACTTATTTTTACCCTTAGAGCACTTACAGAGTAATTTGAAACAAAACTGGACCATTATTTTTGGGTTTTCACCGATATCAAAATGACTTTTGGCTTTTTAAAGTAACACTAAAAATGGTGACATACACATGTAGCCCCTTTAAATAAACTGTGATAAAAAGGTCAAGATCTCCATACACATGTAGCCCCTTAAATAAACTGTGATAAAAAGGTCAAGATCTCCAAACACGTAGCCCCTTTATTAAAATAAACTGTGATAAAAAGGTCAAGATCTCCATACGCATGTAGCCCCTTTAAATAAACTGTGATAAAAAGGTCAAGATCTCCATACACATGTAGCCCGTTTAAATAAACTGTCAGTGATAAAAAGGTCAAGATCTCCATACACATGTAGCCCCTTTATTAAAATAAACTGTGATAAAAAGGTCAAGATCTCCATACACATGTAGCCCCTTTAAATAAACTACTGTGATAAAAAGGTCAAGATCTCTGTAATTTTATAGGCATGTAATCTGCATAATTTCCTGGAATACTTCAAATGAAAGGAGACATTCATAAAATAAGCAACATTACTGTATCTGTTAAGTTGTTGGAGAAACATAGCAAATGTTATAAAAGCAATTGGTCCATTATAATTTTTTTCTTTTCTTTTGTGGTACATAATTTTTTTGGCCTGATTTATTGTCAACAATAATTTTGTGTTGTTCAAGATGGTTAAATAGACTGTTAAGGATTATCAAAATACTGACTTGTTGATGAGGCAAACATAAACTTGTGGTTGTGTGACAGTGCTTTTAAAGTACTGTCCAACAGTATTACAGTGAAACTACCTCAACCGGGGCCACCCTGAGGACTTTCAGCCAATCAGAGACCGATCCTTAAACAAAGAATTGGGCATGCGGACCTCACGGGAAACTATAATTTTTTGATTGGTTAATTTCGATCCTACTTCGATCCTACTACTGCGCGTTTTCTTTACAGTGGAATCCCGATTTTTCAAACCTCCAAGGGAAACGGAAATTGGTTCGAAAAATCGGGTCGAAAAATCGAAGGTGGTATTGACTGAAATCAAATCCAAGGGAAACGAGTTTTGGTTCGAATAATCGGGAGTTTCGAAAAATCGAGTATTTGAAAAATCGAGATTCCACTGTACTTCTACAGCAAGAAATTATTCCCCTTATCGGAAGCGCTTGCCTATTGGAAAAAATCATCCTGGTAAGCGGCTGCGATGTTTTTATGTCAACAAGACAAGTGTTCAGTTACTGTCGTTAAGGTATGTTACGACAGTAACGTTATTACATGTCGTTACTGTATGAAATTCGTAAACTTCTCGTCACGAAATAAATAGCGTTTTATTTCTATTTCTGTAGAAATAGTTTTATAGCAATCGAAGAGAAAAAATAGCAGGGTCAATCGCAGGAAAGCCGCTCAATGTTGCGTGACGATTTCATTTCCCGAATGAATTTCTCTAAACTACATGTTGAGGGTTCCAATTTTTCCATAAAACACTTCGTTGTCGACGAAAGGATCTTTTTTTATTTTTGGTTTACAAAAATTTTCAATTTCAATGCATTCAACTGCATTTGGCGTGAGAACGGTGCGCCCTCTGTGACCTTTTGGAGCTTAAAAAAAAACGAGTTGGTCAAATCTTGTCGTGTAAGACATTTTGAACGAAATGACGGCTGGTTCCAAAGTTCTTGAGCAATCTGGCGCTGAGATGCCCCATTGTGATGCACATCCAAGACCCTTTCGCGAAAAATAAAAGTGAGGCAAATTTCTCCCGTTTTTGAAAAGTCCACCAGCCTGATTGATTCTGAGCTAAACAGACATAATTTTGACTTCTGTTTTTGGGAAGGGAACATTAACGGGTGAAAATTGAACAAACGGTCATACAGTTTCCCATGAGGTCCGCATGCCCAATTCTTTGTTTAAGGATCAGTCTCTGATTGGCTGAAAGTCCTCGGGTGGCTGCAGCCTCCCCCAGTCGTAAAAAATATAGTATTATTCGGGCAAAACTGGTCGACCATTCGGGCACCACAGACACAGAAAAATTACTGAATATTTTGTGATTTAATGTCTTAAATTAATTGTTTTTCTTTTGTAACTCACATTACTCACTTAACTTTCTAACCAAGCTCTACTACATCGATCATGTCATTGATGTGATAGCTCCATAAGATGCTAACCACGCAGAGCAGACATAGGCCCTATTTACACTGGAAAGGGAATGATCCTAGTGCTAGGATCATCCGAGCGCAACATGTTTTCTACTTTCAGTTTACATGCGAAGGGTTGCATTTGGCCCTAGTGCTAAGATCATCCTAGTGCTAGAATCATCCGAGCTCCATGTAAACGGCCTCGGGAGCCCCAAGGTTATCTTCGCTTTTGTTATTGTTGCCCACCGTCTTGCTTTGCAACAGCGCCGAACTCAAAGGTACTGGGCGGGGGGCCGTCCTGCCGAATTTTTCACGTAAACCAAACGAAAAGTTGATCCCCTGAGATGCCGCATTTACGCATGTAAACCAAATGAACCTTCTAGGATCATCCTCTTTCCATGTAAATAGGGCCATAGAACGACAAATTTTCGTTGTGGTCCGCCAAGGGTGGGAATGATTTTGTAGACCATGCAGGGACTGAAACTAACTATAATATTTGGCGACCATCTTGCTTAGGACAGTATGTGTGGTTGGTATCTGGTCGTTCAAAGTATGTCTTCATCAAAGTCTCGTAAAATATATCTTATCGGTACCATGTGAAGTGCGAAGAATGCGAGATGTAGAAGCTCATTCTCGCATCGTTCACAGTAGTAGAAAAGTAAAATGTCAGCGACTGCTAGAATCATTGTCATATTAATGACATGACGTCACGAGTTTCATTTGGGCAAATTAAGTTCAGCCCCCCAACAAAATTTTTCCTGTACGCCGATGATGCATGCACTGTTATGATCTGAGTGAAAACCACTTTTCAGTTCTGTTAAATAATATCTGTTGTTTTTTCTTTTCTAACCCTAACTTAAATGCTCTCAAAAACAATAACTAACCAGAGTGTACTTTGTTAGAATTAGAGATAAGCCTCACTATGAGTACCAACACTCTGCATGCATGCTTGGATTTTGTCACATTTTTCTTAAATCATCAAAGTTTTAAACAAATTGTCATATTTGTTCAGTTAATGTAGTCCTGCATGTACATCTCTTTCAGACGTTCAATTTAATTGTTTCTAATAACCTGTAGCTGCTATTAATTTTAATAGTCAATATCTTTTCTGTCATTTGAGCCATCACTTTTGAAACAGTTCAAGGCTGTGCTCTTAGAAGAATCACAGGGAGTCCAACTATGAAATCTGGGGTGCCCGGCACTTAAGTTTTATGCAAAAGTAAGTTTTTCTAGCCCCTGGGCACTGCTAGAGCACAGCCTTGCAGTTAGGCCCTTTTCTTGATCCCCCATGTTAAATTGAAGCAATTATATCATTGTTGAGAAACATTAGGTGATGGATGATTTAATAAATAATTTTAATTCTCTTGTTTTTGCACATTTGAGAAGTTAATCATTCCACAAAGTTCATCTGACCTCCATAATTTTTAAATTGTCTCTCCAGTCTCTGAGATCATCATTTTTGTAATACATGCATTATAGTGATTAATGTGATTTTAATTTTGTTGAAAATTATGCTTACCCATGGAGTTGCCCAGAGATCTTGGCTAGTGATAGTGTGATTATTACAGTAAGTTAATTGACTATGTAATGAAGGTCCAACCATTTTTTCGCAACAAACTACAGAAAAGGGAGGAGGATGGAGGTGTCTTGCAACACCCCTTAAAAAAGTTAGATACAGCTGTACAGACACATGTTACAAGACAGTGCATACATGTTCACGAGATTGAACATTTTATTTCGTCAGTACTTGAACTTTTGAAACACACGATAATCTCGAAATTACAACATCATTTCGTCCTCTAAGTTGTCTCGAACAAACTCGATTCCAATTGAATTTAAACTAAACTTATGTCGCTTAAATATGTGAACAAAAACAAAAGACTAATACAAAAGACGGAAAGTATATTCGGAATATTACAACGAAAGAATGTGCGAAAAACTATTACGTAACCTAAACAAAGAAACCCGATATGTTTCAATTAAATCAATTCTCCGAATTCTCTCATGTCCATTCCTCCCCCTCGTTGATATGATATGGCATATCAACGTAACATTTTTAAGAGAGAATGTCCCTATAAGTCCTGTAATAATCGGATTGGAAATGTCTCTGTTCGTCGTCGTCATAATCATTGTCCGCAACTTTAGATGAGTTCTCTTGATACAGTGTTGATACTCCTTCGCATCCTCTAGGATAGTTCCAATTGGCATAGCTTTAAAATAGGCCTGGTTAGCTGGCTCCTCCCGACTTGAACTTCCGTGACTCTGACGTGTCCATCTTGTCCTGGGTAAACTTCGACGACCTTTCCAAGAGGCCACTGTCCGCGTGGCGTGTTGGGTGAAATCACTAGAACTACTTCCCCGACTTGAAGGTCTTGCTTGCCATCCATCCACTTTCTCCTGACATTGAGACTTGGAAGCCATTCTCGCAGCCATCAATGCCAAAAGTGTCTGACTAATTCCTGTACTCTCCTCCATCGTTTCTTGGGACTGTATGTAGTCTCGTCCACCAATTCTGGGGCAAACTGTCCACCAATCTGACCAATCAAGAAGTGGTTGGGCGTTAATGGTACATCATCATCCGGATTTGCGGACTGATAAGTGAGAGGCCTCGAGTTTAAAAGCGCCTCTGCCCCTGTAAATGCTGTTGATAACTCTTCGTCAGTGATATCTGCGTTACTCAAGATTGCATACACAGCTCGTTTTGCCGCCTTGATCATTGTCTCGTGTCCGCCACCAAAATGGGGTGCTAATGGATGATTGAAGTGCCAGGTAACACCTTGATTCGCTGTTGATGCACTGATTCTGTCTTGGTCAAGCACTTCAATTAATTCGCGCAATTCTTTGTTGGCTCTAACAAAATTACCACCATTATCAGATAACATTTCTCTGCGAAGACCTCTCCGATTGACCATCCTGTAGAAGGCGTTTAGGAAAGAATCTGTATCAAGACCATAGGCCATTTCAAGGTGAACTGCTCTCGTTGCTAAGCAGGTGAACAAGCACAAGTAACGTTTCTGTCTCTTTGTTCTTCTTCCTTGGACAGTGATAAAAGGACCACCAAAATCGACAGCTGTCTGGGCAAACGCTCGAACTGCCACTCGGAGTCGGAAGAGGGGCCATGATTTGCTTTGCAGCTTTGGCTTTTCGTCTTCTGCACGTGTTGCACTCCTTCTCCCATTCTCTAATTTCTTCACGCCCAGATATTATCCAAACTCGAGTTGATAAGGCTGCCAATGTCTGATTTGTGCCACTTGCATGCTTTCCTTTCTCATGATAATGCTTAACAACCAATTTTGTGACTTGGTTGTTGCGAGGCAGGATTATAGGAAATCGAGCATCTTGTGACAGGAACTCTGCATATTTAAGGCGACCATCACATCTTATCAGACCTTCTTCATCTAATCTTGGGTTTAACCCGAGTAATTTGCTGTTCTTGGGAAGCTCTTGTTGGCGGTGAAGTGCCGAATACTCCTCAGGAAAGGCCTCGCGTTGAGCACTTTTAATCGCTTGAATCTCTGCGTCTTCGATTTCGCCTGGCGTCAGTTCTCCACATTCTTTCTTGTGAAGTCTGCAGTTGTCTATGAAACGACGAACCCATGCATGAATTCTTGTGAATCTCTTCCAGCTTGAAAATCGCTTGGGATTCAAGCGCCACGAGTGTTCGTCTTCTTCGACTGAAATCATTGTTCGTTCTTCACCAAGGTGATTTGCTCATGTCAACGATACTCTGTTTGTCTTCTTGATTTCCATTTGTTCAGATTTCGGATCTATGTCGACTCGATTGACAGGCCATTCAGATTCGTCTTCTCCCAGGAAATCTGGACCTTTCCACCACTTTTCGTTCTTAGCCAGTTCTGATAGTTGTAAGCCCCTGGTGACAAAATCAGCTGGATTTTCCTTGGTTGGAACGAATCGCCACTGCTTAGGATTTGTAAGACTCTGGATCTCCCCCATGCGGTTCGCTACAAAAGGCTTGAATGAACGGCTTCGTCCTCTAACCCACCACAGCACGTTCATACTATCAGACCAGAATGTTGCTTGATTCAAAGCACTGTTCAACATTATGGAAATTGATTCTGTCATCCTCAGCCCGAGAACCGCTGCCATCAATTCCAATCTTGGGATTCCTGTCGTAGAAAGTGGCGCCACTCTTGTCTTGGCGGCGACTAGCCTTTTTATGTCAGTCCACTCTTGTATTGTACTCTTGAGAAGACAGCAGCTCCATACGCGTCTTGTGAGGCGTCCACAAACGTATGCAGAGTTTCTGAAAGCAATTCCTCTTCTTGTCCTAAGCGTAGACATCTAGGAACTTTGATCTCGGGTAGATCCTCCAATTCACTGAACCATTTCCGTGCCTTGTTAGCTAAGTCTCCCCCGAAGAGCTCGTCCCAGTCAATACCTGCGGCCCACATCTCTTGCAGTAGAACTTTCGCGCAAATGATAAATGGTGCTAAGAAACCAGCTGGATCGAACAACTTGGCGATCTTCTTCAGAAAGTTTCGTTTGGTAAGTTCAAAGCCTTTCTCTGGAGAATTTCTCTGGTAACCACTTAACTCCAAGCGTCTTCACCATTTGTACTACATTACTGTCAAGGTGAACTTCTGATGCTCTATCTTCAATCGGAATCCTTTCAAGAAGCTTGGATGAGTTTGACAGCCATTTCCGAGCGCGCATGCCCGCCAAGGCCCACAGCTTGTCTAACTCTTCGTACAGTTTTATGGCCTGATTCTCGTCCGACACCGAGTCCATACTATCGTCCATGTAGGTAGATTTGAGCACCGTTTCGGCGGCCATTGGGAATTCATCCATATGTTTCTCAGCATGTGTTTGAAACACGAATTGAGCTTGAAATGGCGATGAGCTGACTCCAAACACCACTCGGTTGAACTCGTACTCTTCAGGTTCCTTCCCTTGATCCAAGGATCTCCACAGGAAGCACAGATATGGTCGGTCTTTTGGCGCGACTTCAATTCTGAAATACATCTCAGCAATGTCACAAATTAACGCTACCGGGTGTCTGCGGAAACGGAGTAACACATCGTTCACATCTTTCTGTAACTTTGGTCCTTGGTAAATAGTGTCATTCAAGGAGATTCCTTTGCACTTGGCAGACGCATCAAATACGATACGAGTTTTTGTTGTAGCTCTATACGGCCTGACAACTGGAAAGTGAGGCAAGTACCACTTCTTTGACAATTTCGTCTCGGCTGGTTCTATCTTTCGAATGTATCCCTTCTCAAGGTACTGAGTGATGCTGTTTGAGTAGGCTTCTCCAATCTCTGGACTCTTCAATAACACTTTTCAGTGTTAAACAGCCGACGCAACGCCATATCGTAATTGTCTGGTAGTTCCGGCTCGTCATTCTTCCAGGGTATATCCACTTGATATCTTCCTTCCACGTACTTAACGGACTTCTGAACTTTCTCTAAGGCTAACTTGTCATCCGAATTGAGGACTTGCGCATCTTTCAACGTCCCAGAACTTTCTACGTCCCAGAATTTTTGAAGTAGGCCACTAATCTCATCTGAGTCTTCTCTATATTCTTGGATAAAGTAAATTTGCACGAAACTCGTCTGCAAGTCTCCACCCTTCAGGCCATTAGGGGGCCCAACACACGTCCAACCCAAGGGAGTTAGTCTGGCCAAAGGCTCGCCTGGTCTGCCTCGAACCTCCTTAATCGAGTAGTGTAGATCAACGTAATCGACCCCTATTAACATGTCCACAATAGGGTTAGGTCCAGGATCCGGGAACTGTATATTCTTCAAATGGGTCCACTTCACTGCACACTTTCCCCAGTCGATTGCTTCCATGTTTCCTGTGACCTTCTCAGCTGTGAATGCACTGACGGTTGTCTTCACGCTAGCGTCCAAACTCTCGAGTTGAACTGTAACTGGCATAGTTTCGAAGGTCTCGATCTGCCCATTTAGAACGTTAACGGTGACTTTCTGTGGTTTTCCCTGCAGACCAAGTTCAGCTGCTAAGTCAGCGTTAATGTACGTCTTTGTTGAGGCTTCATCAAGTAAGGCATTTGCTTTAATTTTGCGGTGCCCATTCTTCAGAACTACAGGTACTGTCCGCAATGCTAGAACGCCTGTTTGTGCGGATTCGGCTATTGTTGTGGTGTGGGATCTCTCTGGTTGACGATCACCAGACTCCTCAGGGGGTAAGTGGACTAGTAGATTTCTCTTGGAATCAGCATTCATTTCCCTGCTTGCACCAGTTATGCCACGAATTGTTCCGTTTTCCTCTTTTATCTGCTGGATATCAGCCTGCTCACTTCGATCTACTTGTGCTTGATCCCGGCTTTCTGAGTCCCGGCTTTCTGAGTGTAATAGTCTGTTGTGGGTGTCCTTGCAATTGTTAATTCTGCATGTTCTACTTCTGATACACGGTTCTCCATGATGGTCCCCACCTAAGCAACGAAAACACAAGTGAAGAAGTTTTGCGGTTTCCCATCTCTCTTGAGTTCCCATGGCTTTAAACTTCTCGTACCGCCAAGCTCCATGAGGTCCGTTGCAGACTTTACACGGACGAAATCCAGTCTTCTTTTGAGCTTCAGTTTTCTGAGAACTCCCGAAGAAGGATCTTTCATTTTGTTTCCGGTTCTGGTTCCACTTTTGCTCACCGATCTTGTTAGCAGTGTTTATTCCACGGATGGTCTCCGAAGCCACTGTTTGGAATTCTGCTTCTTCAACGACAAACTCCTTCAGCGTTTCCACCGATTCCCAGCGACCATTCTCATAAATCCACCGATGGTATTCGCTGTGCCGAGGTTGCGCGAGAGATTGGGTCAAGTTACTTGTCTCAAAGCATCATAGGGCTGTTTTGAGGGACGTTTCTCTATAACTCGTCGTTTTCGAGGAGTCGCAGTCCAAACAAATATCGAAGGAAGTTGAGTTCTGCACATTCATTCTCTCCCAGGGAAGTGACTTCCACAAATCCTAGTGTTAGTGCATCCACCTTCAAATTTTCGTTGCGTATGAGTTTTTTATTCAAACGCCTCGCTTCAGCATCACTTTTTATCTGGCGAGTTCCTCCAGTTATTTGTACATCCTGGCGCACAACAGTTAAATTTACCCATTTTTCAACAACAAAAACACAAAGCTACCAGAAATTCAATCAAATGGCGTCCCCCAAAACAGTCCTATGATGCTTTGCGACACGTAACGTGACCCAATCTCCCGCGCAACCTCGGAACGGCGAATTGCACCAGCGTTGACTCATTCAACTTTTTGCACAAGCTAAGGTACAACGTTCCTTTTCCCAGCTCCTCATGGTGGTTTGCCTCTTTAAGATTCACCACAAGGATGTCCAACAAGTCTGCAAACCTCTCCATGTCTGTTGCATTACCAGGTCTTTGGTGGTCAAAGACGGAAGATAGCGCTCCATCTAGAAGAATTGGAAACGATTAAAATCGTTTCCAATTCTTCTAGATGGAGCGCTATCTTTCGTCTTTGACCGCCAAATTTCCTTTCAAGTCTCTCTTTTGCTGCTCCGTAAGCCGCCGCAGAATGTCCTAATGTTTCTACAGCTTTGAGGGCGTCGCCAGATAAATATTGTCGAAGTTGCAGCAGCTTGTATTCTGGTGTCGCTGGTGCTTTGTCAATACATGCCATGAAAGCTGTTTTCCATCCTTCATACGTTTTCTTGTCGCCACTGAACACCGGAATGGAAACGCGTTTTAACTGGCTCCACATATCTCGACCGATGGGCTGTGACGGTTTTTCTACTCCGGTTTTCGGGCCTTCGAAATTCCATTTCTCTTCTTCCAGTTCACACTGTAATCGTTGTTCCTCTTCAAGTAGCCTTTCTTGATACTGGCGAGTCATGCTTTGTAATTCTTCTTTCTGTCGAACGATATCTTGTTTGGGTTTGAGTCCTTCTTCTCGGGATTTTTCAGCACTTTTCCGCACAATGGTTTCTTCGATTCGGTGCCGGCGAGTGTTTTCTGATGCATCAGTTGCCAAACTCGATAATTCATCTTTTCGGCCGTCCAAATATTCGTGTGCTTTTCCGTTTGCCTCCGAAAATTCTTCTTCTAACACTTCCATTTCCTCGCCGACTTTCTTTCGTTTTCCTCTGTCCTTTAACCGTGAATACTCCTCCAAAAGCCTCGACATTGTTTCCATCTCATGCTCTTGTACTTCGCTTAACTGTTGACACAGTTCCCTGACTTGTCGTCGACTTGGATAATCTTCTTCATCGACGAGACGAAGCAGCTTGTTTTTGACTCTAGTAAAAGCTGATTTCGGTCATGCTTTTTCCTGCTTAAGGTCCTCGATTCACTCTTCGGTTTCGCCGTTCACTTCATCCGCGGTCACGATTTCTGCCGAATCACCATTCACCGACATGACAGCTTGACCCGCTTTGTTTAAATCTCGTTGTCCAGAGAACCTCGCTCTGCTACCAAAAAATGTTCACGAGATTTATAAAGAACACCTACAGTGTATATGATGTCATAAAAATTCAAAAATCTAAAGTACACATATCCTACAAAGCTGTTTCTAGCATGGTATGTGGATACCAGACATGCAATCCTTCCCAAAAATGTTTCGGGTTTTAACTATGTTCTGCTTCCGATTCATAAAGGTTTTAAAATGATGTGTCATGCAATTCATCACGCTATTTTAGATAACTGGTGAAAATAAACAAAATTAATTGATCCAGTTGAAAGTTATTTTTGAATTATAGATGCTTATCAGAAGCCAATTTAATGACACTTATTGTGAATACAATATTTTGTGATGAGATTTTCGGTGAATTTGTGGCCGCCATGTTGGTGTCATATCCTCAGTGGGGCACCAAGATGGCCGCTCCATACATTTCTTACTAAAAATGTATAACACTTGTTCGCCTATAACTCTTGAACATTTTGGAATCGAAAACTGTTGTCTAATGCTTCTGAATTTTGATATGACGTAAGTGAAAACACTCTGTACTGTATCACTGTTACAGAATACTATTAGGAATGCAAAATAAAGCTTCATCACTATTGTTCTTATACCCCCCTATCCACTTCCCCCCTTCTTCTCTACCCCTCCTTCTCCCCCATCCATTCTCCCCCCCCCCCATTGCCTCCTCTGCCCTTCTCCATCACCTAGTACTCTAAGGAATAAGTAATAGGTAAAATAAATGTGAGCAGCAGAACTGTATAGATAATTATTTACAATGGCGAGCTATTGTAAATATCCATACACTAATCTGCTGCTTATAAAAATAAATTTATGATTTAGATTATATACAGCATAGCTGTTCTGTGTCAGGATTTACAAACCCCCATTAAGTTTTCATTTCTTTTGTACATGTATATTCAGTCTATAAGATAAAATGGCACCAATAGCAATATCAAACAAACATAAAATAACCAAAATGTACGGTAAACCATTCAAAACATGTCAAGACTATACTTTTCTTGAATATAAACCGTTATTAGACAGCATGCAGTGCAGGGTTTCATGAAAAGTATGGATCAAAGATCGGGGCTCAAGGATCACAGATCAAGGATTTTGAAAAAAATAGTCAAAATTAAAATAAAAGAAGATCACACAAAAAGGCAAAAAATGAAAAAAAAAAAAACGGCAGGTATTTTTTGCAGGGTGCAGGGTAAAAATATAATTATAAATTAGATAACCGCTGACACTTGAGAAACCGAGTAGGTCGTAGACCCGCCGTGACTGTTACATGTCGTTGTTTACCACTTGATCGTAATGGTTGCCAGAAGTGCTCGTGGTTTTAACGGCCAAACTTTGTCACCAAACATCGCTCGTGCCTTGCTCAACTGATAATCGTAGTATGATGAAACATAGATCTTTCTAGAGTACTCAGTAAAATAGCAAGGTATGGCAAACATCCACGGAATTTCATTTCTTCTTTATAATTACTCGTGCCGGTACGGCAACGAGTCAAGGATTGGCCTTTGTTTTTTTCGTAGCTACTTTTGTGCATCGCGTTAGATCTGGGTACAAGAATACGTACGCATGCACCGCGAGAAAATTTTGAGCCTGCGATAGTTGGCATTCGGTGGCGTCGTTTTGCAAGCGAAAAGCAAAAGCGAAGCAAATTTTGGTTTTGTTGTTTGTTGCAGTTTTACGTAAGTGTTTGCCCTCGAGTAACGTACACTACACATACAGATTATACAGATTGTTGCTGTCAAGGCAACTTTATCGATAAACAGGGTCGGTCCGTGTACCTTCCGTCCATTCTATTTTTATAAAAATCAAAAATGGAAAAATCAAAAATGAAAATCATTATTTGAGATTATTGAATTCAAGAAAAATCAAAATTAAATGTCTGTTTTCAATTTTCGTCACTTTCCATCAAAACAAAAATTAAAAATGGGTTTACTATTTCGATTTTCATTCTTTCCAAATAAATCAAAATCGAAAATCGACACTCATTTATCTAGAATTTATCTGTGTAAAAAAATGAAGTCTTGGTTCCCTATACCCTTTTTCAATCACATGGATCTAAAACACACCATATCGTGACTGACAAATCGGAAATCAAAAATCAACTTTCAATTTTCGTTTGGATGAAAAATCAAATATTGAAAATTGACAAAAATACCCTCGAGGGGAGGGTAGGGATAAATGCCCATATGTTAGGCTCGGTTACTAAGTAAACAAGATGGCGGCCAACGAATGCCTAAAATGTTCTCAATCCAAAGAGAAGAGCTCCACAAATCATGGCTACGGGTCCAAAACCTTTCCGGATGCTCTGTTCTGTCGTGGTCAGACTGCAGAGATATTTCTGGAGACTTATCAAGTATTAAAATTTCAAGAACAACCGAAACGGTGAGTTTGTCTAGGTCCTCTGAGTCATACCCTCGGGACATTATACGTAGGCTTACATGAAGTATAAAAAGAAACATAGAATGCACGATCACTGCAACAAACCGATGAGAATGGCCGGATCTGGTTTCCAGACCTAGATCAGTATTAATACTTGAAGTGAAGCAAAAAACGGCAAACTGATCCTTACGGCAGGAAAACAGAAGCAGAAGCAGAAGCAAATAAAATAAAATAAAAGTGGAATATAATAGTGCCCAATATTTCGCTTTGCAAAACAAAGCTTCTTCAGGGGCTAGCACTATAAATGATTACAACTGTAAAACCGTTATACAAGTGGTTTTGAAAAAACTAAAGAATAACAAAAACAATGAATATGATTGGCGAAAACGGGTGATAAACTAAACTGACTAGTGTTATTGTTATTGTTGTTAGTGTTATTGTTTGTTGTTATTCTTTAGTTTTTTCAAAACCACTTGTATAACGGTTTTACAGTTGTAATCATTTATAGTGCTAGCCCCTGAAGAAGCTTTGTTTTGCAAAGCGTAATATTGGGCACTATTATATTCCACTTTTATTTTATTTTATTTGCTTCTGCTTCTGCTTCTGTTTTCCTGCCGTAAGGATCAGTTTGCCGTTTTTTGCTTCATTACATGAAGTACCTACCTACTTGAAGGCTTGAATCTAGGGAAAAACCCAAATCATAATAATTAAATGTAGCGTTCTTCCTGTCACCTTTGAATACTATTGTCTTTATAATGTAACCCCCCCCCCTTTTTTTTAGGCGAATTGTGGAAGAAAGGAATCGAATTATTTACATGTAAGTCTATATACTAGCCTGTAAACAGGCTCCTTTTGGGGGTTATATTAAATGTAATAAGTGTATAGGGTTGAAAATGGAGCCTGTTCACAGGCTACGTCCATACCAATAAGGCGGATCATCTTGTGACCTCGTTGTTTGCCCCATAAGAAAAAGCTGTTTTTCAAACAGTTTCTTGCACTTTATGTACTTTAAAACTGGAACAACTTAAAGACACAATCCAGATGTATTAGACACCAATAACTAGGCCTAGCTACAAATATCGGGATATTTTTTTTAAATATTTAGAAGTTTCCGGGATATTTAGAAAATGTGAAGATATGTGTATTTAGAAAATGTGGGGATATTTTAGGGACCGGTCATTATTTACTGGGGGGGGAGGGCCACTAAACTGAGAAAAAGTTTGGCCAAGAAGTTGTGGCCCACCCCCATAAAGGGTTTAAAAAAAATTGACCCTCCAAAAACTCAAATAAAAAAATTGTGACCCTCCCCAACGGCAAAACAGTAAAACAGTGGATTATAAATAACTCTCAGCTTTTCCTATAGTCAGATATTAACCTTGTTTAAAAGAATCAATAATAAAGATATCGTCCTTTCCATGTCCTGCATGTTCTACCAGATTTGGCAGTACACAGAATGTCACTTATTTGCACTTCTTCGCTGTTATCATCATTGTTGCCTTCATTGACAGCATCGCTAATGCTGCCACCGCTGTCGTCATTGTCGTCGTCGTCATCATCGTCATCGTCGTCGTCATAACTACTATTGTCGTTATCCTCGCTGTCATCGTCACCCTCACTGTCATTTTCATCTTTTTCACTTTGTTGTGCAGTATCTGTTGTTTCATCTTCATCACTGTCGTCGCCAATTTCCTCCAGCACTACATCATCTATGTATTCTTCATCTGATTCTTCATCCTCGACATCATCTTCTTCATTGTTCATTGCATCGTTAACTATTGATCTCGCAATGTGGGAAGCAACAATGTCTACTTTGTCCTGTTTCAATGTGCTCCTTGGACAGATGACACCATGTTTGTCCAGGTAAAGATCAAGAGAGGAGACTTTCAATTTTCGAAGCTGCCGTTCCCTATACATAAGTGTCCAAAACTTTGTACAAGGAATTAAAGACAAAGTGAAGGGTGATCTACAGTCCTCAATTCTTGCAAACGGAAAAATTAAAGCTGGCCGAAGAACGTCATACAAGTTTGACGAGGACGTAATTTCTGAGCTGCGCCAGTTAAAAGAGAAGCTGGTTTCCACAAGATCAAAGTTAACTGACCTTGGAAGGAAGGCCTCAAATCTCTTTCAGGTAGATTTTGGAGCCTTCAAGAGAAAATCGCGTTCAAAAAAACAGAACAAACACTGTGCAGCAAAACGTAAGGCTATGCGTACCTCTCAGAGGACATCAGAAGTTACGAAAAAGATCGCCCCTGGATTAGACAAGGACTCTCGCTGTGAAAAAAGTCATATAGTAAAAGAGCTTGTTTTCAAATTAAACAAAAGAGAGAAGAAATGGTTGGAGTTATTGGTATGCCAACATGATACAACTCGGCTTAGCAGTGACACAAGGGACTACCTCTCCAGCCTACTAGGCAAAAATGGAGGCAATATTGCAACCGGTACCAGTACTTACCACGGCGACGACAATGAAGATGATGATGATCTGAATTATGATGATCATGATGATGATGGTGACGACGACGGATACGATGATGACGATGACTGCAGTGTTTTTGAAGCGGCCAGCCGAATCAGTCCAGTGCAGGAGAATAGTTCAGATGACGATTATGGCCCATACTGTGTCAGACTAACTGTCAGAAGTTTTCTATATTACTTTTATTCTTGAAGAAAATATTATTTCTGTTCAAAAAGTAGAGCATATTATTAGATATCATCAGTTATAATCAATGTGCGGTGCACGTGCGCAAGTCAGACATGGAACTTTTGCAGTTTTTAGCTGCTACTGATCATGACATCTTCTCATGAGTTGTATTTTTAAATTTGTACAAACTTCGTACAACAAATGAATCATGTAAGAAACCGACACAAATATTAAGTGTTTCTTTGAACAGTTATGCATTTAATAAAGACCTTTTGTATTTATAATACATGTACCTTTATTATATAGGCCCGTATTGCACTTTTTATGCTGCAACCAGTGACAAATTAAAATCCACGGAGTAGAGTGACCCAAATCAAGAGAACTATGAGTTCAGAGACTGGTGGTAAATTCTTATAATCTCAAAAACTCGTAGCCCTCCCCTCAATGAATTTTTTTTAAAAATGGCCCTCCCCAAAGTGGAGCTAAAAAAATAGTGACCCTCCCCCCAAATATAGTGGCCCTCCCCCCCCCAATAAATAATGACCGGTCCCTTAGAGCTTTTTTTGCTGAGCCTTGTATTTCTGTATTGCAGGAAAAGGCACACCAAATGATTTACAGGCCCAAAATGAGAAAATAGATCCCATTACTGAGGGACTAGCTAGTCCCAACAAGAGATGAAGCCGTAAAGTACTATGAAGATAGAGGGGGACAGCTAACCTTCTGGCCAGAGTTTAGCACTGACCCTTTAAGTGGCCAAGACATAATAGCCTTAAGACACTCAAATGAATTCAATATCAATTTTCCTAATCTCAATGACATTTTTTATAAAGTAGTAAACAATGACTTCACCCTATTCATCCTGGGCTTTTTTTTAGTTTCTGAGTCTGGGGGGGCACATTGTGCCCCCCCCCCCCCTCGTAACTTCAAGAACATTAAGGCTATGACAATGAAACCTAGCGTGTACATAGTACGTCCAAAACTGTCTCCTTTGCGGTCCGCACAATGGAGCGATGACGTCATATGACGTAGTTATTAGGTAATTAGTTATACGGCCGCCATCTTGGATCCGCCATCTTGGATTTCTGAAATTTTTTAAAACCTCTTAAAAACAGTCCAAATTCACTCAAAATTAATCAAAACCAATAAATAAACGCTAAATGACGTAAAAATATAAAACTTTTATCAATAAACATTGTTTTTCTTCATTCAAAGGTATAAATATGCAAATTTCAAAAAACATGGCTGTCAAAATCTTGTTGCCATGGAAACATCAAGTCACATGATCAAAAAATTGTCATATCAAATTGTTGCCAGATAAATTTCAGGAAAAGTCACAAAGTTTGATGGCGTTTGAATACATATTAAAGAAGTTATGAATGTTAAAAGTTAGCGCAGGCACTTTGTGCCCCCCCCCCCCAGGCCGAATAGGGTTAAAGCGCGCATATAGGCCCACCTTCACCCAAAAACGTTGCGGTCGTTTGTTTTTGTTTTGAAATGCTCCACTGTTCATACGCGTGATCTGATTGGTTGCACGCATTCAAGCATGAATTTCGTGTTACACGAAATGCAGCACTGAAAGTGATCACGGCGCGCACAGCATTTTGGGTGAAGGTGGGCCTTTAACTAATTTCAGGAGGGCCATTTCACTATATAGAGATCACAAATATAAGTACTGTTGTTAATCAATTTGATGGATATCACTTATATGCTATATTCATTTCATTTCACAGAGTATTCATAAATACAAATCCTAAGTTGAGTGCAATAATAGAATAATTACTCATGCACGAAGCGGCATGAGGTAAGGTTTCGGCTCCGTTTTTCTTGTTATTATTTTTATTATAATTTTTATTTTTTGTGTCACGATTTTGCATGCAAATTTATGCACGCATATTTTTAATTGTACACTTCCGGTTTATAGCTTTGCCACTACACTTAATTCCTGTTTAGTGACTTCCGGCTACTCTCACTTCCGGTAAAAGAGCGTTACTCAAGTGTCACGACAGCGTCTCCTACAACCCTACTTACATTAGCAATGTTCATGTTTGGTATATATAAGACTTAGAAGAATCATTCCCTTCATTGTGGTACAGCCTTCATTTCCAAAACAATCAATAGTAAACAACGTGGTTTGCAGGAACGATGACTGAATGAAAGGAGTACTCTTCGCCATGTCGGACATCTTCTTATCATGTTTAAAATATATCATAAAACTAACTTACGCATGCGCATGAGTAAAGGCTGCTGGGAGCCTCTTGTTAGTTATATGATCCAAGAAGATGCATTTCACATTTTGTAAAACAGACTTTGTAAACTACTGTTCTTGCAATATAATGACATTTTTATTTTTAAAATATTTATTATGATTTATAATTTACATTTGTTATGTGAAAAAGGCAGTTCCTTATAATATAACTAGCCTTATTTATATATATATGTTGTGCCCCAACAACATATATTTTAATAATTATTAAAATATCTCATTACTGTCTTATGAGCAGAATAGCCTTTTTTCCCATTTTTAAATTGTTCTTCCAAGATTTTATATGAAGTTGTCTCATGGATCATGCTACATAAGGCTAAATGATTACTCCCTTTTTTTAAATGTGATACTCGCATTTAATTGCAATATAATATTTATGCTACTTACAGTGCAATGTTTACATTACTTGCAATACGATACTCTACTTACAATACGTACAATACAGTACTCACACTACTTACAATGCAATGCTTACACTACTTACAATACAATGCTATACTTATATCAGAAGCTCATAACGTGATAAGCTTCTGTTATATACAATATGTACAATTCAATATTCAATGTTACAATACTTATATATCGTCAGCTTAAATATTTTAAAGGACCAGTTGTACACTGTAGTGTTCCATTCATCTTTTCTTTCAAAGCTCATTTAAAAAACTTGCTTTTACAATAAAAGGTTTAACGATTTGAAGAGCCGTTTTTTTTTAAATCGCTGAAAGATGCCAGGAAACTTGGAAACCCTTCTATGTTTGGGATTTTCTGTTGCATTTTACAAGTCCAGATAAAATATCTAGCAACAAGAAAGTGGAAGTATTGTTGTGTGTGGGAAAGAATATCTGTTCTCAGACCTAGTATTATAGCCAAGGATAATGTATGAATTCCTGTCGTTAAATACTTTTCATGAAACCATTTTCAAAGACCCTGCCAGAAAAGTGAAGTTTCACTATAGAACCAGAATAAATGAATTAGGTATCAGCACTGGCAAAATTTATGCTCTCCGAATGCCTTGCAGAAATTCGGAGAACATAAATTTAAATGATTACCTTAAGTGGTAGATTTACTGATAACTATAAGTGTTTTGGTTTAAACATACAAATGTTAACATTATTGTTATTTAACATTACATATTTATAGACATTGTAGACTGACTTAAAGTAAATTAAATATAAATTTCTCTAATTCACAATAACTGAAAAGTACACCACTACCACAACTAGTTTACAGGTAAAGGTTTTAAGTCCGTTTTGTATATCCCATTGTTGTTCGTGCACGTTGCATTGGTTTCTGTTTCCTGTTAAGATGAAATGAGTACAATATATGTGATAATATATGGTGATTTTGAGAAGGAATAAAAAATTCAGTTAAATCTGGGCCAAATAACACCACTTTGACTCCTGAGAGCTCCAGGAGAACACAGTAAACCATTCATTACTTATTTTTATTATGGAACAAACAATGAGGTCACAGTACGTAAACAATGACGTCACAAAATGATCCGCCTTAATGGTATAGACGTAGCCTGTGAACGGGGTCCATTTTCAACCCAATACTTTTAATATACCTCCCAAAAGGAGCCTGTTTACAGGCTAGTATATAGACTTACATGTAAATAATTCGATTCCTTTCTTCCATAAAATAATTATACGCCAAATCGCCTAAAAAAGGGGATGGGGGGACATTATAAAGACAATAGTATTCAAAGGTGACAGGAAGAACGCTCCATTTAATTATTATGATTTGGGTTTTTTCCTAGATTCAAGCCTTCAAGCAGGTAGGTACTTCATGTAAGCCTACGTATAATGTCCCGAGGGTATGACTCAGAGGACCTAGACAAACTCACCGTTTCGGTTGTTCTTGAAATTTTAATACTTGATAAGTCTCCAGAAATATCTCTGCAGTCTGACCACGACAGAACAGAGCATCCGGAAAGGTTTTGGACCCGTAGCCATGATTTGTGGAGCTCTTCTCTTTGGATTGAGAACATTTTAGGCATTCGTTGGCCGCCATCTTGTTTACTTAGTAACCGAGCCTAACATATGGGCATTTATCCCTACCCTCCCCTCGAGGGTATTTTTGTCAATTTTCAATTTTTGATTTTTCATCCAAACGAAAATTGAAAGTTGATTTTTGATTTCCGATTTGTCAGTCACGATATGGTGTGTTTTAGATCCATTTGATTGAAAAAGGGTATAGGGAACCAAGCCTTCATTTTTTTACACAGATAAATTTTAGATAAATCAGTGTCGATTTTCGATTTTGATTTAGTTGGAAAGAATGAAAATTGAAATAGTAAAACCATTTTTAATTTTTGTTTTGATGGAAAATGACGAAAATTGAAAACAGACATTTAATTTTGATTTTTCTTGAATTCAATAATCTCAAATAATGATTTTCATTTTTGATTTTTCAATTTTTGATTTTTATAAAAATGGAATGGACGGAAGGTACACGGACCAGGGTCCACACTAAAATTGTCACCAAAATACAGAGGGCATACTGTATTTCGGAACGGACCTTGTTTGTCTTACAGTTAGCGCGTGAACTGATCCAACTGAGATCTTTAAAGCTTGTTATTGAACTTAAAAGCAGCTTACAGTTCAGAATTGAATCGAGTGAAAGTTGGACACTATTAAAGCAGCTGATACCTCAGGACTGAAACGAGAAAAAGTTGAGAAGAACGCAGTTGATACTTCAGGATTAAATCGAGCGAAGAAAGTTGGGCTCAAAGCAGCTGATACTTCAGGATTGAATCGAGAAAAAGTTGAGGAGAACGGAGTTAATACTTCAGGAGTGAATCGAGCGAAAGTTAGCAGCTGACTTGGATGCGAAAAGACGCGAACCTAAATTGATATTAGCAGAGTTTTGAGGTAAGCACTTAGTGACATTATATTGATAAAAGATAGTGGTGTGATTCTAATCTTACAACTGTTCCTGGTTTGTACAACTGACCCTTCTGTCTGATTGCAAAATATTGTAGTGACGACAAATATTCTAAAACATCATGTAATTACATTTACTGCCTTAAAAACATTAAAAAGTATACATATCAGTAATACATTGTACATGTATCATAAAAATATATGTAATTATGTCAACACAACCTCTTGAATAGCATTTGGTCTGACATGTCAGGTGTGGTCCACTGACTTTAGTGTATAACTCTCCAAATAAGGGCTCTCTTCTTGAGCCCTAGTGGCCGCTTGGGCCACAAAGATTTCATGCTGGATATTACAGCTGTAGGTAAGTATTGTCTGCTCCATTATAGCATAAACAATGGCAAGGGAAACTACTTATAATGTAGCTGTTGTAGATTGAAATGAAACTCAGGTTAAAATGATTTCAACCTAGTTTGATTTTAAATTCTTTTTGTCTTTGATTTATTATCATAAATCAGAAACAAAGGTAATTCAAAAGCAAACTAGGTTGAAATCATTTTAACCTGAATTTCATTTCAACCTACAACATAGCCTTCAAGCAAGCTCTTGTTAACATTGTAATCTAGGTCTTTATAGTATTGTTTGATTTATTTGTATACTAATTACTAATTTCTAGTCTCTTATCTTGTTGCAGAACTGACTGACAAAGATTCAAAACAACAAGAAAATATACGAGGCAAAAGGCTTGACAACTACATTATGTATTCACTGCCACATGATGTTCTACTTCAATTGGTTTAATGGATGTAGACTACATTTTTGCAAAGTACAATATAACTAATATACTATGTGCATTTTGTGAAAATGGTTCTTCCTCTTACTAGAAATATCCTGAATCAAAAAAAGTAACCGCAAACAAGTATTGGCTCCATTCAAACAATGGATAATCAAGATATGTACTGTCAACGTGCAAAAGCTTATGTAAACAAGTACTGAACACTATTCTATGCATAATCATCACTGGCTTTCAACTTTAGAGCCTGCACTACATTATGTCAAGGTACTATTTACCATGTGCACAACATGAAAAGGATAACTGTCTTGCACTTATTGAACATATTCTACACCACAAAGCTTTGTAACCAAGCAAGTATCAGCTACATTCAAACAAGAGGCGATCAAGAAATGGTATCATAAGACAGTCCATAGACAACACAGTTATGACAGCCATTGCTAGCTGTCTGGTGTATGACAACAATAATTATTATAACATTTACACCAACTACTGTATAAGCTGTATAAACATATCATAAAATACATCCAATTAATTGCCTTCAACAGCACAATGTTTAGAAGATTGTTCATATAAGATACTGTTCTCAATTGTCACAACTTAATTAATAAACATGATCAACAGCAAAAACTATTGTCAATCTCAAGCCAAATACAAAATTTAATTGATCACATTGGGGAAAATTATATTCTCTGTTCTGACCTCCTTCACTTTATTACTCCATTGAGTCCACTCAGCATGTGCCATGCAGTATTAACATTTACTTTATAAAATCATTCACTTCTTAGAGCAGTTTTCAATTGAGTGTGAAAAGTAATTACACAATTGCTTGGGTTTTTCATTGCTACATTTTGTGATTGGCTAAAAAAATTTGCGCCCCTTTCTCAACCAATCTGAAGTAAAACCAAAACCAATCGTGACTTGCTCACATGCGTTTTCCTGTGCTTGGCGCCGCGACATGTAATTGCTTCAAGCTCTGATTGGTTCATTAGATTGTTTACGACTGCTGTGATTGGTCAGAGTAATTACTTTGGTTTTGCTTTTACCACACTCAATAGCGAAGCGCGCAATTACTATTTATAGAACTGAAACTCAGACAAACAAACCAAAAGTGACTCTCAGGGGATTCCTAATAACGAATTTCTATTGTCAGAAATGCAAGAATAAACAAGAATAAATTATAAACTCAGACAAACATGAGTACTGACGTCATCTGTGCGCTTTGCTATTGAAAACTGCTCTATTATGTTATTCTAATTGTATGACTGAATTGCACATTTGATCACGCAAAACCGAATTCACACGAATTGATCAGTATATAGTATTTACTCAAAAAGGCATCATAGCCCGAATTTATAATTTGTAAGTTAGTGGTCACCATAGCCAAGTGCTGACAGCCGGAAGGTCGGAGGTTCAAGTCGCGCTTGGGAACTCTTTTTCTTCCTTTTATTTTTCTTTCTTCTTCGGACTCAACATTATGAAAGTGATGTACTGTATTTTTCTTTTTGCGTTTCTCAAAAATCCTTACGTTTGAAAAAATGTACGGAACTGCTTGTTAGGAATCACCTGTATTTTGACCGGCACGAGTATAGGCTACGCATAGCCTCTTGTTACTTTAAATAAACCGCCTTGTGCATGTCATCTATTTCGTAATATATATACATAGCCCAAGCCTAACAGCGTCGCACTTTGAACAAGCTTAACTAAGGTGAAACTTAACTAAGGTAAAACTTAACTAAGGTGAAAGGTTGGAAGCACAAGAATTAAGATTGACGAACGGGCTATTTTCAATTTTAGCAATTCTCAAAAACAGTAAGCTTATAACGCGACCGTCTGCACAGTACATTTTTATAGACCGTACAAAAGTTCACAAAAACAACGTTTCTATGTCTAGAATAACTAGTACCACTAGTTTCCGAATAAAATACAGTTTATGTTTGTCAAAAATTGCCCGAGAAACTGATTTGAAAATCAAAAATTGCAAAAATACACAAACATATTTGCATAAGGCGATGCGAGTGAAGATAGAACTGTACTATAAAATCAAAGTCTTGTTTTGTTTACATAAAATCGCTTTTCAATCTATCTAATGAATGAACAAACACATAAAAATGGACAACACAATCTTCTTTCGAAAAAATTTATTCAAATCTTCATTAGTTTACGTTTAAAAGCAAAACGCGTACCAGTTAATTATAGTTCATCGAGTTTAAGCTTTCTTCGATGAAATTCAAGAGATCGATACAACTGAATTTAAGCACGTTTTAAAATCAATTCTCCAAAACTAACAATAACACTAATAAAAAGTCACTCACAGATTGATATCAACATAAATTCTCATCGAAAACTGTAATCTGTTTTACCTTTAAGTTCCTCGCTTGCTTGGAAATTCAAATCTCCGCTTCTGGTTCTGAAATCCGTAGAAAACAAAAATTTCCCGCATTGATAAAAACGTAATACATGAAGTTCCTCGAAGCAAGATTTTATCCCTGAAAGCTCGTCTTTTTCCACTAAAGCGGCTTCTGAGTATCCCTTAATTAGTATCCCTGTCTTGAGTAGCAAACCGCGAAAAAATGCAGGAAAATAACGACTTTAATTCTCCGCTAGACACAACAAAACAACTAAAGTGTTTACCGAGCTCACGGCTGTGTGGCCGCGCGAAAAACAAAGCCTGGCTTTCAAGATCCCGGATGTTGTTCCAACACGGTGGGACACGGTGGGCGGACGGACACGCGCCCGCGAAACATTCCGCTAGCCATGACCATGAAAAATGACGGCATAGATTCTATGAGTATGGAGCTGCGCAGCCAGGCCTTCGGCCTGGCCAGTGCTCCGCTATTAAAACGAGGGCGAGTTAAAAACTTTACGTCGACAGTCAAGTAAGCTTAACGAGCTTTAAATAGAGTTTTAATAAGCTTCACTTTGTTACGAATAAGGCGTGTGCCAAAGAGCGCGAGAATCTTTGAAAACATCGGTACAGGTAAATAACTAATATTTGGTATAAAAGTCTGTATTTTATTGTAAAAATTCTCTCTTATTGTTGCGTATTTTGAACAGTAGAAAAGAAAATGGATTTTGTCCTCGATTTGATTTGAACCACAAACTGGGAAAGCCTTTTGTCTCTGGGAATTTTGCTGTATCTGCCTAGTTCGATCATAAGTTTATGATTACTTACACGTAATAGGCCATTTCCGAGTTACGTTATGCCTCGTTGTCAAAGCGAGGTTAGGTGCACAACCTTTCATATGAAAATGACTTTTTATTCAAATGCAAATAAAACTCATTTTCATATGAAAGGTTGTGCACCTAGCCTCGCTTTGACAACGAGGCATAACGTAACTCGGAATGGCCTATTCAGTTAATGCCACATGTATGTTGTTTAAACAGGCAGTCCCCTTATATCAACTGCGCGTAAATCTGCAAGCAGAGTATTTTATTTGAAAGAAATACTACACTTTCTGTAACTTCAATATTATCTTTACTGTTTCCATCATTTGTTTGTGTAAACTATTCATTAATTATAAATAACAACAGGGGCGGATCCAGGGGGGGGGGTGGATTGGGTGGCTAGCCACCCCCCTTTAGACCATCGGCAGGGGTTTCATTAATAAGGGCCGGGCAGTTGGGCACCGGGCAAATTGACCGGCTGGGAACACGATTTTTCCCGGCTGCTCTGAACATCTAAACCTTATTTTTTTCACCGAAAAGTTAAGTAATTTACTAACTAACTCTAAAAAATAAAGCATATTTCAACTTAAAAAACAACGAGGTTATTGTTTATTTACCTCCCGTTGCTCCCTGTACAGAAGAAACGTGACAAACAACTGAAATCGCCCACAATGCATTGCCAGCTTAGTGCTCTGCATTATGTTCTGCATGATGTCACTGAGTTGCAAACAAGTTCCACGTGTGTTATGGCGACCGGAAAAAGGTCAGAACGGTCGATTAAACAATATTTTTGTACTCAACTTGATAACTTGATGTCCGTGACTACAGATATCTGTATTCAGTTCATTGAACAAACAAAATACAATGTTTCAAGAAACAGTAAGATGCTTAGGTTCGTGGGAGACTAAAATTTAAAAATTTCCCCGGGGGTCCGGACCCCCCTAGAGGGGATAGGCCTTCGGTCCTTCCCATCATGTGTCCACCTGCTCAAACTCATTGCCCTCCTGTTCAAAATCTTAATGGACCTTAATGAAATCCCTGCATCGGTTTCATTTGTCGTAAAGTTAAAAGGGTAAAAATAGGTCAAATGCGTTTTCTTGGGAAACGTAGTTTGAGAATTTCACGGTGTATTTTACTAATGGAGACGTTTTAAGAAAGTTAAATGGGACAGGAAAGTTTGTGTTTTAATATGAGTGGTATGGCAGAGTAAAATAGCATGAACTTTGCGTTTTTTTCTATTCATTGCTATTACGGTTTGATTGTGCAATAATATGGGAAAGACGTCATAGTTTTGTTGATTTAGGTACCGTGCACAAGGAAATTTTGCGGATTGTCCGACTGAATTTGTTTTGCGGGAGGACATTTTTGCGGGTTGCGGAGACCGCTAAAATTTCTGCTGGAAGGAAATGTTTGCGGATTTCTGGTCAAGTATAAATAAAATCCAAGGCATCGGTATTAAACTGCAATTTTACTTCCTGACCGATGGTTGCTGTTCTGGCGCCAATATGAACATAAACAACGAGAAAACTAGTGAGTGAATTATTGTACGTTGTTGTAAAAACGTAACCGTGTTATGATATCAGTCTCTGGTTCTTTTGAGGACATGTCTGGAGTTGAATCGGGAATACAAATGACTGTTGTGTCGGTCGCCTCGGAGTTATGAGAGTTCACTGTTATATGAGAGTTATGAGTTATGAGAGTTCACTGTTAAAAAGTTCCTATGGATCAATTCAGCTTGGTTTACTCCGCATTCAGCTGTGAAAGGTTTTGCTTAGTATGAAATTCGCTTTTATTATAAGCTTTTGTGCTATTCATCGAAATTTAATCTTCTAAAAGTCAACAGGGTTTTTGTTTTTGACAATCAAACTTAATTGTTTTAACCTCTTTGAAAAGCATTCAATTACTGTACCAGGTCGTGCTTTCATTCATACTAAAATGTACTACCTTCTGAACAATAGTTTACCTTGAGTTAATTTATCGTTCTTAATTAGGTTCGTTCCACTATTCAAGTTGACACCTTGTTAGTAAATTTATCATGTCTAGCTGATTTTTCACGTATCAAGCTGTACACACAATAGTTGTTATTACTGTTCTAAATTAGTCTCGTCCGGCACTCACGGTGTTTTTTCAGTTTTATTTAACTAATCAACGACTTGGCAAGTAATGGTGTCATTTTGTTTTTTTAGTATGAATAGTTTAGCTGACTCATCGAAGTTAAATTTAGTAGCTTTTGTTGTAGGTGAATAACTCGGTAATGGTACATCGCTAGTACGTGCCGTACAAGTTATTTGCCGACCTTGCAAATCTATTGATACGACACCATTACGTGCTTAAAAAGCCGCTTGCTGACTTGGCTTTTCTGCTACTTCTTTGTTTTAGGGTTTTCAAATGTAGATTACTTTTAAAAATAGTTTTATGAACAATGGACACTTGGGTTAAAAATATATTTTGAAATTTACTTTTGCTGAGCTCAAAGAATTTCGCTTGACACTTTCATTATGTTCCTTTGTGTTGAACACTTGTACCTTACGTATATAAGAACCTAGTTTGCAATTGTTAGTTGGATTACATCGTTTGATTACATCGTTGGATTACATCGTAAAGTCACAAGTCAGGAATAAACGCTGTTGGAACCGCAAGTCAGGTTTTTTGATCGCCTTCCTGTTGCGTACCAGTTCGTGGTTTGATCTCGTACCTACCGAGAGAGACGGCTCTCCTTTGCAAGCGAGTTGCCCATTTGAGTTAGTTTTCCCCCGTTATCAAGCGCCGATTCCCCTAAAGGCTTTCCTTAGTCCGACACCGGCAAAACCTTCCGTCACACCGGACCAGAAAAAAGTTTTTAAAAATACTGCGGTCAGGAATCCCGCATGTTTGATTACTTTAGTACAAATTTTATAATCTGTGTTTAACAGAGAAATTGGTTGCCAGTTTTTCAAGTCTAACTTGTCGTTCTTCTTGTAAAGCAGGCGGATAATTCCTTGACGTTGTGTGTCAGAGATCGATCCGTGTTTAAAAGAGTAATTTAGTAAATCGTGACTTAATAGAGCCTAGCCTGCATGACAGGCGCTTTATGAGCCAAGCGGGGCGAGCGAAGCATTTCGCGCGAAGCGCGAGACGAGGGGAGGAAAAAAAATAAGCGCCTGTAGACAGTCCATTGTTCTGGCTCTTCCGCCCACCAACTCCCACCAATATTAACTGACCGCAGTGATTTGGAAATAACCAATCAAAACACGATCTATATCGCAAGTTATGGAGATTTGAGAGTAGATAACGTAATATGTGGTGTAGGAGAAGTAAATTCGGATGTGCGTAGGCTAATAAATTGATTAAAAGGTTGTTTGTGTAAAGGGTATTCGTTTATAGCGGTGTGGGAGGAAAGCGTGAAGGGTGAATTGTCTTGTGAGCGTTTAAAGAGGTTTTAAAAGACACTGACCTATTTCTATAGTAAGTGAAGGAAAAAAACGGCAAACTGATCCTTACGGCAGAAAAACAGAAGCAGAAGCAAATAAAATAAAATAAAAGTGGAATTTAATAGTGCCCAATATTTCGCTTTGCAAAACAAAGCTTCTTCAGGGGCTAGCACTATAAATGATTACAACTGTAAAACCGTTATACAAGTGGTTTTGAAAAAACTAAAGAATAACAAAGACAATGAATATGATTGGTGAAGGGTTTGACGGGTGATAAACTAAACTGACTAGTGATGAGAAAGTTAATGAAGTTCGTCGCGTCTGTTGATTCCAAGTGGTTCTAACGTCTTTGCTTTGTCTATGAGAAATGCTTCACGCGCTTTTCGTAGCTGGTATTAATAGATTAATCAAAGGCTCCTTAGAGCCAACCCGTGAATTTGAAATGCGTAACGCGTTTAAACGCAATGCGGGCCCAATGCGGTAAGCTTATGTTTTCACTCTGTTACGGTTCAATATTTTTTTTTAAATTAAACGTAAGGATTTTTGACAAACGCAAAAAATAAAAATACAGTACATCACTTTCATAATGTTCAGTCCGAAGAAGAAAGAAAAAGTAACGAAAAAAAAATGAACGGCCGGAGCGAGATTCGAACCGGGGCCTTTCGGCTGTGAGTCCACGCTTTACACCACTCGACCACCGTGACCACTGACTTGAAGTAGGATAAATTTTATTACTTAAAAATAGATAACCATCAAAACGCGTGTCTCAGTTGAAAATTCCTTTTAGATGTGCCGCTGGATGGGGTCGGGTTTTTGACCTTCTGGGTCTGAGATGAGGTCTTAGTTTTGCCCACTAAGTCTGAGATGGGGTATACTTTTCCGTTCAATTTTCGAATTAAGTGTTTTGTCATTTTTTTCCGGTACATTTTTCATCTGGAACCGTGCCTGTAGAAGTCGATTCAATGAGCGTGTATGGGTTTGACGCCTAATTCTGTCAATTTGTGTAAACAAACCCCATTTTTGTATAAAGACCCTTTTACCAAATTTAACTGTATGGTCTGAGATGGGGTAGCAAAAATAGAAATTTTAAATCTGAGATGGGGTAGAGGTTCTTAGGTCCCAGCGAAACACCCCCACCACCGACGCCCGGGGGGAGACTCCCATATGAAAGGGGCGGGGATGCCCGTCGGAAATTTTGAATTAAACCCCTAAAGGAGACCAATCTGGGTGTGGCTCAAGCTTTTGTTGACCCCTAAAAGAGACCATTTTTAAACACAGACAAATGTATTATATTAATGTTTCTTCGCGTGCAACCCTAAACGAGACTTTGACGGCAAAATATAATGGCGTTTTGCCCAGAACACCCTAAGCGAGACCAAAATCCGAAATTTACACCCCTAAGCGAGACGACGAGCATCCCCGCCCCTTTCATATGAGAGTCCCCCCCCCCCGGGTTTCGACGGTGATCGGGAGACTAAAATTGATGGTTTTTGAAAGGCGCGCTACGTAGAAACATCCGTTATGTTGCGTCAGTTTTTTCACATGGTTTGGCCATGTTCTCTCTGGCAGATAGTTTTGCAACAGTGGCATGATTTCCCCAACTGTTTTGTTCATTGTGTATGGCATAAGCTGTACACGTGGACAGGGTCATATCCGGAATTTAAAACCAAGTGGACATTTTTGAAAGTGCTAACTCAGTCAGGTTAGTTACTCGAACTTGTTGCTACACTGTGCTGACGATCCGCAATAACGGCGAAATACCTATCCGCAGTTGCATTTAAACTTTCGGTTTGGTCTCAATCATGCCATTGTTGCGTTACTTTTTCTACGCAGTTGTCAGCCCTTGCTTCTTATAGTACCGTCGAAAGGGCCGAGACGGCCTGAATTCGTTTCTTGCTTGTAGCAGGGCGAAAATGAAGAATTTGAAAAAAAAAAGAATTGTGTATTTCAAACATGTGTACCAAAGCCTTTTGACCAGCAAAAAATAAAGGAAAACTATTTTTGGTCGCGAAATCGAGCGGACCGCTTTTAGCGGGACTACCACTTAACGCTAACAGACTTACCACTAATCGAAAAACGGAAAACAGAGATATTTCAGCCGATCCATATCTGAATAAATTACAAGAAAAATATTAAACATCAAACAACATTTAACAGACCGGGCCCTATGGAATATATGAATGATCGATGTTTTAAAATATATTAAAGTGAAGTCGCTTAGCGAGTGACAACCGGACATCTCGTGAAAAGTTGCTTAAAGTTATTAAAGGCAGGAAAGCGAGTCGGCAATTAATTTTAGCCAATGAGAAGCCAGTTGTGGTCATTTATCCGACAAGGCTGTCAAATCGGAGATAAAGCACGCGTTCTATTTTCATGCCTTTCTCGTCGCATATTTGCGTCTTGTTGTACTAGATGTGGTCGATTAGCGAGTGACAACCGGAAATTTCGTGAAAAGAGTTGCTTTTCAACTCGCTTAAAGTTATTAAAGCGAGTCAGCTCAATTGAATTGAACTCTCGTTAAATTTAAGGCACGAAAGCAGGTAGCTTAAGCGATTTGGCAATTAATTTTAGCCAATGAGAAGCCAGTTGTGGTCATTTATCAGACAAGGCTGTCAAATTGGACAAAAAAGCGTTCTATTTTCATGCCTCTCTCGTCGCATATTTGTGTCTTGTTGTACTAAATGTGGTCCAACCAAATTGCAAAGAAACTGGAACGGTTGCATCTAAATACGAAGTATTCTCGCCAAATATTGTAAGGTAGTAGGTGCCGGCGCTCTCATTGCGTCAATGGTGGCGCAATTTCTGCGAAAAATAGCTCAAGACGTCTTTAATATGGCTTTGCATGCGTGGGGCCAACGCTCACGGTTTCTTTCGGTGACTATGGCTCCTGGCAAAATATGTTGTTGTTGCTCATTTATATTAGATTCGGCATATGTGGAGGGGTCTAATTTGATTGCATTATACAATGGGTTTACTTTTGCGCACAATTAACGTTAATGTCCCTTTTTTAGTAGTCATTGGAATACTGAATCATTGCTATTACGGTTTGATTTATGAAAGAGTTATTTCAATTTTAAATGGGTATTAAATGTTGAGGTGTCATGATTATGTAATAGTATGTTAGAAAGGTAAGATTTTGCCGATTAAGCTAACTAAAAAACTTTCGGCTTGATTATGCAAGAGTATGGATTTGGCTTTTGTTCTGTCGGTTTTGGAATATTGAATCATTGCCATATGAAGCACTCATCAGTCAAATATTTCAATAGTATTACAGGAGAAAATCCAGATGATATTAAAGTTTTGAAAACAGCTCCAACTGGGAAAGCTGCTTTCCATATTAGAGGCAATACATTTTACACACGACATTCAAGTTTTCCAGTTTCAACCATGTTTGAATTTAGAAATAATGAGACAAAAAGATGCCAAAAAATTTGCAGAGCTACTTAATCGCATGAGAAAGGGAAAACATACTAAACATGATATTGCCATTTTAAATCGAAGAGTTCTTAATGTAAAATCAAAAGAAAAAAATTATCCTATGAATATTTCCTATTTATGTCCTACAAATGCACCAGTAGATGATCACAACAATGCTATTTATAACATTCACTTACAACCACTCATTTCAAAGTCAAAAACCGTTGATGAGCCTCCACTAGTTCTAACCACTTCTGCAGTCACCGGCAAATGAATTTTAAAGCCTTCATACCGTAGCCTTTACGTTCTTTATTTAGCAAGACTCCACTTTCTGTTCTACTGTAAAGTGAACTTCATCCCTGTTCATCCGTTGCTTCAATAACTAAATGTCTCGCGGAATAAAATGACATTATTGCCTTGTTCATAAAATCTTTGTCGCGTATGTACTCTTCGGAAAGATTGAACATTCGATTTTACCCCCCCCCCCCCCCAAATCAAGATTCTTCTTTTTTGTTAACCTCACGTTCTAACGCATTAACGAGATGGCTTTAAGAGCTCTTTGATCTTTTTAATTGCAACAATTAAAAAAAATATAGACTTAGGCATATACCCGTAGCCACCCCCTATAAAAAGATCCTGGATCCGCCCCTGAACAATAAACTGTAACTTCAATACGTATTGTTTGCATCATTTTTTATGTAAAATGTTCAGAGCAATTAAATAACAATAACAGCAATAATGCTTTACTAATGTCAATACTTTTTGGGTACTTAAATAACTGAGGCCCGGTTTAAACGTCGAACTTTTAACTTCACATATGCTGAATTTAATGCAAATGAGCAAGAACAATATCTTTTGCTCATTAGCATTTGATTCAGCACATAAAACAGGCCTTACAATGTTGGGGCTCATTATCACTGTAACATAACAGTAATAACTAAAAAAAAATAATACAAACAATGTCTTAGCAACACTACATCTTCCAAACACAACATTTTCTATTGCCATAAGAGACTTAGGTGTTAATACGTACCCCGAACTCTCTAAACAGGATCTGGCGATGACAATCCAATTATAGACTCTTAACATTATCACTGATTAAAATATTATCAGTGTTACCCTCTCCAAATTTCTGTGACAAACATTTTTGAATGGGGTGATAATACACTGCCTCTTCTTGTTTTGTTATATTCAGAGTTTGACTTTGAGAAAACTTGCCCTTCTGGAAGGTTTATCTCTCACTTTTCCTCCACATCCATAGCAAGTGGTTGCCTTTGTGTTTCGCACAAATACAACTCGATACATAGAATGATTTTCTTGGGTGGACTGTGAAGGACTTTCTTGGCGGAGAGTATTTGCTGATTCAAGGTTATCCCACCCACTTGTATCTCTTGCAGTTTGGGACTTTCTTTTTCGAGTCTGATGACCTGGCTTTTTGCCAGATGCATTTGGCACTGCTGACTTAACAGCCCTATTAATGTTAGGACTATAACAGGAAATAAAAAACCCTAGAATATTAAGCATTTTAGCAACAGAAATGGTATGTGCACAAATCTTATGGGCTTGAAATCGAAAGCACTCTTTGTCACATGCTATTGCTCCTGTTGGTTGCACATGAATGGTGTGTACTATAGGTTGTGAAAGAGAAATAACAACATATTTTGCATCATCAGTAGGGTGTTTACTAATGCCATTTAATTCCAAAATCGTTCTCGAATTTTCCCAGGAGCCCTGCAGAAATCCAGGCAGGCCACTATCATGAAAATCACACAATGGATCAGTAACTGTTGTCACAGTACCACTGCTTTCGACACATTCCTGTTAATAAAAAGGAAAGAAATATCGAGTTATCATTTATTTTTCTTTCAGAGGACAGTAAACAGAAGAACACCTAATTGACGTACCGGTGCTTCCTCAATATCCATTTCTGAATCTGAATAACAAAGCAATTGAAAAGGATGAAATGCGATACGTTAATCTTACTTTAGCGATAAGGGGGACAGAACAATGGAATATATTTGAAATCCCCAGACTCTCACCTTCAGGCTTCCTTGGCGGAGTGTTGCACGTGGCGTGAAGGCAGTACTCCACTTCATGCAAGAGTCATTTCTTGTCTCTAGGTTTGTCGGTATCTCAAGTGTCAGCGGTTATCTAATTTATAATTATATTTTTACCCTGCACCCTGCAAAAAATACCTGCCGAAAAAAAAGAAAGAAAAGAAAAGAAAACGAATAAATTGAATCTTTCTGTATAAAATAAAGTAAAATTAAATCTAAATTATTTTATAAAATACTCAAGGAAATGCACACGCAATGATTGGTCAAACCAAGTTCATTATAACTTGATAAAGCATGCACAAATTCTTGTCAGTGGCAGATAGGTCGGCTTTGTGTGGTCGCGCGGGAGGTTGAAATATAGCTTTGGGCAGCTCAAAGTGAGTTCTTGCGGCCGGGTGAAATTCAGCAAGGCGGGCATAGACTATGAGCCGGCAGCGGCGGACCGGGAGTGCTTCCTAAAGGAGGTCCGTAAGGATAAGGGAGATGGCACGAATCTAAGTGGTTGACTATTGGTGGTAAAAATGAAGCGATTTTGAGGGAATGAACTTCGGGATTTATTTTTCTTAAGCGGGATTTAGCGGTACGTCGGGCCCAAACTTGGCCATCTGAAGTGAAAAATCAGCGTAAAATCGAGAAATTTGGGTAAACCTTGGGATTCATTTTTTCGAACGGGATTCAGCGGGAGACATGCATATTTTTTGTTTTTGCATATGTTATTTCTCGAAAGCGACGGGAAAAAAAAAACAAAAGAAAAAAATCTGAACAATGTTTTGCAACTAATATGTAGCTCACATGCCAAAAATGGACAAATCTGAGCGAGAAAAATAAAAAATGACCTCAAAAGCAACATAGGTTGGTTATGCCCCTAACCCTTCAATTAGGATGACCATAAGAGTATACGGCACTGGACATTTCTATAATATATATATATATTTATACATGTAACATGCCCTTATTTTTGTTCAGTAGTAAGTTACCCTTGCAGGCATAATTAATGACAGTATTACTCAATTCTAATTATGATTATCTCCTCGGGCATAGGTACCCTGTGTGTTATTGTGAGGCCTGGGGTCAATTCAAAAAAACGTTAACAAGTGTAATTTACAAGTGTAGCTAACTGTTTCAGCACTCGTAAAAGTTTTATTGAATTGACCGCTGGTGTAAAACTAGTTTAATGGGCTGACTTCTATATTGACACAAATGTTTCCAGGGGCATGGCGAGCCTATAGGCCCGTAGGCCCAGGCCTACAAAGTTTTTAGTCCACCTGTCTTATTTTATGCATGAGAGAAAATAATTTCCTAAAATTCTTTACATGTTTAATAAAAAAGAAAACACAATTTATCAATGTATTGTACATGTATGATCTTAGGATTATAAAAATTGCACCCAATCTGTCAGGATGAGATCACAGAATTCGCGAAGTGAAGCAAGGGAAAATTCCTGAGCCCGTTGAGAGCGGAAAGAAGAGAGACCCTGGGAACGAGGTCGACAATCTAACAGCAGTTGCATATGGGCCATGCTTTGCCTAACATAATTTCTGTTGACTGAAAATTGCTGACCGGAAATTTTTCATTTTCGAGTAAATCAAGGCTCTTCCATTTGAAATGTACGTTCAATATGTCTGCAGCATAACGATTACTGAAATATAGAACATTTTGGTTTTCTCATTGAGCATTAAGGTAAACTTCAGTTTATATCGACTTTACAAACAGTCAGAAATGCAGGAAATTGACTCTTAGAGTAAAGTCACCCACTAATTGGAGTGCATGCATGCAGCTTCTAGGGTATATATTATAATGTTTATTATTACAAAAGTACCTCAGTGGAGGTTAATTTATGTAATTGGAGCTTTGCCCACAAATCAAGAATAAAAGGGGCAGTATCACGAGGTTCCACGCGCGGCACTGTTCACTATTCTTGCACCGGAATTTTGGACATATCACTGTTAAAAGTGATTTTTTCTTTCTTCCGGCTATCAAAACGGATTTTTTGATTCAACAAATACCTTCACTTCTCGACGGCCTTTTTGAATTTGCCGAATCAAACTTGAAAACGTTGGCCCAGTTTTCAAGTTTCGCCCTCATGATACTGCCCCTTTAAGAATCTTTTAGTTAAATACCTCTCAGAATTTCTGATACATGTGTGTTAATCGTAGCTGTCAGTTTTGTCCCCGTGGGACTTTAAATTTGTTGATTTGAATTGAATTCAAGATTTATTCTTAGGTACTTATTTAATGAAGATTATTCTTTGTTAATTACAAACTCAAGCACCTGATGCCTCAACAACGTGGTGCTTATTTAAATCACTTACAACTCAAGAGTGGCACTAAAAATACTTGAAGGGTGTAAAGGAAAGAAAATGAGGAGTGTATAATAGACAGTGACTTACAACTCTAGAGTGGCACTTACTTGAAGGGTGTAAAGGAAAGAAAATGAGAAGTGTATAATAGACAGTGACTTACAACTCTAGAGTGGCACTTACTTGAAGGGTGTAAAGGAAAGAAAATGAGAAGTGTATAATAGACAGTGACTTACAACTCTAGAGTGGCACTTACTTGAAGGGTGTAAAGGAAAGAAAACGAGAAGTGTATAATAGACAGTGACTTACAACTCTAGAGTGGCACTTACTTGAAGGGTGTAAAGGAAAGAAAACGAGAAGTGTATAATAGACAGTGACTTACAACTCTAGAGTGGCACTTACTTGAAGGGTGTAAAGGAAAGAAAATGAGAAGTGTATAATAGACAGTGACTTAACTCTAGAGTGGCACTTACTTGAAGGGTGTAAAGGAAAGAAAATGAGGAGTGTATAATAGACAGTGACTTACAACTCTAGAGTGGCACTTACTTGAAGGGTGTAAAGGAAAGAAAATGAGGAGTGTATAATAGACAGTGACTTACAACTCTAGAGTGGCACTTACTTGAAGGGTGTAAAGGAAAGAAAATGAGAAGTGTATAATAGACAGTGACTTTAAGATTTGTTTTTGTTATCTTTTTTTTATAATTTATAAAAGAGAAGTAATACCACTTTCAAATAAGTGCCGCATGAAAAAATCAACGGACGTCTTTGAGTTAATATACGGCTATAATTAGGCTGAAGGTAACATTTACTATGTGGTCCCTCAAAAGTGGTCCTGTATTTTGTAGTAAGTTCCCATGCAGGCATTATGTATGTTAAAGTCAATTCCAAGTATGATCATCCCCTCAGGCATAACCGGTGTTTGACACCGTTTATTTCTTCATTCATTGTGAAGCCTGGTGTAAAGCTAGTTTGGGCTGACTTCTCTATTGGCATAATCAGTTTAAATGTTGCAAGCACTTTTGTATAATTTTAATGATAATTAATAAAGAAAATAAAAACAATTATATTAGATTATGTTCTATGCTTCATGACTATTAAAAAAGATGTAAGCACAACTTGCAAGAGACGAGGATGGAGAAAAGGGTTGCGACTTATATCTATGTTTGTTTGTTGATAGTAAGTACAATTATTATGTTAGGTAAACGCTTTTTTTCGTTTGTCTCACGATGGAGTCACTTAAAGATGTTGATCGCGACGTTTCGACTGCTATTACTGCTAGTCTTCATCAGGCGATGAGGTCGATTGGTTACGTGTCGCTTATGTAGCACGTTGGCTTGTTGCTATTGGTGCATTTCGATCCTGATTGCCTACAATCAAGAAGCATAACAGCCGACCGATATCAAATCGGACCGGAGAGGGAACAACATCTTTTCGGAATAATAATCAGGATCGAAATGCACCAATAGCAACAAGCCAACGTGCTACATAAGCGACACGTAACCAATCGACCTCATCGCCTGATGAAGACTAGCAGTAATAGCAGTCGAAACGTCGCGATCAACATCTTTAAGTCACTCCATCGTGAGACAAACGAAAAAAAGCGTTTACCTATCTTACACACCACGATGAACAACAACCACATTTTTAGTAACAGTTATTATGTTGTTGCTAGACCGGTAATGGATCCTAGCTTAGAAGTGAAGTGGGATGGCAATTGAAATGTTTTTTTTTTGGCATTTTTCGCAGTAACTGTCAAATTTACTTATAATTTCTCATTTCTTCTGTTTCAGTTCATTTTTATGGATGACAGTTCAATTACAGTCACCGATAATTCAATTACATTTAGTGAAATGCGACATCGATATTCTGTACCCGATCCTCATGAAACCGTGCATCTAAAAGGTGCCGAGCAATCTCAGATTCAGCAGTTCCTTGATGCACTGCCTGCTGTCATCAAAGGTAAGCGTGTGAAGTAAATTAGTTTGTTCAGATTACAATGTACAATAATGGATACATGGTAGCCTGCAGTGCAGGTGTTTTTTGTTTTAGTGGGCGAGTGCTGATTTGAGTGTTTGGTCGCCATTTTGGTTTTGCACAATGTGCAATAATGGATACTTGGTAGCCTGCAGTGTACAATAATGGATACTTGGTAGCCTGCAGTGCAGGTGTTTTTTGTTTTGGTGGCGAGTGCTGATTTGAGTGTTTGGTCGCCATTTTGGTTTTGCACAATGTACAATAATGGATACTTGGTAGCCTGCAGTGCAGGTATTTTTTGTTTTAGTGGGTGAGTGCTGATTTGAGTGTTTGGTCGCCATTTTGGTTTTGCACAACGTCGGAGGCTGGCCTTGGTCGCATCTTTTGACTCGCCTCAGTCTGCACTCGTTCGCCTCCCAAATACACCAGCTTTGCAGGTTAGATACTTGAAAGAAACTTTTTTGGGTTGAATTTCTCAGTACATTAGTGCGTGTATGATATTCAGTTTGTCTCTAATAAGCAATATTGTTTTATCTTACATATATTGTTGTGCTTTGTAGCACATTATTAAGGTGGATAGAATTACATCTGAATTTGAATGAAATTGTAAAAGTTTTCAAGGAAGGGATTGAAGGAAGTAAATTACTTTTGAAACAGCAACAAACGGTTGACACCCACATGAAAGCACCCCAGGTTGATGGCGAACTGTTTTGATGGCCATCTACTGATTATAAACTTCATATTCTACTTTTAAAACTTCATTAAATCTAATTTCACATATCTTCTCACCTCTTTTTTTAACCCGCGAATACGCGCAAGCGTTATGAACGGGTTATCGGTAACGGTGGCTTATCCACTCACTCACTCTCTCGCTCGCTCGTTCCATCACTCAGCTGTAAACTTTGTGACGTAATGCTTTGTTACGAATGTGTTTTGTAACAAGAACAACGTGAATCCAGCGATAACAATAATTAATTTGTTGTAAATGAATATGTCTTTTAAATGCCACATTAAAATTGATCTAAAAAGAATTTTTCAACTGAGAAACGCGTTTTGATGCGTATCTACTTATGCTACCTATGAATCTACAAGTGGTCGAGTGGTTTGAGGTTTAGGCTTTATAGTTCCGGGAATGACAGTTGAAAGGAGCGAGTTCAAGTCACGCTCAGGACCCTTTTTTTTCGGACTGGACATTATGAAAGTGATGAACTTTTTTTTTTTTTGCGTTTGTCAAAAATCCCTACGTTTAATTTTAAAAAAATATTAAACCGTGTCAGTGTGAAAACATAAGCTTACCGCAATATTCCGTTACGCGTTAGCCTTTCCTTTTTCATGGGTTGGCTCTTTTAATTGGAGCTTTTTTTCCTCTCGCACACCTAAAATCACCTAAGAATTCACAAAGCCTTACATAACATTCATTTACAAACCTATAATGGAATTTTTAGAGTTAACGACATAATGCCATAAAACCAATCTCAGGTAGCGAGAAAATGGCATTTATAGGTGTAACGATCCCGCTGAATAAGGTAACCAATCTGACGAACAATGCAAATCCCATTACCTCATAATTGAAGGGTTTATGCAAAATCTATCATAAGTGACTATTTAGCCTTGAAATCTAAATTGCTCCAAATGACCTTTATTTTGGCACAGATACTGGTTTAATCATGTAAGAAACTTATTAATAATAATTTATTTGTTTGAGCAAAAGACAAAAATAAGAATTCAGCTTATTACTTTTCCTTTAACCTTACGCCACCAGCACAAAAGAGATTTTTTGGTTTCAGGAAATCAGTAATGCTTCACTTGTCAGTTGGTTCAGGTTTTACCAAAACGTAATAGCTGACTTAGTGTTGAGGCCATTTGCTCAAACAGATTAATACAGAAGTAAGTTTTGTACACAATAACCAGTATCTGTGATAAAAAAGAGCTTATTTGGAGCAATCTATGAGTTCATTGGTGATGAGGTCTCCAGCTGGCTTTAATTTCAGGAGCATAGTGCTGTAAAATAATTGTAATTTCAAGACAGGAATACTACATTGGTATCACGATTCTCAGATACTTTTGCCTGCTTTTGAGACGTCAGTGTTGGGCAAAAATGTTGATAACTTTGTCACCTTGGGGATGCACAATGTGCGAGCCAGCGAGCCATGCGAGCCATGCGAGGCACGCGAGGCATGCGAGGCACGCGAGGCATGCGAGGCAGACACGCGAGGCATGCAGAAAATGCGAGGCACGTCGCGTCACGTCGCGTCACGTCGTCCCTTCTCCTTGGTTCGTACGTATGGCGCGCTTTCAGGGTCAAAATTAGATATGTGTAACTTCTGCCTTTTGACTTTCTAAATAAAATCTTTTTATGCATTACTACTTTGGGCGGCACGGTGGTGTAGTGGTTAGCGCGTCGGACTTTCAACCGGAAGGTCGGTGGTTCGAGCCTGGTCTCTGCCGTCGTGTTGTTTCCTTAGACAAGAAACTTTACTCCACACTGTCTCTCTCCACCCAGGTGTATAAATGGGTACCGGCGATAAAATGCTGGGGTAACCCTGCGATGGACTAGCATCCCATCCAGAGGGGAGTAACAATATTCCTAGATGCTTCATGCTACAGAAACCGGGTTAAGCTCCGGCCGTATGGGCCATTTGTGGCTCGAGCGCGACTTTACCTTACTTTTAAAAACACGTCGTTCTTTGTAAGATTACTTATGAAAGAAGTTTGTAGGCTCGTGCCGACTTTTAAACCCGCTACTTCTCTCGTTTCATATTTGTAAAGCCGTATGATGTCACGCAACACTTCATGATTTGCGAACACTCCATGATGACTTGCGAACACTCAATGACTTGCGAACGCTCAATGACTTGCGAACACTTTTCGCCAGGCGTTTCTTGTCCTACTTGATCATGTGATCAAGGATCCACAGGGATCTAGGACCGACTTTTTGTGTAAAAACATGGCGTCAATTTAGTGGTATAAAAAAGGACAGGCTAAACACGACTTCCACTCGTCGCAAAAAAGTATTTTAAAAGCCTAAAGTATAAAGCTTTCCCAGTAAGACTTCAGAGAGGATCGTGCCTTTAGATCACAGTTAAGAATTTGTTCTCTTCGATGATATAAACCTTTTGATCTCGGCGGATTATCTCTTAGATTGATAGGAGGCTAGGATTCATGCTGTCCAGAGCCGTTAGAATTATTTTATTTCTTTATGCCGTTATTCGGTGCTAGCTCTATTGGCATACATTGTGGTTTCTTTGGCTCATTTTTGTTGCAAGATAAATGCTTATCGGCTAAAGTTTGTTATCGCTTTGAAAGTGCGATTTAATGTCTGTCTAAAGTATACGGCGTGCAAGACTCGAGAGAAGGTGTTTCCGGCATCATCGATATAGGCGTCTTTGATCCGACTCTCAAAAAGCCGTAGTCTATAATTCCACTGCAGTGAAATCATGATTCTTGCAATAATTTTTAGCTCCTAAGTTAGTTCTGTAGTTGAGAAGTGTGTCTCAGTGGAGCTAGGATAAAGCCTCCGTTGCTTTGTAATAGCGCTTGATTTGGCATTCAACAGATAATCTGCAGCATACCGTGTACGAGGAAAATTTTGCGGATTGCCGACTGATTGCGGATTCCTGGTCAAGTATAAATAAAATTCAAGGCAGTATCGGTATTAAATTGTAATTTTACTTCCTCTCACCGGAGGTTTCTATAGTTCCCATAGTTACGGTTGCTGTTCTAGCGCCAACATAACATACAACGAGAAAACCTGAGTGAATTATTGTACGTTCTTCAGTGTAAAAACGTATCAGTCGATTAACACTTGTTCTTTTGAGGACGTGTCTGTAGTTGAATCGGGAATGCAGATGACTGTTGTGCCGGTCGCCTCGGAGTTATGAGAGCAATATGTTCACTGTAAAACAAGATTTACTAATTTTTCTGCGGGCGCATATTTCTGCGGAGGAAAATTTTGCGGGAGTTTTTATCTGCGGGAGTTTTTTTTGCGGATCGAAGGAAATCCGCAAAAATTAACTCCCGCAAAATTAAACTCCTACACGGTTGTTGCTGTTTTGTAAATCTTACGGATGCTAGTGAATTCTTGAGTCCTTTCCTTAAGCAAGGAATGAACACAATTTAATGACTCGGGTGTCGGTTCTTTGACGAACCTCGTCAGTTGCGACCATGTATAAAGGTCTCGTAGAATGATATGAAACCATTCAGTTTAAATGAAATGTCTGTCGCTTTTGTATTCCTGGGGAGGATCGAATATTTTGTTTTCTTATTGGCTCTTGTAATTGAGCCAATAGGATTGTTGTACTTTCGATCCGACGTTGTATTGTCGTGTTTCTTCAGAAGACTTTTTTGTGATTTCTGTGTATGTACGGTACTGTTTGACACAAACTGGATAGCTCTTGTAGAGTTGTACAGAGGTGGTCTCGCAAATGCCTCAATAAATAAGACATTATTTATGTATCTTGTACAACAAAAGTGTGATCCTCGTGTAGTAGTGTTGTACCACATGCGTTCTGTCAGATGTAATATCGTGCGTCGGAGCGGGACGGAGCACTGTCAAAAAATCATAGATAGTCGGGTATAAAGGTAGTTGTCAGATTTGGCGTACTCGTACTCGGCCGCGTTTCAGTTGATGTTGTCGTAATAGACGCGGCAGCATTAGTCGATGAAGAATTTGTAATTCGCTCAGCAGTTTCAATGAGGCGCTGAGCGCACTCTCTGAGAACGTTTGAATCCATTAAAAATTGAAGACGTGCAACCGTAATCGAGATCGAGAGACTGTCAGCTTTTTGAAACGTGAGTTTTATCGATCACGTGATCAAGTAGGACAAGGAACGCCTGGCGAAAAGTGTTTCGCAAGTCATTGAGCGTTCGCAAGTCATTGAGTGTTCGCAAGTCATCATGGAGTGTTCGCAAATCATGGAGTGTTGCGTGACATCATACGGCTTTACAAATATGAAACGAGAGAAGCAGCGGGTTTAAAAGTCGGCACGAGCCTGTAAACTTGTTTCAAAAGTTACTTTACAAAGAACGACGTGTTTTTAAAAGTAGTAATGCATAAAAAGATTTTATTTAGAAAGTCAACAGGCAGAAGTTATACATATTTAATTTTGACCCTGAAAACGCGCCATACCGTACGCGTGGTCTACGCCATTTTGATAATCGGGAAGAGATTTTTGTCTGCTATCTGTCTTAATCGTTGCCATCCTTTTGTAAAGGTACGTGTTTTTATTGTATTATGTTCAATACAACTTTTAACAACCGATACGATATTAAAGTTTTATTTATGGCTTCTAATTTGAATGCATTTGCATACATATAAATCAACTAGCTGTATATCATTTCCATACTAAACAGATGTCAAACAGACGATTGCAAACCCTTGTTGAGGCCAGCAAAAGAGGCCTTACCTTACATTTTGATCCACCGGTGGTCAAAAACCGATGCTTCTATCGCTGTTTAGCGACGTCCTTGGGAATGTCCGAAGACCATGTGGTGGAAATGCTCGAATCGTTCATGATTTCCAACCAAGTTATTTCCTGTTTAAACAAGGTATGAATCTATCCACACTGATTTAAAAAATTGTACGCTATCAGAAGAAGTAACATGTGCGCAAAACAATGCATTCATGTTCGTTTGTTTCTAGTCTTTTAGTAGAAGGTTGGACTACGACAATATCTGTCATAAATTGTTACATTGTTTACGAACGCAGAGTTGACTTTGTGCTTCGTTTTGCGAATTTAAATGAGTTATCTCTATTTAATACGCAAGTTATAGACGTAAAAAGTTATGAATATCTTTCAAAATGTCACAATTCTCCAAAGAGAACGTTGCCTGTGCAATTTTCATATTATCTATTAGTTTTTATACGATCCCGGAGGCGGGGCATTTGCCAGCTCATGCGGTCCCCACCCTGGGGAATTTGCCAACAAAATGCTAATGCCCCGGGGTTAGCCTGGGGGGATGGGCACTGGTGGAATTGACTGATGCATTAGTGAGTTTACCAGAAGGTTTGAAACTCGACCATCAGCCTCACCCCTTTAATATTTAACAATTATTCGCTGAAGGCGAAGTGAACCAGGGCGAATATTCCCTGAAACAAAGTGAAGGGGAATATTTGCCTTGATTCACTGAGCCTGTGGCGAATAATTGTTTTAGTATAATTTCAGAGGAGATTATTGACTACAAAATATTGAAAGAAACACAGAGAAAACACACGCTACAAGAACTTGCTTGAATGAATGTATTCCAGTTCACTATAGCCTAATACATTGATTGCAAATCAACTTAACTACCAATTGTGGCAGTAAAATGAAGAGCAGTATGAAAAAAATGATGCTTTTGGAAAAAACGATAATTTCATTCCACCCTGTTTACTTGCCTGCATTGCGTGGCTAAGTGACCAAGGCTTGAAATGCTATAATCAACTTGGGCCGGGTGAATATAGTGACATATGCATAAATTCTCGACCAATCAGAATGCCTGATTTCTTATAATCACCTCTGAAATTACATAATCTGTATTCTTACAAATTGGAATGTTTTTATTCATAGGATGGTGAAGTTGAAGAAAAGGATTTGTTTCAGTACTTGTCTGATGCAGACTTCCCTAGGCTTGGGAAGAGGCCATCATCATGGGTTCAGGCTGTGGAAGCTCTGCGTAATGAAATGACAACACATATTGCCATTCTTTCTGCGGCAGAATTATTTGCATTGGAGATGCACATTATTGACTGGGAAGGGGTAAGTCATTTTGTATTCTGTTTAAAATTGAATAACTCTGGGTATCCAGTTCCCTATCTTCATACTACATTACCAGTAGTAGCTTTGTCCATCTAATTTTGACCTTTCGCTGTGATTATTAATTGTTAGAGATTAGAAATTGTGAGAAATCCATCTGGCCAAACATTTACTAAAATTTTCTTGGCATATACTGGTGACCACTACATGCTTCTGCGGCCCAGAAATGATGCTCCCCAAATATCTAAAGCAACTAGTAAGTGTTGTACTTTTTATGTTTCTTTAGAGATCTTTTGTCTTGTTTTTTGGATCAAACTTGTTGTTGCTATCCTTGTGATTTGATAATACAGTAAAAACCCGCATATAAGAACACTAATTTCAGGATTCAGGCTGATCATGTTCTTATTTACCGGGTGCTTAGTGAGAAATCAGCCTGAAATTGTTAAAATTTGTTGTATGGCTCTTAGAGTTTGTATGGTCCAGCACACCAAAACATTTTAATTGCTTTTAAAGGCCATTTACACCAGATGCAGTGAATTTTTTTAACACCAGTATAAACACAATCCCCTATTTATGCAGAACAGTTCACGACATGTTATACAGTGTAATGCTTTGCATTTGTGATGTTCCTTGATATACTTGACAGTTATCATACCATTAGCTGATTATTAATATCATTGTCAGGTACTGAAAAGCATCGTAATGCACCTCAGTTTCACCATGATGGCCCAGAAGAATATAATCCTGGAGTGAGCATTTTTAAGGGAAGCCCGTTGAAGGTAAGCTAGGGGTTCTCGTGTCATAAATTATTCATTTGCACTTTAATGTGATAATTTGTTTGTCAATATGTGGATAGTTGACTGAACTATTGCAATTTTCCATTCTTTATTGTGTTCAGTCCATTCAGTCATTTTAATGCCTTTTTGACAGCTTGATGCCTCAAAAGAAGCTGCTGATTGGATGCGAAAGCCATGCAAAAAACTACTCAGAGGTTGAAATGACAACCTATTATCCTCTAATACGAAGAAACGTTAAGCTTGTCAGTATGTTTGCCCCAAAGCCTGGCGAGAATTCGGATAACGTTGCAAAGATGGTTTCTTCATTTGATGAAGCAGTTAACAAAATTTTACCTCGTGTGGCTGAAGAGCATGGCCACAATCCAGAAGATTTCAGAGGGCGTGGCTTGGATTCCCATGCCTATGTTGGGGATGAGGGTGGTGCCCTCTGGAGTGGCCTTTGCAAGGCCAAAGGCAACGATGTCAAAGACAGAACAATATCAGATACTTATCATGTTAAGGAAGACATCCATCGCCACCAAAAGTACTTCAGGGATGCATCTGATAAGACATTGTTTACAAAGATTATGTCTGATGCAATGAATGCCCCCACCTCTATCCAGGTAGACGTAGCTGAGAAAGCCCTAGATAAACTTATTGCAACAAAGGCAACCGATAAAAAGAAGATGACAAATTTCAAGAATTGGTGGTGGAGGAGAAGGCTAAGGTGGCAGCGCTGGTGCAAAACAGATGCATCGAGTTCTGCGTCATCTGCAGAAGTCGCAAATTCAAAATCTATCAGCGCTTCTGGTTATCACAAAAGACTCCTTGATGTTGTAACAACAGAATGTTCATCAGCGATTTTAGAAGCTGCTGAAATTAAGCGCCAACAAATTGGCCTTAAAACGGTGGGGCGTGGGCCCTCAATAGCAGATCGTGAGGAACAGCAGGAACAAAACTTGTTTCAAGATCAGCAAGCATCTTCTGATGCAGTTCAATTTGTAGCAGCTAATGCAGAATCATTATTAGCACAGTCTAATCCAATGCAGAGTTTTGGAATGGCACAAGGCGATTTTAGAGTCAACACAAGGGACAGTCACAGGTCTGACAAAAGAAAGAAAAATAGCAATACTCAAAAACCACCAACCCAAGAAAACAATTTGGCCACTAAGAAGCAGTTGAAATTCTTCGAAAAGTCAGTTGAAGGAGTATCTATGGATATTCTTGAATATAAAAGTGACATGACTTCTTTTGAATTCTGTATGTTAGATACTATGGGATACTTACAAAATGTTACTTTCTCCAAGGAGAACACTACTTGCTCGAGCCCAGGATGCAGAAAAAAATGTCACCATTTAGTGTGGCTGTTGTATAAAATCTTTAATTTTGAGCAGTTTGAGCAGTTTGAGCAGCGCAAGTTCTCCAATGCAAAATGGGCAAAAGTAATTGAGGCATTTCCGCACCGTGTTCCGGTGACAGATGTCAGCAAATGCAGCACAGATAATCAAGTTTTTCACATCGACATCAAGAAAACACGCAAAGAAGCAAAATGTGCAACTTGCAAGTACATAATTTCATTTGGTGCTCTCCAAGCAAGTACAGAGGGTCCATACAGAAGTATTCATTTGACATGGATAAAAAGAATGTTCTTCTTCTGTCCACGAATAGAATGCATTTCAAAATTGCCAAGAAACTGTTACATAAAACCATTTCAAGCTGGTGTAGATGTGACATATGATCCTGAGTTGACTTCAGAGCAAAAAGCTTTGATTAATATTAATAATTAATACCACTTGTGCTTCTTTTACAGCAAGGACACTTGAACCGTGAACACTTTTGCTTTTTTTAAGTTTATTTTTGCTTTTTTTTAGTTTATTTTGGCTTTTTTTCTGAACTAGCCAATCACAACCACGATTCGAAACAATGGCCAAGACATTTTTTTCTGCTTTTTTCCGCGGTTTTTATCAAAGTAGCCAATCACCACAATGATTCAAAGGAACGCTTGGACATTTTTCTCTGTATCTACAATAGCAAAATATTTACCAGGGAAATTAAATTACGGGTTCTGAAACAAATTCCAAGTACTTCATGAAACACAACATGTTTATTTCGGCGAAATCAAAGAGCTAGTATTACAAATGTAAATAAAATCTTACAACACAACATCCTGAACGGGCAAACAATGATCTAAACAACTTTACAATCGGTAAGTTACTGGCGATTAGAGTCGGGCAAATATGGCCAAGAAGTGTCAAGTTGATGCACTGAAATCGTACAACTGCGGTGGACTTTGTGTCTCGACTGTTACAGACGCCATGTTTTGCTGGTACGGATACACATTTCCTCGCTTATATTCCTCAATTATGTTGGGGAGCCTCCAATCTAAAGTTTTATTTACTATCTAATGCACCGCGATCGATGTACTTAGCAGGGTTCTGGCATTTCAATCGCGGCCTCATTACGGCGAAGAAACTAGATTTCGCGCATTGACGTGCAGCCAGAAAAACGTCGTTTTCGTTCTTGACTTTACCATATTTCTGCTCAAGTTCCTTGAGGTCGCGCTGCAAGGTTCGGATTTCATTTTGAAGCTCTGGGTGCTTGTCTTTCAACTTGCTTAAGTTCGCATCTGTGCATGGATTGTTTAAGCACTTAGTTTTGTTATGGCCTGAGTTGTGACATGTGGCACATACCTTCCTGCGTCGATCATAAACATCGGGGAATTCCTCCATTTCTTTTCTCTTTTTCTCCAGCTGTTCTTTGGCACTTTCTATCTGCACAACTAGTGTTTGCAGATTTTCTGAATGCTCGAGCGCTCTTCGGTCAAGGGAGCTCTGTGTTTGCGGTTGCGTTGATTCCGACTGGCAACTAGAACGTGTCGACGAAGGCGGGCTTATCCATCCGCAATAGTTGCTTGACGCAGATGTCTCAGCGAAAAAGTTAGTGTTAACGTTGCTGTCCAAATTCTGAGTCAAGTCTAATTTTTTCGGTTCAAGACCTGTCGACCGTGGATAAGTTCCCTTTCGTATGTTATCTAGTTCGGCTTCTAACACACGCCTCTCTGCTAACAGTAACTTGTCTGGAGATGGAAAGAACGCATCCAAGTCCTCGGGTTTTACATACGCAAGCGATCTTCTTGATCTAAATCCTCTACTTTCAAATTGAGGAGATAGACGCTCAAGTTAAAGGCCTGGAGATAAAGATTGTAACCATTTGTAAACCTCTGATGAACTCCGCTGTGAAGCGTCCACCGATTTCGCCATCACTCGAGTCTGTTCCCACCACAAAGCTATAAATAGCTTGCATGTAAAAGATCTGGATATAAGCTGTCAATTATGTCACGCTTCACAAGTAACCACATTTCCCAGAGGAGGTTGGACACGGGCCTAAAGGCATCATGGGATGAATTTTCGTTTTGAGCGACCCTCGTTCAGTTTCAAGTGAACCTTCGAGCTGTGAGGACCTCGAGGAACTACAGATTTTCAGACTTTTAGCCGCTATGGAAGCAAAAATCGGCCTAAATTGAAGGTTATGCGATTACTCTCGTATAGATACCATTTATTTTCACAACTGAATAACTTGAGGCATCATTCTACGCCGATCGAAAGACTTACTCGTGCACCGACTACAAATTTGAGCCACAACAAGCACAAATCGAGCAGGGTTTTATGCCGCGTTGATCGATTGAAAGACTTATTAAAGCAAGGCTGCATGAGGAATTCCAACCGAGGAATATTTTGTAACGAAAGCTATAAGCTTAAATCACGGAATTACCAAGGTTGGTAACCACAACAATCGATCTTTGCATTTTATAGTCTTCTTGATCATGAGTTTAATTTTAGAATGTTATAATTTTGAAATACACGAAGGAAATTTTGTTGTAATGAATGCTGGTAGTGCTGGATTTGTGTTGTTACGAAGTATAAATACATAAATTATAAGGATAAATAAATAATAAAACTGTAAAATCATGTGAAACAACAAATAATCAACGAAATCTGAATAATAAGTTTTAAACAAAAACAGATTTCGGTCCCATCGACCATTACAAATCTGACAACTGTTGACTTTTTTTTATATAATATCACATATTATTCCTTGTTAAAACTTCAGGAGAAAAACATGATTTAAAAGCCCAGTAATGGAAATAAAGCAGTGACTAACATATATTTTTGCATCTGAACAAGAACCACCTAGCTGTAGAAAGAAATCCAATTCTGGCCATAAAGACCTGGTAGAAAATTGTGATTAGGAGGACCTCAGGCAAAAAGGAATTAAAACTTCTGGGCTTGAAAATGAAAATGCAGAATGTTTTGGCACTCTACTCTGAGTTTGTGGCAAAACAATTCAAGGTACTAAGGAACCATTTTTTCTTTGGGCCCTCTTTCTTGGAATGTAATCAGAGCACAACAATCAGGACTGTGCACATGAGAACAACTATATGTTCTTTCACTTGAGCACAAGTCTTAGGTAATTTATAACAAATGTGCAATTGCCTATGTCATAAGCAACCATGGTTGCTTATGAGAGTCAAAGTACAACAATAGAGAATGGTTGCTGAAAGGGAGCAAACTGTACGTAGTTGTTCCAATAATTTTAACTAACAACTTTCCTAACAGACAGATAATTCTTAATGAGGTATTTATGTAAACAATTCCCTCAAAATTTAAATGCCAATTAGTGGTGGAGCAAGGAAAGAAGTGGTGAAGCAAGGAAAGAAGTGTTGAATTGTTTCTATTTTGAAGCAGAACTATTTTCACTACAAGCTTCCCCATCCTACTTCATGGTTTTATTGGGTAATTAAAAAAGTAAATGAAGCCTTTTGAGAAGTCGGTACAGAAATGGGAAACAGAAATTTCACCTGCTGGCTTACTGCCCCACCCCCCCCCCCTCCCCCCTCCACCCTTGCCATCCTTGATAATCAAGGAATACCCAGGGACATACCTGGGGGGTCCTGGGGTGCCTGTGACCCCCTCCCCCCCCTTTTGTGAGATAATTTTAGTAAAACACAGAGTGGATGTCAACATGACCATCTGGTAAGTACCCTGGGTGTGACAGTGTGACACCCCCTTTGAAAAATCCTAGCTATGCCCCTGCACACCATAGTTAAATGGAGTTGATCGGGAGCCCATTGATATTTTAATAGAAAACAATTAATAGTAATCAAAATAATTATAGCAATTCATAAGTGATACAAAAGCTCCAACAAATATCCAGTGAGCCTAAATTTGCCCCAACTATGAAGGTTATTTGAGATTTTCTTTGTCGGTGTGCCAGGATTTCCGAAGGCGACCAGACCAAATTCAAAGACAACCCGATCTATTCTGAAGATGTCCAAAGATGTTCTGAAGAATTCAGAAGTTTCTATGGACCTCAGTCCTACGTTTAATAATATCCAGCTGTAATCATAATGTTCAGAATGACAAAAACCTACAAAAAGTGCTAAATTTTCATTAACATAACTATATTTTTAATTGGATCATGTGATCAGTTAAGGCTGATAGCTCAAATCTGTAAGTCAGGAGTTTAAAACTGCTCCATAGGCATGAGTTGGTATGAGATTGGAGTTTTGGACTCGCAGGCATGAGACTTGGCAGGTATGTTCTATGCCACCATGCAGAACTTAAGTATGTAATAAGTTTTTATTGTCAACTGAAGACAAAAGTAAGCAACCCGGGGCTGCTGTGCATTTCTAGCAGGCTACTGCTAGAGTACAATCCATCAAATATCGGTATAGACAATTATTATTTATCAACAAATAAATATATTTAACAGACTGATTAAATCATTGATGCATTTTGTCTATACAAGTTAACGTTTATAATTTTATTTATATATTGATGATTATCTGCTAAAATATGAAACAACTGACAATATGGAGGCTTTTACTCAATGACAATAATTCACAGTACGTTCTCAACCCAATAATTTGTGGGTCTCAAGAGCTTTGGATTTTTGCTTACAACTGGGCTTTACAAGACATATGATAATGACAGACCAAAACCCTCACTGCATGCATGCCTCAAGCCCCAATATTTTGGGCCAAGCAATAAAAATGTAATTCTTGTTTGGCTGCTGTTTTCAGGAAAAAGAGCAGACTGAATGGCTCCACATTTTGCTGTTGAACCTAGAAAAAGAATAGACTTCATTAGGAAGCCACTCCATGAAAAGAAAACAATAACAAACATATAAGCCCTTAGCGGTTGCTCATGACAAAATCTACGCCAAATAACACCAGAAATGAGTTAGAATAATGGTTAAGATATATAAAACTCATATAACTCATTACAGGGCATATTATTGTAACATCTAAGGGTTAAGTGATTTCACGTGGACCCCGAAAAAAAAGTGACACCTCGCGCCATTTTCTCTTCGTCTCGCCCATATATCACAAGTTTCAACTTAAGATATCTCAAAAACGGTTGCGGGGGCGAACGGGGGCGCCGACATAAAATTGAACTTTATTAATTATTCTTTAAAGAGATGTAAAAAGTAAAGCAAATAAAGGTATGAATCGCGAGAAAAACCCATTTAAAAACACCACACACCACAGGAAATAAATGAACAACCACCGTTCGTTCGCTCGTCAAAACGTGACAGAAAATGCCATAAAAATAAACTTACCTTTAAAAATCATTCACCAACGCAAGGTTTCACATCACATCAAGCCACAGGACGAGTTCCAGAACAATAACGTTCAAAAGAAGGATAAAATCGCGAAATTACTGCCACCTACTGACGCTTTGGAATATGTTTCAGCCTTCCGCCATGAACAAGTTGTGCGACGAAAATCATTGGTCAAAATTTGCACGTGACTGGTGTCCAACCTCCTCTGCACATTTCCTAAAATAAGCCACTGAATTTGACGCATCTATTTTGGATACAGCTTCGCCAATTGCTATTTCGGTCTCATTTACAGTGAGCATTGTATTTTGTTTAAGGAAGCATTTTACCTGGTTAAAGCAAAATTCGCAGGTATTCAGATGCGGAGAGTACGCAGGCTGGAAGAGAAGATTTATGCCATGCTCTTGAAAAATATCCCTTAGCAACGGTTCGACTACGTGTCCGTGGTGAAATCCACAGTTATCCATAACTACACAGTCGCCTAGCTCTAGATTTGGTGAACCATCTGCCCTTTCTACTGCTAAAGCCTCGTCCAAAAAATTAAGCATTTCCATACCGTTAGAAGGGCCCAATAAAATGTTAAAGTAATCGACTCCTTGTATTGAGTGAAGCAGGTTTAGCGTGAAGTTTGCGTTGGAAGCGTAGCGCTGGAATTCAATGGCGCGTTCGCCGAGATACGAATTACCATATACACGATTTCCTGAAATAACGTTTACACCACATTCATCGAAAAAGTGAAGAGTAGTGCAGTCTAATTGCGCAATTCGATCAAGGAAATAATCTTTATAGTTGATGTTTACGTCTGACAACGACTCCGTCGGTACTTGAGTCAGCTTTTTCCTAGTCATCTTACAATCCTCCCGAACACACTTTTTTATTGCACTTTGGGATGGCAAATTTGTAGGTGGCGAAACTCCATACATACATACATACATACATACATACATACATACATACATACATACATACATACATACATACATACATACATACATACATACATACATACATACATACTTTATTTAATGTGGATATACTCTTAGCTTAAAAGCTAGTTTACAGGTATTCCACCTAATAACTAGTTAAAACCTAACAATTAAACAACACTAATATAACAATACATCAGATAAAACCACTGATTAAATACTAATTAAAACTATTATTACAATATTACCGCCGCAGTCAAAATGCTAATTAAAACTAATATTACAAATTTACTTATCTCCGAAATTTAACGATTTAATTCTATTTACAATTTCATCGGTGCCCACTTTTGTTCTAATGTCATTTGATAGTTCATTCCATTTCTTAGCTGCAAAATATCTCCATGATTTCAGTCCGTATTTAGTAGTGTTAACTTTAGGTAAAAATAAAACATATTCTTGGCGTCTGAGATTGTATTTAAATGAGCGTAAATTAATAAGATTCCTGATTGCCTGTGGTGCTTTGTTCAAAAGCGTTGTTGAAGCTCGGATGTGTATATATACTGGGTTTACATAATTTCTCCGATTCAATGTAATCTGCAACATCTTGTGTAATAAAATGTCGATCAGGTAATTGTCGCGCCGGATGAAGAGACGTGTTGTTAACACCATAGTTTTGAACAACTTTGTGTATATAGCCAATGCTAACTCGCGCAGCGTCAGAAATTTGTCTATAAGAAAACCCTTGGTGATGGAGATCGAGTATTCTCTCTCGATAAATTTGCGGCAATGCTCTTCCATTGTCGTAGATTCCTTGCTGCTGATTTATTCTGAGATTACACTCAACTAGAATTTCAAATAAATGATACAGAGTAAAGAGAACATCATTTTGTTTCCCAAAACAGTATACAATTACACGAAAGCATCTCTTTGGTGTTAAAGTTGTACTTACCAGCACAGTTTGCTGGAGCGTAGGCCATTTCTCGTGGCTAACTGGCTCCGATGCCTGAACGATTTTTTTCCCGCCATGAAATCCAAACTTTTTCCAATTAAGGCGTACCAAAAATGTCAAATGTCTCTTGCTTTTGACTTTTTGTTGATGCGAGCATTCCAAAAAAATATTTACCGCACACCAAAAAAATCTTAAAAAAATATCCAAGCCTTTCTTTCAATCAAGGTGGTGATTGGCTACTTTGATAAAAACCGCGAAAAAAGGCAGAAAAAATGTCTTGGCCATTGTTTCGAATCGTGGTTGTGATTGGCTAGTTCAGAAAAAAAGCCAAAATAAACTAAAAAAAAGCAAAAATAAACTAAAAAAAAAGAAAAAGTGTTCACGGTTCAAGTGTCCTTGCTGTATTGACTTCACACATTAATAAAGTTTTGTTTGGAAGAAACAAGGCTTCCTGTCCTCCATGGCCCGGTAACTTGGTTTGCCCCTTCAGCTCTATTTTCTATAAAAATATAGATTTTGGAATGTAAATACCCCTGGAAGTGAATGTCACTTATTACCATAGCAACAGTATAACTCGATGAAAACACCCTTGATTTTAGCTTTAAGTGTTTACAACTCAAAAACGAGCTTGGTGACCTTATTTTATTATTATTGAGTAATGATCAGTTTAAATTTTAAGGTGGCACTGAAACTGCTTCTTAGATTTTTTTTTAACTTTATCATTACTCAATAATAAAAAGATGGGTTCACTGAGTTCGTTTTTTGAGCATTTGTCTAAAACCAAGGGTTTTTTCAACGGAGTACCGTTGCTATAGTAACTAGTGACGTCAGTACAATAACCATAATTTCTTTGTCGATGATTGGGAATTTTTATGAGTGCTGACCCATCAAAGTATACTTAAGGGGGGAGACAAAGGGGGAGACTCCACAAAAATGGTTGCTATGGGTGACTTGTAACCGTCATATATTGAGTTCCCTTAGTTTCCTGACTTAATTTTGGCAAAGTTTGATCTGTCGGAGGTAGTTATGAAAGAAGAACCTATCACGTCATTCAGTTTTTGTGACGTCATAGTTTTTTTTAGTAACGTAAATTTCAACAAATCCGTACCACAGATTTTGCACTGAATGCACTCTTGGTGTTTGTTTTCTGGTCACGTGACTTGTTTTCTGAACACCCCGTTGAAATATTGTCCAACTAGTTGGCGTGATTCTCAGACGGTCCGGAGAGAGAGTGCTGGGCACGAGCGAACTAGACTGCGTCATTTTCATGCCTTCTTACACGAGGTCGCTTTCGTCGAGAACGGGAACGTCAGTTGACGACGGCGCGCACATTAAAAACACTCATATATGGAAGACGGTATAAGGTAAAGACGGTAATTTTTTAAGCGACAAATGTCGCTTTGCAAAAAGACAACAACAAACTTCGAACAAACTATAAAATCAACAAGTCATAAAATCCAAACTTGTACTCGCCTTTTCGAGGAATAGCATTGGCCTTTAATTTTACGGCTGATTTCTCTATCCACTTAGTGTAATCTCTCATTCTTCATTGAGTCTTTTTGATACCTCGTTGAAGCGTTAGGATCTTTAGCGTGTTTTCGGATCTTTGTCAGCCGATGTCAGCCATGCATGGTGAAACTTTGCTGGTTTTCTTCATTGTTTTCTTCATTTATGTCGTTAAATATTTTATCTAGCTAATAAAATTCGCTTTCGCTTTGGTAGCTTTCGTCTGGGTTCATATTTGACGAGAAAATTCAATAATACCAGGGCTCACAAGCTTAAAACAACGGAGTCACAAATTATCGTGAATCATGCAACTACGCAACCCGGGCGGAATCGTTGAGTGAGCGGGCAAGATCGTAAATTTCCGCCCGCTCCCGGAACCAATCATATTGCAGGATTCGCAGAATTCCGCCCGCTCGCGCTCTGAGAAAAAAATAAACAGTGTTATTTGCTATTTTGGTTGTGAACGCGAGGAACCCAGTAAAAAGCCGCGGGAAATTTCAGTTTTGATTAATTACAGGCTGGTTTTTGAGACGGCAATACGTAAGGGTTATTGACCACATATCCCCGAGGGACTGGTCAATAACATGCTTATTTTCCACCTTGTGAGGTTTTCTAAAACAAAGAAACTATTAATTTTTCGGAGAGTAACATTCCGTTCAATTCAAATGCAAAAAAGCATGATTCCGCAAGGCCGCATTGGAATCACGGCACATTACGAAGCGAGACGGTAAACATGTTTTGCTTTTGTCAAATTTACATTGAGCACGTTGCTTCGTTATGAGTAGAAGGAGAGAGAGAAGAAAATGTATGAACAGTACTCGTGGTCTCGCCATGGCCCAACTGCCCGCCTTCCTCTTTCGAAGATCAATGGAGTGGTTGCGGTGTGTTTTCCAAGGGAAAGCGGCAGAAACATAGCGTAAAAACGAGGCGTCATACATTATTGAAGATCCGAAACCTGAATCGAGGTACGATACCATCGAATAATGTTATTAACATTTCGCTTTTTGGTCGCGACCGGCAAGTTAATTACGTAGGAATATGATTGATGAAGTTGTCTTTTTTTGTAAACAAAAAATATTGACCGATGCTAGCTAGAGCGTTTTCCTTGTTACGCCCTATTTTGTCTTCCCGTTTGTGTTATTCTATTATGAGGGGAATAAGTCGAGGGGACTAAGGCGAGGGGAATATGTCGAGGGGAATATGTTGGGTGGAATATGTTGAGGGGAATATATAATCCTTTGTTTTGTTACTGTTATCAGCTATTGTTTTCAGCCCCGCCTCTCCCCTGTTACAATCAAAGCCGCACCCAGCTTTTCAGACACTGTAATGAACGGGGTTATGTGATATATTCCCCTGAAAAGAACAAAGAAAACCGAGCTAGGTGGAAAATGAAACTTTATATTGACGTCTCAAAAGCAGACAAAAGTATCTGAAAATCGTGATACAACTTTGTATTATTCGACTGTGACATCATTTTACCTTATAAGGAAAATAGAACACGAAAAATATCCGAGCGTGTTACACAGTAGATTGCGTGTTACACAGTAGATTGCCGTGTTACACAGTAGATTGCCGTGTTACACAGTAGATTGCCGTGTTAGACCTTAGTGTCCCGGTTTAAAGACGCAAGTTATTGTGAATAAAAAATTTTAGTCGAATAATAAATCCCTTATTCGATGGTTTAACAGGTTATACTGTCTTGTGGATATTTTACTGATTTCTCGTAAAACATCGCGCGTATTATCAGTTAAACCATTGAATAAGGTGTATGTATTGACGTCTCAAAAGCAGACTAAAGTTTCTAAGAATCGTGATACTGACCGGTATTGTAAGGGCATGGGTACAAGTCCGTACAAGTCTGAATGCATTCTCGTCCCCAGAGCCGCTTGGCCCTCTTAACCGCCGGAACCTGAGTACGAGAGCCAAGGGGCTCTGGGGACGCAGGATTTGATTGGCCAGTTTCAAAACAATAAAATCTAAAACGGAAGTAAAAAATCTGGATTAGTTGCCGGGAAAATCGAGTTGCAGAATTCGGCCAAGAAATCGCAAATGTAACTTGCCTTTAAACTGTCAGAAGGTATTGGCTTGGAACACGTATACTTGGGAATCACTATGATGATTTTCAACGACAAAGACTGCGTATTTCAAATGCTAGATTTTGTTAATTAGAGCAAGAAGTTCGATCGGAGGATGGTCACGTCAACAAAACTTCACCGTCCCACCAGGGATTATCAATTACAGCCAGTGTCCGGAGAAACTATTTTGTGGATCAGAACATATTAATGAATCGCCTGAGCATGCAGCAGTTAACGGTTAACGACGAGTAACAAGCAGCTGCATCGCAGGTCTGGTTTACTAACTGTGGCATGTGCAATCAAAGGTACTGGATTATTTCTACCAAAATCCACATTTCGTGATAAAATTTGTCACCCTTTTTGAATTCCAGTATATTACGTGTAGCTGTTTATTTATGGGTATTATATCTGGCTTCACGATTTCATTACATTCCTTTATAGTCTTTATAAACGATGTGCACTGCACTGCATTTTATCAGATTTGTCAGTTGGCTATTCCCCGAGCTAGGGTGACCGCTTAATAGAGGCGCCACTGAATATTTTTTAGATAACATTCCTTAACCATCATGATCAGGGATGGACTGTCTTGTGACTCTTTAATTCCACTGTATTATTACGAAGGTGAAATAAACGATCTGATGGTTCGCTTCACTTTTCTAATTAATTTGTTATTTTTTATAACAAAGTGATCCATATATTGCAAATTTTTTATTGTTTATTTTTTATGGAAAATATAATTTGGGCAGTTATCATATTCCATGGCTTCACACTAGGGCTTCCAAGTATATCCTAAGTGCCCTTGAAACCAAGTTTGAATGTGAAAGAGTAAATTGCACATACTTGAACGACTTGAACCCTACTTTGTGATCATGGAAATGTGTCTGGTTATGTCTGGTAGTATGCAAAGAAAATCCATTGCAAGTACTCTTTTCTCAGTTTCCTTGCCTTTCCCTGCACATCTATTCCAGTAACTGACTGTTTGTAACATGCTAACAGAATGCTGATCAGGACATGTGGTGCAGCTATCTGCCAACTTGCTTTCTGCTACAGAAACTGTCTACGTGGGCCATACATGTATGTGTTTGGGAGAAAATAGTTTAAAACAGGGACGGATCCAGGAATTTCTTAAAGGGGGGTCTGGGTGCATGCCCTTCGGAAAACTTTTCTGATTTTACCCTCTAAAACGCCACTTCCAACATTCCTGAGACTTGAAAAGCGTTTGTTAAGTCAAAAACTTGACAATCAGTCAATTGGTGGAAGTGAAACAACTAGGTATAAAACAATTTTATTCTGTTATTTTTAAGAACCATATGGGAGACACAGGTCTGGTAGGGGAGGGGGGCGGATCCAGACTCCCCCGACCCTCCCCCTGGATCCCTGTAAAATACCCTTGTTTGGTAATGAGGACAAGATGGTTGTTGGTGTACCAACTACCCTTGCTTTTTTTCTTAGAATAATAAAGCTCAGCCGTTTTTTAATGGTGCTTTAAGCATCCAGCACACTAAGTATTTCCTCATTGACAAATTATTTGTGAAACTGCTAACACGGTTGTACATGGATACCCTCCATGCCTGGCCCAAATTCAGGTGATGAGGCTTACTAATCTCATACTGGCACCAATAAAAGACATGCTTTACTAGGATGTCATCTGAATTTAAATATGCAGGTTCACTCCGAAACATATGCCTCTTTAATTTTTTTTTTTAAAATCCAGGGGTGGATACAGTGGGGGGAGGCGGGGGGGGGGGGTCCTTTAGACCTTCGGTTATAACAGTTTTCTTTTTAATTGCAACAATGAAAAATTTTATTGACCTAGGCAAATACCCGTAGCCCGCCCCCATAAAAAAAATCCTGGATCCACCTCTGAAATCATTATGACAGTGCTACATCATGTGGCACAAGAACAGATAGATGATTTCCAGTTCCTGGTAGGTTGCCTGGGGGAGGTGTTTCGCGGCTTCGGGATGAGTCGCTACTTTAAATTGAAGGATACACGAACTGATGTATGCCAGACGAATTTTTATTTTGCACTAGATTTGTCCAGATCGTCGCTAGACTGTACGTAGCTGGATCGCTAGTCAACTGAAGCTAGAACGCTAGACAACTGAAGCTAGATTGCTGGACAACTGAAGCTAGTCAACTGTGAAAGGGAAAAAATAAATGACTAGTTACATTCTTGCACAGATTTGAATCTAAACCCTCAAGTTTAAATCTACAAATCCTAAGACGCACTACAAGACGAACTAAACAATCTTCTACTTACAATTCTGTGTCATTCTTATCCACATACATTCAGTTGATCTTCTACTTTGTTACTATTAACTTCGAGAATCGTTGTAACTGATTCGATTCAAATATATTTCGATTTTAAGTCAGATTCGAAAAATTCTATCACCTCTTAATTGGTTAGAACTTCGGCCCAGTTCTTCCGCGGTTTTGTGGCCCAGTCCTGGCCGCGTTTACGGTGTCCAAAACAATAACAAAAAAAAAACTACAAAATTATGTTCGTGAGAATTACGATCGAAATTCACTCGGCCCCAGTGCGGAAATTAGGGCTCGGACCTAATTGAGCAACGACTAATTACTTTAAGTTTTGCTGCATGCAAAAAGTTCATTGTTCTTGAGTTCCTGGTTTGTCGCAATCAAGCAAAGTTTGTGGACAGGTCTGTCATATTCTCCCTGTTGGGTCTTGATCCGCACTTTCCTGACGAGTCCATCATTTCCTGGATATGTCGTGATAACTATGGCCATCTTCCACTGGCATCTTCTGTGTTTTGGATCAATTTCAAGCATTAAATCCCCAACTTGGATGTTCCCGCGCTTGTGGAACCATTTGTTCCGCGGCAACAGATTTGGTGCGAAATACTTCATCCAGCAGGTCCAGAATTCTGTAATTCGGGTTTGTGTACTTCTGTGAAGGTGTCTTGGATTGATCTTGTCCTCAGGCTCTGGCTGGGGTGGTGGATTATGTTGGCCAATGAGGATTTCGTTCGGTGTGATAGGCGGACTCTCCCAGATGTCATCAGAGCTCGGATACAGGGGTCTACTATTAATCAATTACGTCACTTCAGCTAGGATAGTTCTCCATTGTTCTTCAGTGTAGACTTGATTCTTGCAAGTGGAATTTAACGCTTGTCTCACGGACTTGATCAGAGTTTCTACGACACCATTCTGATGGCTTGCGCGTGGCGTATTCCACAGCCATTTGAAGTCGCAACTGTAATCCTCTGACAGAACACTCTGAATCTTGGGGATATCCCAAAGCTTCATTACTTCCTTAAGGTAATCTTGTGCACCCACGAAATTAGTTCCACAGTCTGACCAGCAAACGTTTGGATGTCCGCGTAAACTTGCAAATCGTCGAAATGCCATCAAGAATGCATCTGTCGTTCTGTCCGTTACGAGTTCCAAGTGTACTGCTCTGCTTGTCATGCATGTAAAGATGACGACCTGTGCTTCTTTCAGCGTCTTCCTGTTTAGTCTTATTTGTAGTGGACCAAACATATCAATGGCAGTGTTTGCAAAAGCCGGAAATCCTGCTGCCACTCGAAGACTTGGAATTTGACCCATCAGTTGATTGAGTGGTTTCTTTCGCAATTTCTTGCAAGTGACGCACTTCGAGGTGAGGTCTTTAGACATTTTGCGGAGTCCAATGATCCAATACCTCCTTCTTGCCTCGTGCATTAGGCTCTTGTAGCCGCAATGACCGCGCTTCTCATGTAAATAACGGAGGAGCAACTTCACGAGTTGCTGGTCTCGTGGCAGAAGAATAGGATTTCTCATTTCTTCCGGGAGAGTTCGGACGTCTTCGAGTCGTCCATGAGCTCGTAGAAGTCCTTTTTGATCTGATTTTGGGATCAATTTCTTGTCAATGGTCGAGATATCCAGGCGGACTTGACTCCACTTGAAAAGTTGAACTTCTGACTCCTTTAGTTCTTGAACGGAAATGGGTCCTGACTTAACGTTCTTCTTCCTTGCGTTCTGAACAAAACGGCCAACATACGCCATAGTTCTTCTTATCTTCGGGAAAGAACTGCAAGTATTCAGCAAATGACTTAGAATAGGATTATCCTCAGTGTCGTCGGGCGCTGAGCTTGCAAAAACGTCTGCGGAGGCTGTTTTGTTGACCTTTTTACTCTCTAGAGGTTTCTTCTCCTTTAAGGTTGCTGGATCCTCACTGTAGGTACTTTGAGAATCATTTTCAAATTCGGGCCATTCGACCTCAGCCATTTGCAGGAATGAAGGACCCTCTAACCATTCCATGAGTCGATCAGATTCGATTCCTCTTGTAAGGGCGTCGGCTGGGTTACTCTTTGATATGATATAGCGAAATTCTTCCACTCCCACGGTTTCTTGAATTTCGGCCACTCTTGCTGACACAAAAGGTCTGAACTCTCGCGGTGGAGTCCTGATCCATGACAGAACGGTTGACGAATCCACCCAGAAGGTCTTTTTGCAGTCTTGTATGTTTGCGAACTCCAGTGCTTTTCGGCATGTGTCGTACATCCTTACGAGGGTTAAACTTCCCAGAAGTTCAAGTCTCGGGACCGTTTTCTTCTTCAGGGGAGCTACGAATGGTTTGATCATGATAGGAACACAACAGTAGCATCCATCGGTTAGTTCCCAGCGGAGGAAGAGAACTGCACCATGCGCTTGCTCGCCACCATCTGAAAATCCATGAATTTGCGGTGCTCCCACTGCAGTGCTTGGTTTCAGCTTCCGGTCAAACTCAAAGGTCAGGAGATGATTTAAGGACTGCACATTCTCCATCCACTTATGCTTGACGCTGTCGGGTAGAATTTCGTCCCAGTTGTACCCCGAACTCCAAAGCTCTTGTAAGTCGATTCTGAGTTTAATCGTGACAGGCGAGACAAGACCAATAGGGTCCCAGAGTTGGGCAAGGAGACTTAGGCAACTTCGTTTCGACAAATGATCTAACAGACCGCTAATCTCGGCTTTCTTGAAGGAAAACTTGTCTGCTTGTTTGTCCCATCTATGCCCGAGTAGATCTATGAACCGTTCACCCTTGGACTGGTCGATCTCTTTGCTGTTAGAATGCCACGCCTTGATTTGGAATTGGCCTTTCCCGAGGATAGTGTCAATGTCTTTCGTTATTTTGTTTGCTTCTTCCGAGGTTTCTTTGGACCCACCAATGTCATCCACATACACATGCTCTTTTAGTTCTTTTGCTGCTTCGGGGAATTGAGCTTGTGATGCTTTCGCTAAGACGTTAATTGAGTTGGTAGCAATGTCTGGTGCTGGTTTATCGCCAAAGTTCAATCTCAGCCACTGATAGACAGAAGGTGGATCGCTTGGCTTGCTTCTCCACAAGAACCTGTGATAAACTTGGTCATCGGGGTGTACCAGGATTTGGTTGAACATTTTTCGAACGTCTCCAGTGTATGCCACCTCATCCCACCGCCATGCCGTCAACACGTTGGGGAGGCTATTGGTGTAGTTTGGTCCCTTCTCGAGACGATCGTTTAAGGAGAGACCATCGTGACCTTTTGACAACGAATCAAATACAAGTCTGACTTTTGTGGTTCTCTCTGGTGTGAAAACGGCTTGTAGTGGTAGGTACCATTCAGGTTTGCTGTGATCAACTTGTTCCGGCGGAACTTTGATTACGAATCCCTGATCCAACAGCTTTTGGACTTCTTCATCCACGACTTTGAAACATTCTTTCTTCTGAAAAGACTTTTCAGCGGAGTACATTCTTCTTAGTGCAATGCTGTAGTTGCTGTGTTTCGGGGGTCCTCTCTCGCTCCAGGGCATTTTCACTTGAATTCTTCCGTCAACCAACGTAGTCGAATCCGAAAGAGACTTCACGAACTTGTTCTCACGTAACACGTTATCACTGCATGTGCAAAGTTCCGTAGGTTTGACTCCCAACAGATCTTGATGAATCAGTCTTTTAATGTCTTCCACGATGCTTACTGTTCCAACTTCTACCGATTGGATTCCAGACCTGTTCATTGTGTTTGGGTCAAACTGTCCTAAGATATACCAACCAAAGCAATTTCTTTTCGCGATCGGTTCTCCTGGTTCTCCAGACACAGTGTGGACATCAACAAAGGCATCGACGAAATCATTACCGATGAGAAGATCAATGACACCACCCGTGAGGTGCAATTTGTCCGAAATTTTCTTAAGGTGAAGGTAACATTCGACGGATTCTCTTGAAATTGTTTTTGCGCTACTACAAAGCTTCTTAATAGTGTATACTTGGAACGTTTTCATAACATCCTCTTCTGTGGGTGAAGCAACGGTGATGTTGATTACTTCCGAGACTTCAGATTTCTTCTCCCCGCCGGCCAGATTCATAGTCAGGTGTGTTTCTGACCCGGTCAAACCCAGTCGTTTCGCTGCGTTCTTGGAGAGTAGGCTTGTGTTAGATCCAGAATCTAACATTGCGAGTAACTGCGTAAATGTCCCGTTTGCGTTCTTGACTTTGACCTTTTGAACAGGGCATAAACCAATTGTAGCTTTTAGTTGTCTTTTCCGATCAGCAACATTTTCTTGGATGTTGTAGTTTTCAGCTGTAGGAAAGATGGGTTGGTTGCTTGGTTGGCCTTGCTTGCGAAAAGGTGGTGCATCTGGGTTTAAATTTGAATTGAGTGTTTCGTTGTTAAGTGAACGGTGATGATTTCTTTTGCACTTATCGCAGGTACTGCCGTCGGGTTTACTACAAGTGTTTGTATGATGAGATCTCAGACAATTGCGACATCTTCTGTTTTCTTTGACTACTTCCCATTTTTCGTTGACTGTAAGCTTCTGATACAATAGACAAGCAGCCAGAAGGTGCATTGTTTTGCAACCAAGTGGACATGATTCTATATCAGAGGCGTGAGTATCCGACTTTCTTGGATTGGCTCCTCGGGGACTTCGATCTTCATTATAGCTGACGCTGTCCCGCTTTCCTCGTGATCGAAGGCTTGCTTCTTCGTGAAGCCAGACTATGAGGTTTGAAACATTTTCTTCTTTTCCTGCTCTTTGCATTTCTCTTCCGAAATCTTCATTGTCTCTTGAATCCAGTTTAGACAAGAGTTGTGACATAAAAAACGGAGCTTCTGAAGCATTTAACACAGAACAGTCATTGTCTTCCATGTCGTTGACGTAACCAGATATCGTCGTGGCGTAGTGGCACAACGACTTTGTGTCTCTTTTGACTTGTTTGATGTTGTTCAGTTCTGTTAAAAGTTCGTCCATGAGTTTTCTCTTGTTGGCAAATTCAACATCAAGGATTTCCCAGGCTTTGTCGATGTTCTTGCAGGTCTTGACCTGATCTGTCCAGAACGAACTTTTAGGCATTGCTTTTCGGAAGCGTTGTAGTTGTTCGTCGTTATCTTGTCCGTATTTGGTCATCCAGTGGTTAAATTCTTTTTTCCAGGTCGGGTATGTTCTCCGCCTTCCATCCCAAGTTGGAACTGACAATCGTTCTAGGCCGCTTGGCTTCGACCCCATCGTTTCCGCCATCTTTTGAACTGCAAACGACATCGCATTTAAGGTTTCTGTGTGGTCGGGAGGCTTCGGAGGGCTGTGTTCCGCTTGGTATGCTGCGTATTTGAGAGATATTTTGAGATAATCAGCTTTGACCTTGTCTCCGATTTTCCGGTTGGCTAGCATTACTTCGTCTCCTGCCGAAGTGCCTTCTTCCACCAATTTGTCTAAGATAGTTTCTTGTTGTTTTTTGACATTTCGGTACTTGGTCTCAACTTGATTGAATATTGCCTCGAGTCTTTTAAGTTCGGGTTGTACTGAGAGGATTGCCTCAAACTCTTCTATTAACTCGTAGACAATTCCGATTCCGTTTTCCATTTTTCCTGTGAGCGTTTTTACATCCGCCGCTTTTGGTGGCATTTTATCCCGCTTTTATGTAAATAAGGTTTCACGCACTGAACATTTCACTATGGAAATTTCAATCAGTTAGCTGAGACAAACCACGGATTGATCGCTGCGATGAACGGGAGATGAAACTTTAAATAGATAATGATCTGATCACTTCGATATTTTGCTTTGTTAAACGACGAATTATACTTGGGAATGTGCTGTTCTTTTACCATGAAACGATTCGCTTCGATTGAAGTTGTTGTTCATCCGCGGAGGGGAGAAGTTATTTTCGAACACGGTCGGTCGCTCGCTTGTTGGCAGTCGGTTGTTTCGAAAATAAACTGTCGTGATGTATTTCTTGAGGGATGATCGGGCTGTCTTCAAGATCGGTCGTCGTGTCAAGATGCTGTTCTTCGAAAACAATGGTTGACAACAAGTGGTGTAACCTTCGCGTCGTAGAATTTTGACTGTTTCGCGGCTTCGGGATGAGTCGCTACTTTAAATTGAAGGATACACGAACTGATGTATGCCAGACGAATTTTTATTTTGCACTAGATTTGTCCAGATCGTCGCTAGACTGTACGTAGCTGGATCGCTAGTCAACTGAAGCTAGAACGCTAGACAACTGAAGCTAGATTGCTGGACAACTGAAGCTAGTCAACTGTGAAAGGGAAAAAATAAATGACTAGTTACATTCTTGCACAGATTTGAATCTAAACCCTCAAGTTTAAATCTACAAATCCTAAGACGCACTACAAGACGAACTAAACAATCTTCTACTTACAATTCTGTGTCATTCTTATCCACATACATTCAGTTGATCTTCTACTTTGTTACTATTAACTTCGAGAATCGTTGTAACTGATTCGATTTACAATATATTTCGATTTTAAGTCAGATTCGAAAAATTCTATCACCTCTTAATTGGTTAGAACTTCGGCCCAGTTCTTCCGCGGTTTTGTGGCCCAGTCCTGGCCGCGTTTACGGTGTCCAAAACAATAACAAAAAAACTACAAAATTATGTTCGTGAGAATTATGATCGAAATTCACAACAGGAGGGGAGTACTTCCCTTCTGCCGGATGGGGTGGTATTTTCACAACTGGATTGACTATAATGGGGTTACATTTTCAACAGAGTATGGGGTCGCACATTTTTGGGATTTTTGGAGTAAGAAAATTATGGCAATTTCCTTTTTTTGTGGGGGGTATTTTTATTCTAGTATGGATTTGAAGGATTCAAAACAAAGTGACTAAGTTTGGATCACAAAGTTTACATTTTCACAAAAGTGACAAATATGGGGTCAATAATTGGCCACAGAATAGACTATTTAATAATTGGATTATGAGCTTGAGATTTCTATCTCGTGATAGTTGATGAGTTTTTATTGAATAGCAACTGCCACTGACAACCGCACATACTCACTTTCTACAACAGGTTAGATAGTGAGTAGAATAGCCAATAAGAGAACAGCATTCATGATAGAATGCTAGTAGATTTATACTAAAATGGAGTAGGAGCTCTGAGAGGCCAGCAGCAAATACCCTGGCAGTGGAAGTTGATCCAAGCACCCCCCCTGGGGTAAAACATTGGCATTAGTTCATATACAAACTTTTACTGACAGGATTTTTGAGGATGAAATATTAACAAGCTTCTTTAATAATATCTGAAAATGATGATGATGGATCTTGTTATCTGTCTGGAAAGCCCATGATCTCTGCAGAGGCTCGAATGGAGTTTGTGGAAAAGGAGAATCTGTTGAGCGAAGCGAGTGCATGCACAAAGGAACCAAGAAGACAGATGCTGCAGCTCAATCAGTCTTCATATCTTTTGCATCTGCACACATCTTTTTTATCTAAATCACCCTAATCCCTCTGAGCTGATGAGATGATCTAAAGCCGAAAAATAAATTGTTTACAGAAACAGAGAACAATGTCCTTCAGCAGCCAAATTTAATACAGTGATAAGAAGTGACATATTTCAGTAGTAGTAAAATATATCACTGATTGATTCACCTGCAAGCTTCTTTGACTTTTGGGATACTTGTAGATCGCCCTTGACCTTTGCAATAACAGTGGAAATGCTCTGCCTGAGCAAAGAAGTCATATGTAGCTGCTAAGAGTGATTCTATTTGACGAGTTGCATAGAAAGCCACAACACTTTTTTCAACATTTCATAAGAGATAATTTTAATTCTCCTTATTTTTTCCCTGTTCTGTCTTTAATAGATGATTTCAAAATGTCTGGCTAAGCTTGTACAAAAGGGAAATATTGTACAAGTTTGAAATGTCCAAAAGATGTCATTAGTGAAGTCAAAGATTTCAGCACCTGCATATAAATCTATCTCAGTCAGTATCTGCACATACATTAAATTCTAATTAAACTCGATTGAAATCCACCTTCACATTTCAAACATATTCCTAGAATAGCCCAGAAATTTCTAAATGTAGTCTTAAATTATTATCTATACCTTGACTTCTGGATGCAAAAATCTCGGAATCGGTGAGACTAGCCATAAATTGATGATAAGTTTAAAGGTCAGCTGATGTATTAAAGCTTATTCAGCAGGTATTTATAAGCCAAAAATACTCCAACTATCTGATCACGACGATTGTTACCATATTCACGACTCAGAAACTGCCGAAAGTTAACGATAACATCTAACTACTCCTCGCGAAAGATAAACGTCCAACTTCTGAAATGAGACTGCCAGAATCCTGCCTTTTCTTGCACCGTGAGCACGTCCGCCATCTTGAAAAAAACTCTGAGCATGAGCAGAACCAACCGGAAGTCCTAGATTCTAGCCAATCAAATCCTGCGTCCCCAGAGCCCCTTGGCTCTCGTACTCAGGTTCCGGCGGTTAAGAGGGCCAAGCGGCTCTGGGGACGAGAATGGTCTGAATGGCCCTTATCGTAGATGAGTACGCCGCGCCAACATATCAGCGGTTTCTCGCTTTTTTGACCCTATAGTCTCGTTTTGATGTTTACGCTCATCGTCGTCAGAGGTTCTCGTAAACATCAAAACGAGACTATAGGGTCAAGAAAGCGAGAAACCGCTGATAAGTTGGCGTGGCATACTCATCTACGATAAGGGCCATTTTTATGAACAAATGGTTAACAGTGTGCACTAAAGGCAATAGTAAACGCGACCGAGTGTGTTGTTGAGTTCAACTTAATTACAAGTTTATCGTAACAATTACAATTTTCTCAAATGTGATTGGTTCATAAATCTCTGTATTTTCTTCTTATTTATATGCAAAGTTGCAATCGGACAGTTTCATGATCTTTTTCAATACCTGTTTTGCAGTGATAAAATTGTATTAACACTTTTGATTGATAAAAAGCCTTCATTGAAGTTATTCTCTTGAAGTTCTTCTCGGAAATTGTAATGGTAATAGGACGTGGTGTCGTCCAATTCTGTGTAATCATACTCGTGATTTACAAATCGCACTTCCGCTACGCGGTCGTCCGTTTTGTTAATCAGTCGTGTTTACAGATCGAATTGGACTCCAATCAGTCTTTTACCATTATTAATCGCATAAATAACAAAATTCGAGAATAAAAAGGCGGTGTGGTCTTTTTTGTATTCAAGACGTCAAGGGTATTTTCTATCAGTTTGAAAGCATGAGAAAAACACGAATTAACGCTCGTGCAACGTAGATGTCCAATTACCGCTATCAAATTACATAAAAACGTCGGGGATATTTTCGTAGAGAAACAGTAATAAAAAAACGCATATAAGTGCACCTGATTGATTGTAATTGGTCATTCGGGTGCCTATTTCTTACGTAATTAGCGCACGGTCACGTGGGTGTCCATAACAGTTATCCAAGTGGATAGCTGTAATTGGATGCTTACGTTGCGCGCGCGTTAATCAGGCACACTTAAATGCGTTCTTTATTGCTTTGTCTGTTTGAAAATATTCCTGACGTTTTAAGTAGAATGCAGTTTACATAGACTTTTTAATGTCGAATGTTGTTATTAGTGTGATTAATTAGTAATTGAACTTCGTGTTGTTGTTCTCACATTTTCTTTACCAAAATTGGCTAGAACAGACCATGATTTGTTCCTCTCTCAAGAATTGATTGATTTCTTTCTCATGTTGTCATAGTATTATTTTGGCTAGAACAGACCATGATTTGTTCCTCTCTTAAGAATCGATTGATTTCTTTCTCATGGTGTCATAGTATTATTTTGGTTAGACCAGACCATGATTTGTTCCTCTCTTAAGAATTGATTGATTTCTTTCTCATGGTGTCATTGTATTATTTTGGCCAGAACAGACCATGATTTGTTCCTCTCTTAAGAATTGATTGATTTCTTTCTCTGTCATGGTGTCATTTTATTATTTTGGCTAGAACAGACCATGATTTGTTCCTCTCTTAAGAATTGATTGATTTCTTTCTCTGTCATGGTGTCATTTTATTATTTTGGCTAGAACAGACCATGATTTGTTCCTCTCTTAAGAATCGATTGATTTCTTTCTCTGTCATGGTGTCATAGTATTATTTTGGCTAGAAGAGACCATGATTTGTTCCTCTCTTAAGAATTGATTGATTTCTTTCTCATGGTATCATAGTATTATTTTGGCTAGAACAGACTATGATTTTTCCTCTCTTAAGAATTGATTGATTTCTTTCTCATGGTGTCAAAAGTATTATTTTGTAAATAAGTAAATGTATTGTAGCATGGCTTTGATCAAAAAAGGTCAAAATCGCCGGACACTGCCCCTTTAAAAAAAAGTTTTACATTCTTTATCGGCGATTAATGCGGTCTCATTCATGGGGGGAGTTATGGTTAAAAGCAATGATTCAGATTCCTATCCCTTTTAACCTTAAAGGGTACCCTGTAAGGTTCATTTGAGTATTGAACTGCACAACCTCAAATTAACAAAAACTGTATTTCTAATCCTTGAAGGTACGACGGGCATCCCCGTCAATATTTTTTTCCAGAAACTATGGAGTGTCTGAGCTTAGCTTCGTGGGCTATGATTCCTGGGCTCTCCTTGGGTTTACGGGTACAAAAAAGAAATAAATGCTCGGACACTGGACATGCTATGTCGCGGACTGAAAACAATATGAACAACTGGTTTTTGATTCAAAGTTGAAATGAATTCAATGTCACAACGCGCCAATATCTGTGCAAAGGAGGAACCTGCGAACTTTTATATGCGTTACGGTTCATTCCAACAAAACAATCCCATAACCCCTTGTTCGTGCCTAGCCTCCAATAATTCCTGGAGTGGGCAGTTCCAGTGCTTTTCCTCAACGTATATGTATACGGCTTAAACTTAAACGTAATCAATTTGCTTTTTCACCTGAGTGATTTTTATTGACTCCTTTTGTTTTGTGAAACCTTACCAGAAAAAGTAATACGAAGACAAAGCGAAGACAACTTACAAAGGTCGTTGAGGGAGATGCAAGAATGCGACCGAAGGCTAAGGCCAAAGCCAATGCCAAGGCGAAAAGCACCAGGGGAAGTAAACTTGCAATGGCAGTTGAAGGAGGTCAGACAACGCGAAGAAAACTCGCAAATGCTGTTGAGGGAAATGCAACAACGCGAAGAAAACTTGCAAAGGCAGTTGAGGGAGTTGCAACAATGCGAGGAAAACTTGCAAAGGCAGTTGAGGGAGATGCAACAACGCGAGGAAAACTTGCAAAGGCAGTTGAGGGAGGTCAGACAACGTGAAGAAAACTCTCAAAGGCAGATGAGGGAGATGAGGCAACGTGAAGAAAACTCGCAAAGGCAGATGAGGGAAATTAGACAAAGTGAAGAAAACTCTCAAAGGCAGATGAGGGAGATGAGGCAACGTGAAGAAAACTCGCAAAGGCAGATGAGGGAAATTAGACAACGTGAAGAAAACTTGCAAAGACAGCTGGCGTTAAAAGATCGGCAAGTTAATGAACTACAGTTAAGTCTTGCAACAGCGCAGCAAACAATAAGTGAACAGCGTCTCCAGGAAACATGTGACTGGGTCATTCCACGAGATGAAATTCAGATGACAAACAGATGCCTCGGGAGGGGAGGATGGGGGAGTGTTTATGAGGGAAAATATTGTGGCTGTACTGTAGCTGTGAAACAAATCCATGATTTAATCCTTTCTCCTCATAACATACGTCTTTTTGAGAGAGAAATGGACATTGCTTCTAAATGCCGTTACCCCTCTTTATTACAATTTATCGGAGCAACCAATGATGAAGAAAGTCCCCTATTCGTGACCGAGCTCATGGAGACAAGTTTACGGGCCTTGTTGGGGCGACAACAACTCTCCGAAACAGAAATATTTACAGTTTCCCGGGATGTCGCTCAAGCTCTGAACTACCTCCACCAGAAAAAACCTGAACCCATCATTCACCGAGATGTCAGTAGTGCCAATGTGTTGCTATGGAGACAGGGTGACCAATGGAGAGGCAAAGTTTCAGATTACGGTACCGCAAACTTTATGCAGAATACCATGACTGTGGCTCCAGGAGCCCCCATTTACAGCGCTCCAGAAGCACTTACGTCAAACCAAACAGTCAAGGTTAGTTTTAAATGATTTACAGCGCTCCTGAAGCACTTTCATCAAACCAAACAGTTAAAGTTAGTTTTATATGATTTAAAGCGCTCCTGAAGCACTTACATCAAACCAAATGACACCTTTCACTTTCGCAGGTTTAGAATTTGTGGGTAAAACTTTCGTGAAATTTGATGTGCCAATTAAAAGCACAGGTAAAAAAAAACCCAGGGGTTTGGAAGAAATCAATAACGACCTTCCTCCTGTCGACTATTTCTTTGGATGCTGACCCTTTAAGCAACACTTAGGGCCGGTTATTTAAACGAAGTTTAGACCGTGTTTAACAAAACCGCTGTCTAACCCCATTTCAATCTGGCCAACCCTAATATTTTTAAAACGCTATTTACATTAACCATTGTCAAGTAGGCATATAACACAGACCAGAAAAACATTTATTTCCTGAAATAACCAAATTATAAACAGATATGGAGGTCCATTAATTTTCTAAAACCGTGGTCTAAGTTAGACTTCGTTTAAATAACCGGCGATAAGAGTTTGTTTGTTTGCACTTTGGCGTGTACCATTACCAAATGTTTATCTGTTTAGTTCTAAAAAGTGATGTTCTTAAAAGGGTTATGTCACCAGATTGCAGTTTGACTTTGAAAAGCAAGAAGACATTTGTATCAAAGGAAACTTAAAAATAATGGTCCAGTTTTGTTAACGATTACTACATAAGTGCATGAAACTACTGATGAGTTTAACAACAACAACAAACAAAACTTTATTAGACATATAAACTTAAATACAGTTACCCTGCAAATTAGCAAAAACGCTATTCGAGGCAGGGAAAAGTAATGTAATTGAAAATAATAAAGGTTAGACAAAATAACACTACAGAAGCTGATCTGTAGAGTTACAGATTATTTTAGAGCTTTGATAAAATCATTCATGATATTGGTGGCAGACACGGGAAATAAATGAAATATGCAAATTATAACAATTTCATTTGTTTAATATCACAAAGTATTTGGGGAACATCAATATAGTCATCTGTTTTCTAAAGAATCTCCAGAAGAATTTGTTTGATTTTCGATTTGAATTGAGATTTCCTCAACGATTTAAGAGATTTAGGTAGTCCGCTCCATATATGTGATTTTACTATTAACATTAGTGCATGAAAACTACTGATGTGTGTTTTTACTATTAACATTAGTGCATGAAAACTACTGATGTGTGTTTTTACTATTAATTACATCCATTTTGAAATCACTGGTGATCCTTGGAATCTGATTGGTCCAAAATGGTGCAATTTATTTCCAAATTGCACCATTTTGGACTCTAAATCGCATCATTTTTTTTTTCGGTCCAAAATGGTGCAATTTATTTCCAAATTGCACCATTTTGGACTCTAAATCGCATCATTTTTTTTTCGGATTGTTTTAAATATAACATATTCTGGGTGGGAGAGGCTGAAATCTTTTATTTATACACTTTTCTGTGCAATATTGGGGGATTT
>JAJGOT010000455.1:290000-582500 GCA_022457155.1 Cladopsammia gracilis | reverse complement strand
TTTCAGCCCAAAGCCCAATAAAGTGTTTTCGTTCGCAAGGGCGTTAGCGATGATTAACTGTAGTCCTTTTTTGAAGTTTTTTGTTTTTCCCTGTTATTCCTTTTTTCGATCACAATCATTTTCGGCTGGGAACAGCAATCCGCACGGACATTCCGTTTCATCGGGTGTCACGTGTATTGTCCGTTCGCGGGCGTGTTGGAGCGCTGTTTTCTGGCTGGGACTCCCTCCTTAACCCTGGGTTGTAAGTTACTCTTTTTGTTCTAATCTTTATCCTTTGTCAATCCCGTTGGTTTATTTGCTATTTTATTCCTCGAAAGCGTTTCAAACACTCCAACGCTCTCGGCGTTCCAGTATGGAAATGATTGCTCAGTTTTGCCCTCTAGTGGCTCAACGCGAGAGCAAAAGAGCGACAGCTCCGACGGGTTAAGTTCGGCGGGAGTCCCGGCCAGGAAACAGTTCTTTCCATTGAGGCATTTGCATGAAGTCCAGTGGAGAACCGAGTCCCTCTCTTCCTGACTCATTTCGCCTCTTTTTTGTCATCTGGCTCAGTGGGCGTTAGTGTTTTGCCCTCCAGTCTCCTGATGTTCATCTCTTTTCTGGAGCAGCCCGTAAGCTTAATAACCCTTGATGAATGCACCTAGGTCTTAACTCCTTTCCATCGGATAAGGTTCCTGGAAATGATGGTTTACCTACAGAGCCTGACATACGACGTTGGGGTTTTTTTAGGGGAACCTCTAGTTGAATGTTTTAATAAGTCATTTGCAAAAGGGACGATAGGAAAAACCGCTTTTTTAACAACGGACTATGCTCTCTCTCCTTAAACATGCGTGGGATTATACGGGATGTCCCCCTTCCCCTCTATTATTTTTGTAGTTTCAGTTAAAATACTGTCCATTGCCATTAGGATGCAAGAAAATGTCAAAGGAATAAAATGAACGGTCTGGAAATTAAACTGCTCCAGTTTGATGGCGACCCTACAGCGGTTTTATCGGTTGTGAATTCCGCAAGAGTTACATTTCTACAACTTAAACGTTTTAAATTGCCTCTGATCTAAAACATCAATGCCATGAAACGGGAAGTTGGGTGGATCGGGCCCCTTTAGAACTGTGATGTGAACCACTCGGAGTTTAAAGCAGCAAATGTGCTAAATGTTTTAGAAATCTTTGTTACATATCACATACAGCCATTAGTTCAGAAAAAAACGTCAAGCAGGGATTGAAAAAAAAAAAAAAGAAAAAAAAAAAACAAGAATGCAAGAAGAGTGTCCATTTATGGGACAATAAACATTATAAAGGAAATTTTGCTTGCGGAAATGATACATCCTAGTAGGTTGGTGTTAGGTACCCCTCCCCAAGTTTTTGAAGAATTCATTACCTTGGTCTTAATGCGAGTTTTGTGGAACCAGACAAGGGCATTCATGGGGCCATGGTGGTCTTTAGTGATAGATTGCGAAACCACGATAAAGCTCTAACGCTAAGCTGGTGAAAGCGCATAACCAACTGGTAGTATGGCGGCCAAACTTCAGAGAAATTGAGGATTCCGACAATCTATACGAATATGTTCTTCGGTACAACGAAGAAAATTTCTTCATCGTTCGCCCATTGTATGTTGTAATCCAGAGTCTTCAATGTCAGGTTCGTGCTTTATGTTCTGGAAACCACTAGCATATTGAAATATGGACGTGATTTGACTAATGGTTAAGTTAGGGTGATTTCGTGAAATATACGATACTGTTGAAATTTCTCCTGGTGCGTTCACTATAGAAGCCTCTCTCTCTCGCCCATTGTGATACATTGCTTTGTCATATAGGGGTTTTAAAGAAGGAAATCGATCTATTTAATTTTATTGCAGTTACAGGCCAATCGTATATGTGGACCTGTCGAACGATGCAGAGACATTAAACCTTCATTGAGTCATTTCAAAGGAATTTTGCTAATAGAAGTTAACCACGTTTTCTGACTGAAAGACGTCTTAATTTGCTTTTCACATCCAAAAGGTGTGAAATGGGGGAGGAGCTAAGCCTTTTATACCGGAACTTCGTGTTTAATTCGGATAAGATTTATTTGTTAAAGGAATAATGGAAAACGTTTCAGGAAACGATTTTAATCATCAAAGCAGATTGACATCTAATACGTATATTGTTTATTAATTAGGCGTCATAAATAGAGGTTATTAAGAGAGTGGCAAAGTGGGGCTACCGATCACGCATCACGCCGATTTTTAAAATGAAATCACGCATCACGAAGAGAAGTTTTAACCAATCACGCAAATAAGGAGTGATCCGGCATTAAAATGGTAACAAATTAACGTAGGCCTAACATTAAACGAGAAGATCGAGTGTATTTAATCTGGAATGCCACGCGGTCGAAACAAAATAGCACTGAAAAGTCCTGTTACATATTGATTACATTAACTAGTATGAATGTCTATTGTTTCCGGATTTCAGTTTTGGACCAACCACGAAGATAAAAAGTCAAGGACAGACAGAAAAGACAAGACAGATGTTAAATTAGACAATTTACGTTGAGTCCTTTGAGTGATAGCTTTCTTGTTTTTCAAAAATGTCGAAAGCATTCACGTATCACGAAAATGTAATAGGTAAATCAAGTGTCACGCGCTTCTAAAATAGCAAATCACGCAATACGCTACGCTATCTGGTCACGCATCACGTCGTTAATTTGGGCACAATCACGCATCACGCGGCTAATTTTGGGGCAATCACGCGTCACGTAAAACCCCTTTGCCACCCTCAGATATTAAGCGTGAAGTTGTGTGGTGCGACCGGGTATTTGTGCGAGTGGATTTTTGTTTCTTTGAGCCTTTAGGCGAGAGGAAATAATTACTAGCGGCGGAAATGCCCGGCCGTACCGCGCGGTTTTTCGCTGAATAAGTTGTTTATTATACGGCAATGATTCTTCCCCTTAAACTTTTCGAAGCTCTTTTTCCTAGCGCGAGGTCAGAAGAGTGTAATAACGTGTCATATTTGCACTCGTTTTGATGCGTATTTGTACTATAGAATGCTATGTCGAATAAGAACTTATGTTACGTTCCTTTTCTATAATCAAATATCGTGTCTTTGTAAGCCGATGGTCATATATATGATTTTTTAATGTAATCTATATACTTTAAGATCGTCTTTGTAAATGTGGGATTATCAAAATCGAAGAAAGTTTGGAAATGTAACGATAAGTAAACAGGCACTCAGATACCAAAACATCAACTGTATTGAACCAACAACAGAACTACTAGATAAAACAACATGGCCGCGTACACGAGGAATGGTCACGTGCCCCCGATCGGCGGGAAAGCTAAATACTTCATGTAAGCGCACTCGTTACATCTCCTTTCCTTAGTTTCAACAACAAAAAAATCAAAGTGTTAGAAAATGTTCCTATGCCTCAGAGTTCTTGTGTATGAAACAAAGCCACAGTGCATAACGGGTAAACATAACAAACATAGGTAAACTATAAACGAACAAAAGGAGGCAAAGTCAAAATGTCTCGTTCCTCAGCACTCATAATCTTTAAGCCACTGCGGTGGGCGATGTTCGCGCGTTGGACGACTAGGTGGCTCTGGAACTATTGGTGTTGACGGAACTAATGGTTGCGGGAACTCAGTCGGCAACTCGGTCTGCTCAGTTAGCTCAGTCGGCTCGCTTGTTTCTTCGGGAGTTGCTCTTAACCATCTGCGGTTTCGACGATAATGTTTCCCGTTGACCTCTACCACGTACGAACGGTTGCCCACATCTCCGATGACCTGTCCAAGAGACCATTCTTTCTCACCTGGCAGGCGCATTCTTATGGCATCAGCATCATCTAATTTCGGCAATTCCTGCGTGTGTTGATCATAATAGTGCTTCTGTTTCTGCTTCCTCAACTTAATCTTCTCTGGTACATTAGTAATCACATTCGGCTCTAACAATGTCTTAGCTACTGGGAGACGAGTGCGTGTTCGCCTGCCATACAGTAGCTGAGTAGGTGCAGCATGCATGCCCTCAGTAGGTGTGTTGCGCCATTCAAGTAACGCCAACAAAGGATCACGTTTGTCTGCACGGGCTTTCATCAACAAGGACTTGCAGGACTTCACTGCATTTTCGACACGACCGTTACTCTGTGCATGGTAAGGGCTTGACGTAATGTGATGAAAGTCCCATTCTTTACTGAAGGACTTAAAATCTCCACTGTTGAAAGGCGGTCCGTTGTCACTAATTACTGTCACAGGGATGCCATGTCTGGCGAACCAGGTCTTTAAAACCGTAATGACACGATCACTTGTGCTGTGGCTCAGATCTTGTACCTCAAAATAACCAGAGTAGTAGTCAACGGCTATCAGGAAAACCTGCCTCTCAAGCATAAACAAATCAACCCCGACTTTCTCCCATGGTAAATTGGGCACTTCATGGGGCTGCAATGGTTGTTTGCATTGTTCAGGCCGATAACTGTTACAAATTTCGACAGGTAATCCTTGAGCTGCACCGTGATTCCAGGCCAGTAAACAATATCGCGAGCACGACGCAGTGTCCCTTCGACCCCAATATGCGACTCATGCAGGCTCTTCACAATGTCAGGACGTTCACCAGCAGGTATCACTAAACGATGACCCTTGTACACCAACCCATCTTCTGTGGTCAGCTCATCCCGGCTGTTCCAATACAATTCAATCACTTGTTTTCGACGTCTGTCATATTTACGTGCTTGTGCCAAGGTCTCCGGCCATCCTTCACAGATAACATCAGATAGAATCTGCAACTCCTCATCCTTAGCAGTCTCCTCGCGCAGCTTCTTTAGCCGAGTAGGAGATACAGTCAGTTCTTCATCATGTTTGATCTGCTCTAACTCAAAGGCAAATAGTCGTTCCTTAATTGAACGGACATCACTGTTTGGGACTTTTCTCAACTGTTCGCCCTCCACATATGCTCGACTTAAAGTGTCAGCCAAGAACATGGTGGTGCCTTTCTTGTATTCCACTTGGAGGTCATAGTTCTGCAAGCGGAGTCGCATACGTTGAAGGCGCTTTGGGGAGGTGTGGATGGGTTTCTTGAATATGGTTTCCAACGGTTTATGGTCTGACTGGACAACTACGTCACTTCTTCCAAAGATGTACTGATCAAATTTTTCACATGCGAAGACTATGGCAAGTAGCTCCTTCTCTATTTGAGCATAATTTTGTTCCGTAGGAGTCATCACACGGGAGCTGTAAGCCACTGGACGCCCTTCTTGTAACAAAGCGGCTCCAAGTCCGGTCTGGGAAGCATCGCACTGGATAACTACTGGTTTGCACACATCATAGTAAGCAAGCACTGGTGCAGCAACAATCATTTCTTTGACGCGGTTTAAAGCATCTGCATGAGCAGGTAGCCAGCACCATTCTGCATCACTTTCAGTGAGTTTTCTCAGGACTTCTGTTTCGTCTGACAAGCGTGGCAGAAACTTTGCCAAATAGTTCACCATGCCAAGGAATCTACGCAGAGAGTGAACATCAGTGGGGTCTGGCATTCGTACAATTGCCTCCACCTTACATGGGTCAGGTTTGAGACCTTCTGGGGTTAGAATATGGCCAATGAAAGGAACTTCTTGCTGTCTCAACCGGGCTTTCTTCCTGTTCAGCTTCAGGTTTCTTTCACGACAGCGATCCAGGAAAGCACGTACATTTTGGTCATGGTCTGACTGCCACTCGGCTGGTGTGTTTCCGTATCCAACGATTACAAAATCATCTGCAATGACCTCTACTCCCTTAAGCCCCTCTATGTGTTCTCGCATTCTGCGTTGCCAAACTTCTGGTGCACTGCTAATGCCAAACGGCATTCGCTTCCACCGGTAACGCCCAAATGGCGTGTTAAATGTGGTGAGCATGCTGGATTCTTTGTCAAGTTCCACTTGCCAGAAACCATTGCTGGCATCAAACACGCTGAACAGCTTTGCTCCATTTAGCCTAGTTGCAATTTCTTCAATCGTTGGCATTGGGAAATGTTCACGTTTTATGGCGACATTCAGATCTCTGGGATCTAAACAAATGCGTAACTTGGTTTCCCCGTCAGCTTCAGAAGGTGGCTTGCTCACCACCAGCATGCTGGATACCCAATCAGTGGGCTGGTCGACTTTTGCTATGACGTTGTCAGCTGCCATTTCCTCAAGTTTCCTCTGCACTTGCTCGGTCATAGCCACGGGTAAACGTCGTGGTGGATGGACCACAGGCTTGATGGTATTGTCAGTTATAATGCTGTACTTGCCATCTAACTTTCCAAGGCCTTCAAACACATCAGCATACTCTTCTAGTAAAGGGTCTTTATCTGTCTTCAGCACGTTTATGCGTGGATCTCGGTCGCAATCAAGGATCTTTATCAGGTTCATTTCTAACATGGTCTCCTTAGACAATATTGGCTCATAGCCATGACCCTTGACTACACTGGCTTGTATCTTGTGTGTTTGTCCTTTACGGTTTACATACAGGGTTGCTTTGCCCTCAGTGGATTGTTCATATCCATTAGCCAAGATCAAAACTGACTTTGCTCGAGTATCAAGAAAGTTTAAGTCCAGATCTCCGGTCACATTCTTGTATACATCCAAAGGCAATAGGTTGCATTCGGCTCCAGTGTCCATCAAGAAAGCCACTTCATGACCTGTGTTAGCCTCAGCATCCTTTGACACGTTGAGGGTCACCATCTCACGAGCTTCATGGCTCCCAACACCCGCAGTACTCAAATAAAACCGCTCCTGAACAGTAGACACCTTACTTTTGGCTGGGCACTTGACTACAAAATGATTCTTCTTTTTACAATATGCACAGGTCTGTCCAAATGCGGGACAGTTACGTCTTTCATGATTCCTTCCACAGAATCTGCAATCTCTGATCCTGTTATCGTTCACAACCCGACTGTCATCAGACTGCTCTTTCTCTTTCAGTTGGACAGCATTCAACCCAGATTCAGTAGTCATAACTTTAATTTGAGCAGCTGTGCTCTCTGCAGCACGAGCAATATCTAAAGCTTTCTCTAAGGTCAACTTCTTCTCTTTAAGCAGATTTTCACGTACCTTGCCATTCCTGGTACCAGTTACCAGACGATCACGGAGAAGCTGATCCGGTGTGAGTGATTCAAAATCACAGTTCCCCGCAATTTGGCGTAATTCCGTCATATATTGATCAACCGTTTCAGATTCCCGCTGATCTCGAGTAAAGAACAGAAAACGCTCGTAAATTGTGTTTTCTCTGGGAATACAGTAATCCTCGAAATTCTTTAAAACGGGCGCAATCTTCTTCTCATCGCCTTCCGAGGCCCAAGTGAAAGTACGAAACACCTTGTTTGCTTCTTTCCCGATGATCGCCAACAGTGTCGCTACTTGGCGTTCTTCTTCCTCTTTATCCAACTTTGTAGCCAGCGTATAATTCTTCCAGGCAGAGACCCAAGTTCGCCAGTTGGAAGCCGTGGAGCCATCGTTGAGCTCGAGAATTTCAGGGGGAGGAATTTGAAAATTTGCCATTGAACTGGTGGATGTCGAAGGTCGCTGTTCGTTGCTTGTTTCCGGCATAAATCTGGCGACTTCTCTCACAAAATTTCGGTGTTCTTGGCGTCTGGGTTCGGTGGACTTCTGACACCATGTAACGATAAGTAAACAGGCACTCAGATACCAAAACATCAACTGTATTGAACCAACAACAGAACTACTAGATAAAACAACATGGCCGCGTACACGAGGAATGGTCACGTGCCCCCGATCGGCGGGAAAGCTAAATACTTCATGTAAGCGCACTCGTTACAGGAAAAAATAAACAGACTCGTTATTTTCCTTGGTGAGTTTTCCCGCCGCGCCCTCGGCGCCGGGCGAAGTGGCAAAGTGGCAAGCTCCCCCATGAGGGTGGTATAGGGCTATAACTGACACGACAGAGCTAACAACAGCGAGGCATGAGACTTCCTCTAACAACAACACATTGGTTGTGTTTTTTGAGGTTTCAAATGCGCTTCGTTCGAGTTACAAACCTTTCAAATCTTGTAGCCGCATAAATAATTGTTACGTAAACGTGTTGCTTTATTCATTGGCATCTTGCTTGGAAATCAATTTTGGGAGGCTACTGGCATCTAAGTTCCCCGGATAACAAGCTAGCAAAGTAGTTAACTCGTTTTATGTCGGGATTTTTGGTTTACTACGGTCTTTAGTGCCGGGGTGAAAGCGTATAAATCTCACGCCGCGAAAAATAATTGTTTATGTAGATATGCGTTTTTACCTTTATTCATAAATGCACTTGGCGTTTTGAGGCAAAAGATCGCAACTCCCTAAGGCACACCTTTGCGCTAAAGTGCGCTTGTATGAGCGCACATTCTACTAAACTGGAAGTGTAAATCTAAGACCGAACCAGTTTTATGAGTCTATTTCAGAAAGAGTTATTCGTGAACACAAAGATGCACGCGCTCGGGTTGTTAAGCCGAAGATTTTTTACGATCATCTTCGAACTTTTCGGCGTGGTTCCGGCAGCATCACTTAAAACAAAAGGCCTATTGTTTAAATCTTTATGTGCGAATTTGACCAGGTACAATAGACCATTTCTTGATACCGCCTCTCTTAGGCTAAGAGGGACTGTTTCTCTCGTTGTCACTGTAAAAAGTGTAGTCTTAGTATAAGGCGGCTTAGCATACAAATGCGTGTGTCTTTTCTCCTTTTTTTTGGAGGGAAGGGTGTTTGGAGCGGGTTCGGATTTTTAAGGTTTGGAAAGGGGATATATTTTCGGGTGGTTTCAAGCCCCTTCTGTTAGCAAACGTAGGAAAGGGAGTGACGTAGCCGGAGTGTCACTCTCCATATCTTAATCCAACAACAATGGCGGCAGAAATAATATAGTACTATTCAAAGTCATTTGAATATACTTTATTATGCATGCAAGCCAGTAGTCTCGTGCAAATGGATATGGAATACCCTCCGGGGGCTCTCATTGGTGTAACGGGTATATATTAACCGCTCCCTGCTTAATTTGGCATCTTTTGGCGGAAAACCACGCAGTGGAAAGCTGGCGACCCACCCTCCCTTCCCGAGTGATCTGTGTTCGGAGCTCACCATACAATGGAGCGCAGTTTTTTCCCCTTGTGCGTTTGGCGGGTCGCCAAACAAAAATGTTTATCTTTAGCTGCAATACGGCCGCGTGTCCTCCCCGCGGCCGGGGCAAAAAACTGCACTCCACCAGCGACACTCCGTGTCGTTTCCTGACTACGCCGGAGTGTCTCTCTCCATATCTTAATCCAACAACAATGGCGGCAGAAATAATATAGTACTATTAACATTAGTGTATGAAAACTACTGATGTGTGTTTTTACTATTAACATTAGTGCATGAAACTACTGATGTGTGATTTTACTATTAACATTAGTGCATGAAAACTACTGATGTGTGATTTTACTATTAACATTAGTACATGAAAACTACTGATGTGTGATTTTACTATTAACATTAGTGCATGAAAACTACTGATGTGTGATTTTACTATTAACATTAGTGCATGAAAACTACTGATGTGTGATTTTACTATTAACATTAGTGCATGAAAACTACTGATGTGTGTTTTTACTATTAACATTAGTGTATGAAAACTACTGATGTGTGATTTTACTATTAACATTAGTGCATGAAAACTACTGATGTGTGATTTTACTATTAACATTAGTGCATGAAAACTACTGATGTGTGTTTTTACTATTAACATTAGTGTATGAAAACTACTGATGTGTGATTTTACTATTAACATTAGTGCATGAAAACTACTGTGTGATTTTACTATTAACATAAGTGCATGAAAACTGCTGATGTGTGATTTTACTATTAACATTAGTGCATGAAAACTACTGTGTGATTTTACTATTAACATTAGTGCATGAAAACTACTGATGTGTGATTTTACTATTAACATTAGTGCACGAAAACTACTGATGTGTGATTTTACTATTAACATTAGTGCATGAAAACTACTGATGTGTGTTTTTACTATTAACATTAGTGCACGAAAACTACTGATGTGTGATTTTACTATTAACCAGGCGGTGTTGGACACGGTCCACGTGACTTCATTCGTCCAATCACGCGTCACTTTAGTGATACTAATGGCGGCCGTCTTCACTCTTTCGTGTTGAGGTCTCCTCTCTGTTCTTGGATTGATTTCTCGTTTCATCGAACGTTTTCGTTTATCGTTTTCGGAGGGCCGAAAGAGAAATACCGTGGCAAGCTATAACCCAACTTGTAGCTTCAGGTGAGCATATTTTGTATCAAATTTGTTCAATGAAAACCATGTTGTCTTCAAAATCTTTGTTTACCACTAATGTGTGACACGGGTATTTAGTTTGCCCTTTCTTTGCATCGTTCGGTCAGTATTTGGATTTATTTTTGCACAGAATTAAAGTTTAATAGTTAAAATTTGAGAAAAGGTCGGGGGGCCCACTGGGGCCCCGCCGTTTTAGTGGTGAAAAATCGACTTGAAGTTGTAGCTTTTTTCGCGTTTGTCAGGTATTGTCTTGTAAGATTTCGCGGGAGGTGATGGCGTGATTGATGCACGCAAACTTGCTTTATCGGGATAAGAACAAACTTTTTGGAACTCAGAATACTATTTTTTACTGATTCCTTTTATCTAAAATACATATATTTTTTCTTCTAGTTATTTCAGGTTCTAAACGGCCGGAAGGCTCTTCACCCCATGTACAAATATATTGTTTTGATTACTGAGTCAGCTTCAATGGAATGTTCCTGCTTTCTTTTCCTGCATAGCTTTATTCAGGGAAAAAATATATAATAAATTTTTAAGTTGTGATCTCTCTGAATCTCTTACAGGAGTCATGATCTGGAGATGTTGCATGATTTTGTTCAGTATTTTAGTAATTTGCTGAGGGAGTTTTGGTAATGGTCTGGGGATGCCTGTTGACATTTTTATGGTCAGATTACATCCCGGTATGTTAGGAAGGAGCTTGATTCTAACATAGCGTTTGTAACGATACGTCATTGTTATTAACCAGCCAATCACAGTCCAGCTTGGCCATGTGCTCTTGTCGGGTTTGTCAACATGGCCGTACGTGTAGTTCTACTGTGAGAATAAAGTCTTTTGTGTTCACCAAACGTGGTCTCTTACATGGTGTCAGAAGTAAAGACGACCTGATCTTCAATTTACGAAACGTGCAACTCGACACGTTCAGCGAAGAAGACAAGACAAGTGCTCAGCGAAGGCAATTGCAAGTGTAGTCAAAATGCCAGATACAGATCCGCCGCCGCCATCTTCGAGCGCCGGTACAAACTCAACTACTTCAACTTCAACTACATTCTCGTGCAACGTAGCTTTGCCGCCGAAAATACAGCTACAGTCTGGAAATCTCTCCAAAGAATGGAAGCAGTGGCGCCAGGTTTGGGACGCTTACGAAGAAGTTACTGACCTGAAAAACAAAGCAGACCGCCTTCGTGTAGCCACATTTATCACGTGCATCGGCAAAGAAGCTCTCGAGGTCCACAACGGACTCCCGTTTCAAAGTGAAGACGAAAAGTCAGACATAAACAAGGTATTAGAACTCTGGCAAAATCACTGTATCGGGAAAACAAACATCATTTACGAGCGTTATAAGTTCAATAATCGCTCGCAAGAACAAGCAGAATCGATTGACACTTACGTCACTTCACTCAGAGCGCTCGCCGAAACCTGCGAGTTTGGAGCCTTGAAAGAAGATCTTCTCCGCGATCGAATCGTCTGTGGTGTCCGTGATAAAGGCATACGAAGAAAATTACTTCAAGAATCTGGGCTAACACTGTCAAAATGTGTTGATATCTGTCGAGCGAATGAAGCTACCGCAGCACAACTGAAAGACATGACACCGGGTCAAACTATCGAAGAAGAAGCGAATGCAGTTAACCAGAAGGAAGATTGGAAGAAGCCAAAAGCACCGAAGGATGGCTGGAAAAGTTCTAAAAATCAGCTAAGCGCCGACTGTAAGTTCTGTGGTCGGAAACATGAGCGAAAAAGGGACAAATGCCCTGCGTATGGTCAAACGTGTTCTGCGTGTGGAAAAGCGAATCACTTTGCGGCTAAATGTGTGAATAATGCTCCGAGTGGATCCAAGAAAAGGCGTTCTCAGCGACCGGGAAAGAAAGTGCACCAGCTCGATGATAGTGCAGAGCTTGCTTATTCTTCAGAGGAAGAGATCTTGTCTGTGTCTCTAGATCACACCGCGAACACTGTGGACATGTCAAAATTCAAGAGTAAAATTTTCGCCCACATGGAGATAGCAGATGAGTTAGTGAAGATGCAAGTCGATTCAGGAGCTTCATGCAATGTGTTGCCTAAGAAATGTCTCCCAAAGGACTCTGAGATACAGAAAACTGACTTGAAACTCACCACTTACTCCAAGACAAATTTGAAGCTGCTAGGTGTGGCAAAAGTGTCTCTGCGCAACCCAAAGAACAAGGAGAAGTATCGTGTTGAATTCGCAGTCATTGATGAAGACTACACCCCTCTCCTCGGATCCTCAGCGGCACAGCAAATGGGACTAATCACTGTCCAACAGCAAAACATCTTACAAGTTTCTGAACCCGTCGCTCAGGAGAGTTATCAGGAACTTACATTGGAGAGAATTGCTGCAACTTACCAAGATGTATTTCAGGGTCTAGGCTGCATGGAAGGTACCCTACATTTAGAAGTTGACAAGAGTGTTGCACCTTCAATCATGCCTCCTCGTCGTGTGCCACTCTCCCTAAAAGAAAGGCTGAAGCAAGAGCTAACCCGCCTAGAGAGAGCCAATGTGATAAAGAGAGAGGAAGAGCCTACAGACTGGGTGTCTAGCCTTGTAGTCACAGAGAAACCAAATGGCAAATTAAGGGTGTGCATCGACCCGCAGCGCCTCAACACGGCCCTCAAGAGAAGCCATTATCCGCTTCCAGTGATAGAAGACATCCTCCCCGAGTTGGCCGATGTCAAGGTGTTCTCGAAAGCAGACCTGAAGGATGGATTCTTACAGATTCAGCTTGATGAAGAATCCAGCAAGTTGACTACGTTCCAGACTCCCTGGGGTCGGTACCGATATCTGAGGATGCCGTTCGGTATCTCTCCTGCTCCAGAGTGTTTTCAGCGGAAATTGGATCAGAACCTAGAAGGCCTCGAAGGAATCTACAAGGTAGCAGACGACATCTTGATAACCGGTCGTGGTGCTAGTAAAGAAGAGGCTGTGAGAAACCATGATGCCAACTTACTGAAGCTGTTAGAGAGATGCAGAGAGAGAAACCTGAAGCTCAACCGAGAGAAGTTACAGCTCAAGTGCACAGAAACCACCTTTATTGGACACGTGTTGACGCCTGAAGGAGTTAAACCTGACCCAAGTAAAGTCGAGGCCATACTGAAGATGGAAATGCCTAGTGATGTAGCAGCAGTCCGAAGATTTGTGGGCCTAACCAACTACCTGTCAAAGTTCCTAAGCCAACTTTCAGAGCTGTGTGAACCCCTGAGAAGACTTACCCACATAGACGTAGAGTGGAGTTGGTCAGCAGAGCAGCAGAAAGCCTTTGATAATGTGAAACAAGTAGTCACGTCAGCTCCAGTTCTGCGATACTTCAACTCCAGTGAGCCAGTCGAAGGCCAAGGTGACGCATCAGCTAATGGTATAGGATTCGTCCTAATGCAGAATGGCCAGCCAGTATCCTACTCCAGTCGAGCTCTTACCACAAGCGAACGGAACTATTCTCAGATTGAGAAGGAGCTATTAGCGCAAGTCTTTGGTGTCGAGCGTAACCACCAGTATGTTTATGGCAGGAAGATTGTACTGTGGTCTGATCACAAGCCCTTGGAGACCATCTGCAAGAAACCGTTAGCGACAGCCCCTAAGCGTCTGCAGAGGCTGCTACTGCGACTGCAACAGTACGATGTCGAGATCCGTTATAAGCCTGGTCCTGAAATGTATTTGGCGGACACTCTGTCATGTGCCTATCTGCCAACCACTGCTCGATCCCCAGCTGAAGAGGAGACCGAACGGATCCATGCTGTTGACTTCCTACCCATCTCAGAAACCCAGCTAGCAGAGATTCAGCTTGAAACTGCTACTGACTCAGTACTTCAGAGCCTTACTCAAGTAATCCTGAGGGGATGGCCAGATCAGAAAGAAACCCTACCCCCAGAACTCCACCCATACTACGTGGTGCGAGATGAGCTTACTGCCCAAGATGGAATACTGTTCAAAGGCCTGAGATGCATAATCCCTGTCAGCCTAAGGCCCAAGATACGCGAACGACTGCATGGAGCCCATACAGGGGTGGAAGGCTGTCTTAGACGTGCGCGTGAAACCGTTTACTGGCCCAATATGAATGCTGACCTGCGTGATTACATAGCAAAATGTGATGTGTGTGCCACCTATCTGAACGACCAACAGAAGGAACCTCTCATTTCTCACAAGATTCCTAATCGCCAGTGGGAAACCGTCGGATGCGATATCCTCCACTTTGATGGCAGAGATTATCTCTGTACAGTAGATTACTATTCCAGCTACTTTGAAATTGATCTACTGAAGGACAAAACTGGCAAGGAAGTGATTCACATCCTGAAGAAACACTTCTCCACACATGGGATACCCAACAAGTTAATGAGTGACAATGGTCCTCCCTACGGTTCCTATGAATTCCAGCAGTTCATGACCAGCTATGACATAGAACATGTTACTAGCTCTCCTCATTACCCGCAAAGTAATGGCAAGGTAGAGAACGCAGTTAAAACAGCCAAAGGTCTGTTAAAGAAATCCAAGGCAGCTGGATCAGATTTCTACCTAGCCTTGTTGACCTGGAGAAACACACCCACTGAAGGCCTAGAAAGCTCTCCAGCGCAAAGGATGTTCAGCCGTCGCACAAGAACACTGATTCCTATGACCAGTGAGCTGCTCAAACCCAAAATTGTTGAGAACATTCATGGAAAGCTCCTAAAGAGAAAGCAGATTCAAGCCAAGCACTACAACATCAGTGCCAAGGAACTTCCCCCTTTGAGCACAGGAGAAATTGTTCGTGTGAAGCCTGCTGATAGATCTGGCCGATGGTTTAAAGCCTGCGTGGAACAGCAAGTGGATGTGCGATCGTATGAAGTGCGGACTGAGGATGGAAAGATTATCAGGAGAAATCGTAGACACCTGAGAAACAGCAAGGAACCAGCATGCACCGGGGGTAGCCCTGAGCCCATCCGCATCCCAGCCAGGACCCAGTTGTTTGAAGGTCCCACCAGCTCCAAACCAACTGTCAGCCCTCCAAAGACCAGTGTCCCTCCAGAGTTACCACCACCCAAGGAAGCTCGAGAAGCAACCTCTCCCAAGAAACCTGAGAGTAGTCCCAAGCCACTGGACATGCCTGAACAGCCTCCAGCCCCGAAACCGCCACCTGATCGTCCAGTTACCCGCAGCGGTCGTACCCCAAGACCACCTAGTCACCTTAAGGACTTTGTTGTGACTAAGTGACATTGTTACTATTTGTTAAAAAGCTAAGAACTTGGACACTTTTGTTTTGAAATCTAGCTTTTATTTCTGTTTACTAGTTATGTTGTTTACAACCCGTGATTAGTTTTCCTTTTGAAACAAGGAAGGGTGTAACGATACGTCATTGTTATTAACCAGCCAATCACAGTCCAGCTTGGCCATGTGCTCTTGTCGGGTTTGTCAACATGGCCGTACGTGTAGTTCTACTGTGAGAATAAAGTCTTTTGTGTTCACCAAACGTGGTCTCTTACAGCGTTCAAGCATTTTTGCCATTTCAAGTGCTTTTAAAACTGGAAATTCATGTCCAGGGCCTCAAAATAAAATGTTTTGTTGGATTTTCTTTCAAACATTAGCACAAAATCATACAGTAGGCCCCTTTTTGCACTGAGCCCTTCAAGTATTCCCTGACTCCTTAATCATGAGGTCTATTTCAAATTTGCAGTTTGGAAAAGAACTTGTAATACATTTCTCATAAGGTCCTGAAAATATTCTGTGCCAAATTTTGTTTTATGTAAAAAATATTTCTTATGTTCACAACACTGATAAAATTCCAGAAGCTAAAGTTTTTTTGGTTTGTAAAAACCTGCTTTACATCAATAATAATTGAAACTTTGAAACATTTGAATTATTGGGCCCAAATTGTTTTCAGGAATATATATTTCAAGAAATGTAACAACTACTATAAGCAGTGTATACTGAAGAGACTCAATCATATAGACTACAAAGTAGGGAGTCTCTTATTTCTCTCAGGGATTATTTGGTGGGATAGTCAAGCAAGGGAAACATGCAAGCCAGTGTGCAAAAACATTGGCTACCTGAAACAATTTTCCGGCATAGACACTCGCATGTTTACCTCACTTGACTATCCAGAAATGGGAAATAGGAGATTACTTGCAATATAAGACTGGAAAGTAGCACTTTTAAAAAGTGTTGAATTTAAGTAACATACTGAACATAATTTACTTAATTATTGAACATAGGAGGACTTGAATAATAAAAGAATGATGGTATCTGAGTCACTTGCTTTGTACATGTCATACCACTAAATCAATGTGAGGCCCGAGGGGTTTGCAGGAGGAACTGGCAACAGATGTGGGGAATTTGAATTGTTTTGCCATTCCTTATAACACCATCATACAAGTCTTATTGTATGAAATAATAATAATAATAACAACTTTATTTACAATTCCATTGAAAAAGTGAAAAGGAGATAAGAGGTTATCCCTTTCTAGTTTATCTCCTAATTCTTTCTAGTTTATCTCCAAATCAACCACTTATTCAACCACTGTCGATTTAAAGGAAGCACTGGCATACTAGTTTTTATAACAGTTTTAAACATACAGCCATGGAATCCAGGAAACTTTCATTTCAGCTTCCTTGAAAATTTTAATTGACATTTTTTGTAGTTGAATTATTTAGTTGGCAAGTTTTTTCAGTTCCATTTTCACTGTACATGCATGAAGATCTGTGCCAGGAAAGAAGAGGGTGAATGCAGGTATTGAGTCATTATTGGTGTCTGCCACAATGGAAGATACCGGGTAATATGTGATGTCATGTCTATTTGCTCATTTTGTGTTGCAAATGAAAGGTGCAACCAAGTAAAAGTCTTGATTGTTTTGGTCTTTCTCTCTATCCCAAGATGCACCTATGCAGGAGGCTGGTCAGTTTGGCAGAATCAATTTCATAATAAAGAAATAAAAGTTAATTTATGAAATGTACAACTGATTGGCCAAAAAATACATTATTTTATAGAAAAATAGTATACAATAATGCTGACACAAACAATTAAATTTGTTGTAGCAGCAACAGACAGTTCCCTAAATATTAAAGTAAAGGCTTTCCAGCTTTTCAAAAATGCCAACCATACAGTAATTTTGCAAGATGGACTTTCAGTGGTACATTAGTAGAGCATTTTATTTCCAAATTTTTTTTAGAAATTACCAGTGTCAGTAAGCTGCTGTAATTCGTATGTATAAACGGCTCGCAAGGTATTCATTACACTCTGCCCTAAAGAATAAACTTCTGCAAAACCAGCAGTTCATTTTTCTTGCCTTGGCGCTTCTGAAACATCCCCGTGTAAACAAGAGCAAACGATTCTTCAGATTCATGCCAGTTTTTAAATTCCTTGCACGAATTCACTAAACAAAGACGAGAAATACGTGACGGTTGTAAACTTCGGCAAAAGATCGACTGACGGACGGTAATGTCGCCTTCCTCGTTACGATTAACCTGCGATTAGGCGGATCAATCGATCTTTCTTTTTAGAGCGCGAGAGCGCCGGCGATCGCACGTTGCGATCGGGACTTTCATCACTAAATTCGGTCCTTTATAGCTGTTCTAAGCATCCATAATGCACATTTACAATAGCCAGTAGGTTAGAGAAAGATATAAAACGAAGAAGCGCAGTAATTTCTCCAAGAAAGCGAAGAAATCTACCTCTAATCGTCTTTGAATCGCGGAGAGCAGAGATGTTGACTGGTTGGCGTCAAGATGCAAATAACGTAAAGATTAAATTTCTCCCAGCATGCAGCGCGAAGCGTGTCCAACACCGCCTGACTATTAACATTAGTGTATGAAAACTACTGATGTGTGATTTTACTATTAACATTAGTACATGAAAACTACTGATGTGTGATTTTACTATTAACATTAGTGTATGAAAACTACTGATGTGTGATTTTACTATTAACATTAGTACATGAAACCTACTGATGTGTGATTTTACTATTAACACTAGTGTATGAAAACTACTGATGTGTGATTTTACTATTAACATTAGTGTATGAAAACTACTGATGTGTGATTTTACTATTACTGTGCTGCTACTGTTACCGGGGCCACTTAAACTAAACTAACCAATCGGATTACAGGAAATGAACAATACATTCCAACTAAAAATCGTTCGAGCCAATCAACAGCGCGGAGAAAACAATGACCCGAAGCGTAAAATGTGACCTCTCACGCGAAAACGATACTAACGGCTATCCATTCGAACAGCGAAACGCACGGATGAAAAGCGGATGGCCGAGCCGTTTAAAACAGTTAATACCATGAATGGACGAGGACAAATTTTGAACGGATCAAGTTGAACGGCAGAAGAAAAATTTCGAACGGCTGGCTGTAAACCGGCGGCTAAAACGGATATCGAAAAATTTTGAGCAAACAATCAAAGACGCGAAGGAACAATTAAAATCAAAACCCGAGTCTTTTTCGGCCTTAAAATCAAAACTCTTCAAGTAAATTTAATTCATGTAACAGTGTTGAAATCCAATAAACCAATGTCGAAATTGCATGCTTAATGTTTACATTTACGAGCACTGTATGTACTAACCGAAGCGTAACTCTGCGTTTTGCTAAAATTTGCATACGAGACAGTGTTGGTAACGCAACACACTCTTTGACTGTCCGCTTTTAAGAATTCTCTGTTTTCTTTGTAGTTTTGCAGGACAAAAATAAAATTAAGCTTTTCCAAACTCCCTGCTTTCATTTCCAAGTATCGTTTCGGCAATAGAATGACTACTGTGAAAAGCGCGATGTTTATATCCAAAAGGTTTCAAATTTACTTTTGATATATGTAAATTGCGTGGAGAGCGAACGAAACAAAAATAAATCAACTGTTAAGTCACCGGCCAAAAGACTAGAGCTCTTTCGATAGCCATTGAAATAGCTGGAAATCTTTTCAATCGCTTGTGAACGGATAAGCGTAGCCGTTCGTTTTTGTCTAAACGGATACTAACATAGCCGTTCGAACGGCTGAATATTTTTTTCCGAACCGGATAGCCCTAGCCTTTCGGACGGCTGAAGGTTTCTTTTGAACGGCTAGCAGCAGCCGTTCGAACGACTGAAGATTTTTTTTGAACGGCTAGCCAACGGCTAGCGATGTAGAATGGATAATAATTATTGGAAGTTAACGTAAAAATACACTAAGCCTTGCGAACCGTTCTAGGCGAAACTCGTCAAGTTCACTCTGAGTTTGCGGCACGACTGCCCAGCGACTGCTTTTCGCATTGTTTACTATTTTATTCTCTCTGGCTTTGAATATGCAACCCTTTCAACCCTCGCACAGCCATAAAAAGCAGCAGGAAGAAACCTTCTCGAACACAGCTTGTATTCGTCCATAGATTTCCTTCGCGTAGTCTTTTGACAAGTTATCTTTAGCTCATTTATTTTTGTTCTGAACGTTGATTGGCTCAGACGATTTTAGTTGGAATGTATTGTTCGTTTCCTGTAATCTGATTGGTTAGTTTAGTTTAAGTGGCTCCGGTAACAGTAGCAGCACAGTAACATTAGTGCATGGAAACTACTGATGTGTGATTTTACTATTAACATTAGTGTATGAAAACTACGGATGTGTGATTTTACTATTAACATTAGTGCATGAAAACTACTGATGTGTGATTTTACTATTAACATGATTGTATGAAAACTACTGATGTGTGTTTTTACTATTAACATTAGTGCACGAAAACTACTGATGTGTGATTTTACTATTAACATTAGTGCATGAAAACTGCTGATGTGTGATTTTACTATTAACATTAGTGTATGAAAACTACTGATGTGTGATTTTACTATTAACATTAGTGCATGAAAACTACGGATGTGTGATTTTACTATTAACATTAGTGCATGAAAACTACTGATGTGTGATTTTACTATTAACATTAGTACATGAAAACTACTGATGTGTGATTTTACTATTAACACTAGTGCATGAAAACTACTGATGTGTGATTTTACTATTAACATTAGTGCATGAAAACTACTGATGTGTGATTTTACTATTAACAATAGTGTATGAAAACTACTGATGTGTGATTTTACTATTAACATTAGTGTATGAAAACTACTGATGTGTGATTTTACTATTAACATTAGTGTATGAAAACTACTGATGTGTGATTTTACTATTAACATTAGTGTATGAAAACTACTGATGTGTGATTTTACTATTAACATTAGTGCATGAAAACTACTGATGTGTGATTTTACTATTAACATTAGTAATCTATTTCATAACACTCTATTCATGCTCAGTTGAAATAAGATATGGGAAATAATATTGCTCAGCGGTCTAAGCCAAGCTGGAACAGCTTGGCTTAGGGTAGCAGTGTTTTTGACCCACGCGAATTTTTGTCAGGGTGGGCGGGTGGGCCGATCCCTCCATCACTGCTCCGCTGGCTGAGACTAAGCACGAAAGGAGTGCTATTCTGCTTTGACTTAGTATTTATACCCTTAGGACACCCTTCTGCACATGCCTGCGTGCATTGAATCGCAAAGGATGTGTTAATTTAATGTATTTCAGTTTCGCATATCATTAGGAGTGTTATGAATAGTAATCTATTTCATAACACTCTATTCATGCTCAGTTGAAATAAGATATGGGAAATAATATTGCTCAGCGCCACTCACGCCATACTGTTCAACTTTATTTCATGACAAGCTCTTTCCTTTATTTCTTACTTACAACAAACATCAATTTATCTATGAATACCCCAAACCTTACAACTCCCAAACCTACCCAAAACAGTATATTGGTAGATCACAAAACGTCTATTACATAGCTAATCTTGCTTATCAGTCTGAAAAGGTCTCTTCTGTGAACTAATAGATGGAAAAGCGCAAAGGAAGCGCTTCAGTTCATTCATGTCCGTCCATGTATTATTAACATTCATCACTTCACTGGACGCTAGTTTAGCAGAAGCCCCAAAAGGGTTCAGTACTTTCGCTAACTGTAGGTAATGTAAAGCAGTGTGCCTGCGGTTCCACCCAACATGATCCATTATCTCTGTTAATTCTGCCCCTGACAGAGCTAAGGTTATTGCGCACCCTGATCGAAACCCATGCAACGTTTCGCCGTCATTCTCCCCCATTTCATTTAAATAAAATTTAAGTCGGGCCTCTGCAGTAGCTGAAGTAAGGGGGGCATCCGATATCCCACCATCAGGTGTTGTTGGGCGGAATAAATAGCCGCGGGTAAGGTCAACCTGCATTCCCCGAGCAATATCAACATAACGTTCAATGCCTCTAATGGGACAAATAACGGATTGTGGATTTCTTCTTATTCCAAAAACATTCGAGTCACCATCCCTTAGGGTTTTCCCCCACACATGATTAAACAAAAACCCATCATCATTGGGAAAACGCAAAATTTCAGCTACCTTAACTTGGCCCAAGTCCCCGGGGCGATCACCACTGAAGAAAACTGTTTTGAAGTAGGCCTGGTCCCGAGCGATAATGAAACATTGCAACGGCTTATTAATGGATTGTACCAGGCGCTTTTCCAAGAAAAGAGAAAGCTGGGTAAGTTTGTCAATAAAGAAAGGCGTCGCCTGCTTAGGGGTTACCCTTGCCCTTAATTGCTCCGCAGTCACCACACGAAGATAATCCTTAACGGATTTATCTGCTGCAGGATTGCCTAATCCCAGCCTTTTATCCCATTCACCCTCCCTCCCAATGGCGTGAAAAATAGATCTTAGTTTTCCAATATAAGAATCTACGGTTTTATAAGATAATCGGAAAGGACAACCACAAGTTTGTTTACCCCGTTGCCCAACAAATTTGCAACCATTGTGATGGATCTGCGTTCGACCATCCTTATCCTTGAAAATGAGAAAACGGCATATATCCCGGGGAGAAACAGTAGCTAAGGACACTTGTCCTGGCAGGGCTGATAAAAAGGTTTCTAATTCCTTTTGTAGCGAATCCTTTTGTTTCGAATAACTAGTGGCCTGATCAAAATTCAATAATTGCTGTAACCGTTTATCTAAAGAATCAAGATCAACTTTTAATGTATCACTCTTCTTCCCTGAGGAAAAAATCTTTCTCTTGTAACCACAGTACTGGCAAAATCTGAAGTCACTGTCATTAGCCCGACTACAGACAGGACAGCGAACAGATGGTACAAATAGTTTGGCCACCAAAGGGAGTTCCTAAACAACGGAGAATATAAGAACAAAAATCAATCTAAGTTCAGTAGAAAACGTCTAAAAAACAACCGAGAACACCCAAAGATCTCCCGGGATTCCGCCTGGGCGTGGGATCCAACCTTGATTCGAAGGTACAAGAAGTACATGGTCATCCCCTGTAGAAGCCATTTTCACTGCTTTGTTTGCATGACCATGTAATAAAGGCCACCAATATTTTTTAGGGTAGCTGTCCAAAACAGCGATTGTGCATGCTTGCTTCATCCTTCGTAAATAGCGTAGGACTGGACCAACCAAGACTGGAGGTGGAAAAACATATGGGCATTGCATGAGAGGCCCGAATGCTGTCAGATCCTGGGCAAAGAAGTTAACACCCGCAGACCCTGGGGAAGAGACCGGAGTAAAGTGAGGAAGACTGTTCCCAGACCAGTCCTTTTGTACGTTGGAATCCAACGACATCAGATCAAACGTGTGCCCCGTAGAGCCCCCAAATTCTCGCTGAACTTTTTGCCACATACTATCTGCCAGGCAGTAATCCGAAGAAGATCTGTGTCGAGAGGGACCATCTGCCGGATTATCTGCAGATCGGACATACAAAAGATGCAACAAGACATTCAGAGCAGCAGTCGTTGAAAATAACACCTTCATGGCATTGTTTAGTTGTGCACTCCTTCCACCCTGATTGTTCCATGCGTGAATAACCGCCTGATTGTCAACATGCACATCGACACGCGCATTACGGACTTCATCCGAGCACGATAATAGCATCTTATTAATCGCCATGGCTTCCTTTGTTGCAATGTCCCATGTGCACTCTTCCTGAGACCAATAATCAAAAACCTGACGGTGATTTGGAGAAACAATCGTAGCCCCCCATCCCGAGGAGGATGCATCCGTTGCCACAGAAACTTGAATATGGCGTTCATCGCGCCATGGTATTGGGTCATCCCAATTTTCAAGGAACAGCCAATGCGCGATCTCTTCTCGCAGAGCACCTCGTAACAAAATCGGCTTCTGGGAACGTAAGCCCTTTGAGATCGCAGCATTCATTTCTCTTGTAAAGAGCTTCGCTGCCGGCACTGCTCTAGCGAAGGAGACACATTTCCCCACAAGGCGTTGCAACGTTTTAACTGAGACATAAGATGACTCAAGTGTCTTATGAATAAGGGTAATAAATTTATCCTTCTTCTCTGGAATCAGATGAAACATTTGTGTCGAAGAATCAGCCATAAATCCAAGATACGGGACAATCTTTGCTGGGATGAGAATAGATTTCGAAAGACCAAGAAAATAACCCAGTCCAATTAAATAGTAGGCGATCAGGAAAATGGCAGACTTAGCAGCTGCATAATTGTGTTCACCTGCCGAACTGAAGGTAGCGTATTCCCCTTTCTCAAACGATACTTGAAGTTGACCATTGTGACGATCGTCAATGTAAAGTAGGCATGGAATGCCAATTGAACGAAAAAAACCAGTTGCTAAGAGACCTGTCGTGTGGTAAATAAAAGGAGAAACCTTCCAACCAAAAGGCAAGGTATTGTACGTAAAAAAAAAAAACCAGCCACCCCATTGTATACCAAAGAAAGGACGGCTACTCTCTGTAAGCAAAATGTGATCATACCCAGACTTATCATCCAACACAGTTTGAAACGAATCTTCCGTTACATAACGAGGCAAGTCATTAAGGGTATCTAGAGTGAAAGGATTGTCCTTCATCCAGAGATTCAAATAGCGTGCGTCATGACAGAGGCGGGGCTTTGACGGCTCAACAGTCAGGGGTAGTACAATGTGCGGCGGAGCCACCTCTCCAACTCTCCCTACCAAAGATATCGCCCCAGTCCCCAGACGACTAATCAAAGTTTCCTGCACAAAGCGGACAAAAGGTTTGCATGACATGTTGTTTCTAAACAGCTTGTGGGGTGGGCGGTCGGAGTCGTACTGTTCGCCTTTAAACGAGCCCTTGAAATGTCGAAAGTACGGAAAAATAGAAACTTGATTTTTGATCCAATCCAAGACATCGGTTTGAGCCGCCACTTCAGGGCATCGCTCCGAACTTCCTCCCAAAACGAATAGTGAGCGTGAAGCTCTCCAGCTCTAAAATTACTAGGGTCTCTGAAGGACAACTCATTTACATCCCCAATAACCTCGCCTTGTTCCACACGCGTGACTTTTTGCCCTAGTTCACGCGCTGCCATCTCGCCGCTGACCACTGTGGGGTTCCCCATGGAATCTACCCATTGAATTGCATTCACTCCAGATAGTCCATGAGTGATATTGTTATCGAAGTTTTCGTCATATTCCCAAACCCACGAAATGATTTCCTAGGGAAAACATCAAGAACAGAAGGCATTATTCCCACGGGTGAAACCCCAAAGTAGTCAGCAGAGAGATGACAGCTCCGACCCAGTAATCCTGGGAGGGTAACTAGAGACCCTGTTTTCAAAGCTATCAGAACTCTGAGACTATCGAATTTCTTACTAAGTAGGAGAAAAAAAAATCACTGAAATAAGACACAACTGAATTGAAGGTACGTTTATTACCCAAACAGAAATCTAAATCAGGTTAACATATCTTGTCTAGGAAAGTTCACAGGTTATTTTGTGGCAGACTCCGAAAACGTGCCATTCTTCTGCAGCCCCATGCTCCCAGAAGCATCTCTTTTTCTTGCCTCACAAAATTGCTTAATGTGGCCAACTTTGCCACAATAAAAACACGTGATAGACTTTCCCGGATTCCTCGGGAAATTCCTAGCGTTCCTTTCCCGGCCCTCTCTGAAATAAGGGGACATAGCTGCGGTTCCGGCCCGGTTTCTCGACTGATAGTGCTTCTCTACCTTCGCCACACAATCAAGCACTTTCTCGTGATCCTTATCTCCCAGAAGGCGCAAGACGAGACTTCTAAACTGGTCTCGAGGAACATCAAGCTTCCCTCGGACTGTTTGATAAACCAAACGATAAAAATTCTGACGATCATGCTTAGTATCTTGGGCAGTAAGCTGAAGCGATTCCAACATTTCCAGGGCCTCATATTTATTGAAATCTGATAAGGGACGAGATGCATAGGCCATAATCTTCATTAAGGAGTTCTCTACCGATGATTTAGTCATTGTCTCAACCGTCTGGTTCAACCTCAGGACTTCAGCTTTTAACCTCTAAAAGGAGAAAAAATCCCGAATCAACAACACGCCATGACAAGTAGAACTAATAACTATCACAAATTCACCTCATCTGTCGACCATAAAGAAACACCCAGCGAATTAAGATATGCTCCCTAACGGGACATACCTAGTGAATCTTTGCCCTTGTAACAATACATGACTTATCCATATCCTTCAATAAACATACCCAGCGTATTCTCGTTTCATGTCTAAGCACGACGTATAAATGAAAACTCACCCCAGGACTACACCCGGCGTATGAAAACCTGGTGAGAAAACTCACCCCCAGGACTACACCCGGCGTCTAAATCCTGATGAGACCGAAACTCACCCCCGGGACTACACCCGGCGTATAAGACCTGGTGAAACAACTCCCCCCCGGGACTACACCCGGCGTATAAAACCTGGTGAAACAACTCACCCCCGGGACTACACCCGGCGTCTAAATTCTGGTGACAAAACTCACCCCCGGGACTACACCCAGCGTATAAAATCAGGACGAGACCGAAACTCGCCCCCGAGACTACATCCGGCGTATAAATCAGGATGTAACCGAAACTCACCCCCGGGACTACACCCGGCGTATAAATCAGGATGAGACCGAGGCTCACCCCCGGGACTACACCCGGCGTATAAATCAGGATGAGACCGAAATCTCACCCCCGGGACTACACCCGGCGTATAAATCAGGATGAGACCGAAATCTCACCCCCGGGACTACACCCGGCGTATAAATCAGGATGAGACCGAAATCTCACCCCCGGGACTACACCCGGCGTATAAATCAGGATGAGACCGAAATCTCACCCCCGGGACTACACCCGGCGTATAAATCAGGATGAGATCGAAATCTCACCCCCGGGACTACACCCGGCGTCTAAATCCTGATGAGACCGAAACTCACCCCCGGGACTACACCCGGCGTATAAATCAGGATGAGACCGAAATCTCACCCCCGGGACTACACCCGGCGTATAAATCAGGATGAGACCGAAATCTCACCCCCGGGACTACACCCGGCGTATAAATCAGGATGAGACCGAAATCTCACCCCCGGGACTACACCCGGCGTATAAATCAGGATGAGACCGAAATCTCACCCCCGAGACTACACATGGCGTAATTAAAACGTTATACTAAGAATAACTTGGCAAAAGGACGTACCCATACAAACCAACACTATCCCACCCCCGCGACGACACGCGATTAAAAAAAAAAAAAATACGAAATTTGAATAACAAAAACCCATAACTATAAAGGATAGCCGACACAATAGGAAGGAAAGCGGACCACACCCAAACGAACCTAAAGAACAAAATTCCCACCCACAATAACAAGAAAGGGTTCTAAAACAAGAAACTAACCTTTGGGGAACACAAATAGATGCCTGACATGCAAACATGCCGTTGATACAAAGAAAACAAAACTTATGCAAAGACAAATGCAACACGCCCACGATAAAGAATAAACCTAGGCTTACGTAAGATAAATAAACCAAGCCTATAATATGTTCCCAAACGGTGAAAACGCGAAATGTAACAAGACAAAAAACAGGGACATAAAAATTTACCTCAAGTTCGGTTTGTCCGCCGGCAACATCATTTTGAGCAGCATTTTGACCCACTGCCTGTGCAGCCTGTAGCACTGGTGCGGCTTGTGCGGCTGGTAGAACCTGAGCAGCTTGTGGAACTTGCACAGCTTGTGGAACTTGAGCAGCTTGTGCGACTTGCGCGGGTTGTGGAACTTGAGCAGCCTGTGCAACTTGTGGGCCTTGTGCTGGAGGGTTAACTGGTGGTCGAGGAAATTGTACTCCCGGCGCTGGAACTTCAGCCATTATTCCAGAAAAAATTCGCGTGGGTCGAAAAAACCAGAGAGATCTCGTTCGCTGCTCCGCTGGCTGAGACTAAGCACGAAAGGAGTGCTATTCTGCTTTGACTCAGTATTTATACCCTTAGGACACCCTTCTGCACATGCCTGCGTGCATTGAATCGCAAAGGATGTGTTAATTTAATGTATTTCAGTTTCGCATATCATTAGGAGTGTTATGAATAGTGTATGAAAACTACTGATGTGTGATTTTACTATTAACATTAGTGTATAAAAACTACTGATGTGTGTTTTAACTATTAACATTAGTACATGAAAACTACTGATGTGTGATTTTAGCAGCGGATGGTTAGGATGGAAATGGATGGCAACTTGAAAAGTTTAGACTAAAATGTTCAGGTTCTTCTTTTGTGTCTTCGAAAAATCGATGAAAAAATTACTCTGGTTCGTTCTTCTTCTAAGAATTTACCTTATATTTTCCTTTTTAGGTTCAAAGAAAAGTTTTTGCACGATTGAGTGTGCTTGTCAGTAATTTTAGCAGAGCTTTTCAAAAATATCAGTGGCTAAACGTGAAAAAAAAAATCAGTGGCTAAACGTGGCTTCTGTCTGGTCTACATTAAATCATGAGACAGTGAAGTGACAATTGTCGAATTTATGAAGCAACCAAGGAATAGTTAAACTGACGCCGGATTAACTCGCGTGTTAGTAGTATATCTGTTGCTGGGTGTAACTTAAATGTCAGTAATAGAGCGGTTTTCAATTGAGTCACTCTGGCCAATCACAACAGACACAGACAATCCAATGAACCAATCAGAACTCAAAGCAAATACATGAAGCCGGCGCCAAGCGCGCGAAAACGCGTGCGAGCAAGTCACGATTGGTTTTGGTTTTACTTCTGATTGGTTAATAAAGTGGCGCGAGATTTTATAGCCAATCACAATGCGAAGCAATGCAAAACCAAAGCAATTGCGAAATTACTTTCGACACAATTGAAAACCACTAATAACAATGTAGTATGAGTGATACATAAAATATGAGCAGCAGAACTGTGTGGATATTCATGGTATTCTCACCGGGGTGCCCTTATTTTCCATTCCTCGGGCATTGGGCGACGGCAAGTGATACCGTTAACCATGTAGATATATATTGAGGTTTCTAGTTCACGTATATCCACTCTTTTCGTGAAGAACTAGAGGACGCTAGCATCGGCGACCTGCCCACCTACCCGCAGCGAGACCGCAACGCCAACTTATAGCTCACGCTTCCTGTCAACTTCGGAGTAGCCGCGTTCCCATAACTAAACAAAACCCTAGGTGAATGAAAGTAAGGGCTCCGGTTTGAATTAATCACAGTTCGGCTGCGAATGTTTTATCTTAGGCCTTGTTCGCACTACAACGAAAGTTTGGCGTTTGCAAAAAATTGGAAAATTTTGTAATCACCAAATTTTCGTTTTCGTTATCCTGTTCGCACTTAAATTTGTGAAATTTTTTGTGTGATCAAACATGTCAATCATACCAAGATCATATAACAAAGATATCGTGACACGTGTTTGTCTTCGCGCGTAATTCTGTGAGTCGAAGTCTGTGAGCAAAGACAAATGCTCCCGAGAAATGCTTTTATCGCACTTTTTTGCTTTCTGCTTGTAATGCAAAACCTCTTTTTGTTACGTCAACAATTTATTCTAGTTATGGTGGCCAGATTTCGCCTGTTTCGAATATTAGAGCTTTTAATTGAGCTGAGGAGACGCCACCACCGCCGTCGTTTTCACCCGCACTGGATATTTCCTCGCCCTGTGGAATCTTAGTTTGAAATTCATCTACACCAGCGCCACTTTCCCGAGACATATGAGAATGGGAAGAGAGTCATTCAACGATTTACGGAAACCAAATTGCGGGAAACTATACCGTCACGTACGCTGCGAACAATTTGTTTCAAAATATGATGACCCGATAAAAGATGGTTGTCATGAAACAAAGGATTTTCTCGCCCGACAAAAAATTCACGGCCTCCAAAACTAGTCGATGGCGCCTTAGGGGCCGACCATTTAACTTTTGAAGGGGGGGGGGGGGGGGGGGGGGGGTGGGTGATTTCTGGTCAGCAAGAAATTTTTTTTTTAGAGACCCGGTATGCAGGATTTTTTTTTCCCTTCTCAATGCTTTGCAGGATATTTTTTTTCCGTTCTCAGTTCTCTGCAGCATTTTTTTTCCTGAAGAAGGGTCAGTCCAAGTTTTCCAAAAATTGATTTGCATTTACATTGTGGCTATTGCAGCAATAGTCCTGATATGGAGCCTTAAGATTTTGTAAGCTTTACAAAATCTTTCTTCTTTGCTGTACAAATACCATTCGTGTTCTGTGTATCACACTTTTAGTGATATCCCACAAGCCCTACATTTTCACTGCTTGTTATCTTTATGTATTGTGGGATACTTGAGGCCATTAGTATCAACTATGCCTTGATGATGAGGCCTAACAAGGGCTTAGGCTGAAACAGCTGTCCATGGCTGCTAATACTTGGGTTCAGTTCCTTTTATTGGTAGCTAAGGGGTAATACTTGCTACCTATGTGGACTTTGTGCCCTATTTGTGGCTACAGTTTACATTGTGCACTTTAGTGTGCAGTATTCTGTGCATTACACTGCTTAGGTTTCCACTGCTATGCTTTTGTATTTAGTCATTCTTTACACTCATGTCATATGAAGTCATTATAATATTGTCACATCATAAAGTGATGCACATCAAGCAAATGTGACAGAGATTCCAACCCCATCTGATGGAAAATAGGGAGTAATTATTAGCGCCGTCGGCGCTATTCCGAGCGCCGAAGGGGCGAGTTTCTAGGGGGGTCCGGGGGCATGCCCCCCCGGGAAATTTTGCAAATTTAGGTTCTCTCAAGTGCCATTTCCTGCATTTTGACATCATTCCGGCCTGAGTTATTCTATAAGGTCTATTCTCATCACACACATCTTTTTGCTTTTCTTTACTGTCGTTAATCCACCTTTTCAGGCACTACCTGCACAAGACCTCTGTTTAGCTTGTGAGGAATCATGTACTTTCTTCATGAATACATCGTCGAAGAAGAAATTGGCAGATTGAGAATAGCTTGGGCACCGAGAATGTATAGAAGTTCCCAAGCACCTCTTCCCTCTATGTCCTCTATACCGCCTTTCTACTTCCTCTGCTCACAGCTTTGATATTTCCTCTTGGCGCTTGGATTCAAGGGCATTAAACTCATCTTGAGTAAGTGATAAGACCTGATCTTGATTAAGGCCCCCAAATAGAGGCACCTTTGGAACAGGAATGGAACGGCCGTCACCAGTTGCTTCATTCAAGCTTCTCGTCACCTGTTCAGCAATGTGTGACCTTGGGTCATTAGGTGCATAATGAATGCGAGCCTGTAAATCTAAATTGAAAACTTGAAAATATTCGGCCATCCTAATTTGAACCAGCCTCTCATGAGATGACACACCTGGGTCAGCATCACTTGTCTGGATATCTATGGGTCTATTAAAGATACCACCAAATCCAGAGTTTAAACGGAAGCAAGAGAAGAATAGTTACAGTTTCGCTGGTGATTTTGTACAGCTCTCAGTCTAAATAATAAAATAGCTTTGTAACATTTTTTTCTTCCTTACAGCACTGCAAGAAATTTTTTTCTATTCCATTTGTGCTGCATGCAATTTTTTTCTTCCGACAAGCGCTTGCAGGAAATTTTTTTTCAAAATCACCCACCCCCCCCCCCCCCCCTCAAAAGTTAAATGGTCGGCCCCTTAGAAGTTTGGTGACACATCCGAAAATTTTCTTGGGTGAAAAATTCGTTCGCACTACAAAACGCTCTGTGTTGACAGATTTTTTTGCAAAGCAAACATAATTTCGCGTAATGCGAACAGGGCCTTACTTATAAAATATTAGAAGCGATGAAGCTTATTAGCATTCATATTACTATTCTATGTCAATGACACAATACAGCTGTTCTGTATCAGGATTTAACAACCTTCGTAAACTTAAACTTTCATTTATTTTGTATTTCTCTTAATGAATTATTTAAAAATTGATTTTATAATATTGAATGATGTAGAATAATATTTAATTATTATTGTTGTTAGGTTGATGTTTTTAGCTTTGGCGTTCTTCTGTGTGAAATGTGTATCAGGGAACTTCCAGATCCTAGAAGGCGTGACAGACAAGTTGTTCTTGTGACGAACCACGTGTTTCGAGACCTGGTGCGACGGTGCCTGCAAGAAAATCCTGAGATGAGACCAAACATGCAACAGATCATTGATGAACTGGAGGAGTTTAATACAACATCATAATTAAATATATATGTAAGTTTGTTTGGTTGGCTTTTTTTTCCTCCAATTATTTAGTACATTTTTTCCATTAGTGCATAGTTAATAGAACAAACTGGAAGCTCAATCAGTTTGAAAGAGTGTACAAAGCTGCTTTGTTTTATGTTGAACGATCCGTGACCCTGCACATTGTTTTGTTTAACGTGTGAGCCCAAATGTTTCTACTGGTCAGTTGCTCATATGCATTTCAATACCTTTGTGTTTTGTGCAGGGTCAAGGCAGACGAACAAAAGAAATGGAGAACAAAAACATTGGTGGTCTAATCACTCTGCAGTGAAACGAAAACAAAATAATTTCTAACTTAGTGCCAGTAATAAAACCAGACTACAGGAGGGGGCATCTTGTTTATTGATCACGCATAAACGGCTTTAAACATAGCTGAATACAACTATCATAGTAAACCTAGATCAGACATAATACAAAAATTTACTAAAGTAAAATTTTTAGATTGAATCGGATCGAAAAACGGAGATGCCGTCGAATGACAACTCCTAACTAACAAACTCCTTAAATATTCAATTCGTAACATGATTACGTAACCTACATACCAACGAATCATTCTACATACCAACACGCAGCTATATTACAATAACAACGTGAAAAATTATATATAACAAAAGACTGACTGAGTTTCATAACCAGTTTGTTCTATTAACTATGGTTAGTGGTATTGTATTAAAATATATATGGTTACTTGATGGAAGTTTGTTCAACAAGGATTTTCTGACATAGATTTAGGATACTTATTAAAAGAAAATGATGCTGACAATAGAACACTAAATTGATTCGATTTTTAGAGGCTAGAGTAGACTAGTGTGATGCCTTGAAGACAACTCAGGGGAAAATGAGCAAGATGTTTAAAACCCGTTGACGCTTTTTCAATGCATATATTAGACTTGTTTAAGAGTATTAATTTCACATGGAACACCAAGAAGAGAGTTTAAAACTTCTCTTTAAACATTGGATTTTGTAATAGAAATTATTCATTCGAGAATGAAGAGCTTTTGATGCCAAAACGCGCCTCGGTGCGTTCTCTTTTTTTCTTCAATCATCGTTGTGGGTGATTACACGAAACTGTTGTTCATTAATGAGTGTGAACTAATCTGGTTAGCATGTTTTAACGGGGAGGGGAGGGGAGGGGAAGGGAGGGGAGGGGAGGGAAGTGTAGGGTTAGGGTTTATTGTTCATTAATGAGTGAACTAATCTGGTTAGCATGTTTTAACGGGGAGGGGAGGGGAAGGGAAGGGAGGGGAGGGGTGGGGAGTGTAGGGTTAGGGTTTATTGTTCATTAATGAGTGTGATCTAACCTGGTGGGGAGGAGAAGGGAGGGGAGGGGAGGGCAGGTGAGGGGGAGGGGGAGAGAAGTGAAATTTCACGTTTTTAGACGGCCAAAACGCGGAGAGGGAAAATCGATATCGAAATTTTTTTCCATTTTCTTATCACAACATCATGTAGATTCGATCAAGCAAATAAAAAAATCACTGTCATATACACTTTAAAGAAAATTAAAGATGGCGATGGTTAGTTCTCCATCTCAAAGATGCGCCATATTTACAAACCATATCAAAGAGTTGCGGCTAGTTACAGCAGGTATCTTGACATGGTCACCGCTCGGCAGTAATCAGAAGCCGCTTAAAATAATTGATTAAAGGCCGTGAAAAAGGAAAGCCGTTATGTAGGAAATTTCATTAAGTTCATTCTCTTGAAAGTGGGCCTTCACTGCATGAAACAGATCATTGTTTCATAAAAGGCACGAGTAGATAAGTCGCTCATGAAAACTTATGATACGTTCAAATATATGCAATGAAATATATTCAGTAGATAGGTATCAAGTATTTGTAGTTAAAGCGGTTTTCACTTGAGTGTCTTAAACCAATTCTGGCCAATCATAGCAGACGCAGACAATCCAATGAACCAATCACAACTCGAAGCAAATACATGTAACCGGCGCCGAGCGCGAGCGAGTCGTAATTAGTTTTGGTTCAATTCTGATTGGTTGAGAAAGTGGCGTGATTATTTATTAACCAATCACAAAATCTAATGATATAAAAGCAAAGTAAATGCGCATTAGTTTGGACACTCTGCTGCAAACCGTTCTAGAAAGGAACATTTTATATGCACAAAAATAAACAATGTATGTTTACAATTATAGTAATGCAGTTAGGTAAGGCGTTACGCTTACTGTACATTTTTTTAATGGACTTCAATTAGGCAGTAGTAGATATTCCTTGTATTTTTAAAGATGATTTTTATATGAGTACAGTAAAAACCCACGTATAAGAACCTAGATTTTTCCAACTTAGCCTAAATAGGTCCTTATAGAAATGGTATTTAGTGGGATTTTAGGCTACTTAGGTTCTTAAATAGGTTCTTAATTTGATAGGGGCACTAGCGATCAGCACAGATAACTACTACAGGGCATATGTGATATGGAAAGCCATTGATGCATGACATAGATGCAAGGAAGTTTCAATGTGCTTCAAAAACTGTGACTTCGAAAATGAGAGAGACACATGGGACTGTATTCTCAAAACAATTGCATTGTGTAATCCAGTATTTGCGCGGACATGATATGGTTTTCATTTTAGTTCATTCTTTGAATCTTACTGACTTAAACCCAGAGTAAAATTTTTTTCTGTATTTTCATCTGTGCCTTCATTTTTGTGAAATAAGAACCTATTAAAAATTTTAGGCTTAATAGGTTCTTATGTAAAGGGGGTTTGAAATGAAAATTTTAGCCTAACAGGTTCTTAAATTTTAGGTTCTTATACGTGTGTTATTGCTGTATTTCAGTAGGAACTATCTTTTTTCGTTATTTTCTAACATTTTTAGAGCTTTTGTAGGTGGCTTCAGCCTCATCCAATATATCTCAATGTTATAAAATCAAAAAAAAAAAGCTGCGAAAAACCAGGCATAACTAATCAATGATCAATGACGTCAATAAGTACCAATGGGTAATCAATTAATTAATCATTGAGTTTTGCCAATACTCAATGAGTAATCAATGATTAATCGAACTCAAAAAATTTTGTGGGTCATTGATTACTCATTGCTGTCTTTGATTACTCATTTTAAACCAACAGAGACCTTCCAGTACACCCATTTCTCTTCCTGCCACCCACCAGGGGTCAGAAAAGGGCTCATAAAAGGTGAAGCCCTGAGACTTTTAAGAACAAATTCCTCGGCGAAATCATTCAGTGAGAATATCAACAACTTCAAAGTACGCCTCCGTGCTAGAGTCTACATTCACAATCTCATTGAGAAAATAATTTCCGAGGTAAAATTCAATGAACGGAAGTTATCTTTGCAGCAAGAGCAAAAGGAGAATATGCGAAAAAGAATACTGCCTTTCTTAACAACTTACCACTCGGCGTTGCCTAATCTTAAGGTTACAGTGTACCTTCGGGGGTGTCTCCAGTATAACAGCTCTAGTGTCTTAAGATTACACTTAACATACCTAAACCCAGATATCAAATTAAAGCTTATAGAGCTGGCTATCTAAATATATGGAAACCATTTGGTAATAAAGTGAATTGTCGAATTTTTTTACGACGTCTAAATTCGAAAGTCCGAATCAGCTTTAAAACGCTATAACTCAAATCGATTATCGTATTTTGCTAATTTGATTTGTTCTCGGATTTCCGGACACGAAGCGCTAAAAAAACATGTCGGCGATTTCTCATATTCAATTGCAGTGAAAAGTTACAGAATATTTTCGAAAAAGGGAGAAAAAAAATTGGAATGATCGCACGGAAATGGCTCTTGACGAAAAAGTTTTCGGAAATAAGAAATTCGCCGACACGTTTTTGTTGATTATATGTTAGCCTAGCTTCTGTCCAAATTTGAGGAAAATCGAACAAATTTCCTTTGAGTTGTAGCTCTTTAAAGTGTCCCCAACAAGCGAAAAATTAACTTTGAGAAAACAGCGCTTAAAAAAACATATCGCTTCATAAACAAACTCCGCCCACAAAAGTTATACTGTCATTTCTCCGTCAATTTTCACTATTTTTCGATAATTTTTTTTTGAAAGTTCATTCTGTAAACTTTATTTTGACGCCAAAAAAAAAAAAATTCGATAAATTTTCGATCTGAAGGTACACTGTAACCTTAAAAACATCTTAATGAGCAAATGGCATTTAATTCAGAACCAACCGTTGCTAAGAGCAATATACAAAGAGCCTCCACCTATCTCATACAATAAAGGAAAATCCTTGGGGATGTACTTGTTAGAGCAAAACTCTAAAGGTCACGGTTCCACGTTATCACGAGCTTATGAGTCGTGTCTGGCTTGTCAACACCTCTTTTAAGCAAATCAATGACTGACATCAATGACTAATCAATGACCAAAAATTGCGTGGGTCATTAATTAGTCACTGAGTACTCATTGAGTATTGGTAATACTCGATGAGTAATCAATGGATTACTCATTGATTACCCATTGATTACTTATTGATTACTCACTGATTACTCATTGATTACTCATTGATTACCCATTAATTACTCATTGATTACTCATTGACTACTCATTGATTACATTGATGACATTGATTAGTTCAGCCTGGAAAAGAGAAGTAGTATTTTTTCTCGTGTATTAAATTTTTATTAAAATTTTCAAGTGATAGGAATTCGTATCCAGTTTTATAATTGAATGAAAATTAGGCATTCTAAGAAATGTTTTTAGATTGTTCAAGTATTAACCAATGTTCGTGATACTAATTTGTAGAGTGAAGAATTAGCAGATAAACCCGTGCGTTCTTGTAAAGGGATTGTCTTACATAACAGACGCTGGTTAGTAAATAAATTAGCAGATAAACCCGTGCGTTCTTGTAAAGGTATTGTCTTACGCAACAGACGCTGGTTAATAAATAAATTAGCAGATAAACCCGTGCGTTCTTGTAAAGGCATTGTCTTACGTAACAGACGCTGGTTAATAAATGAATTAGCAGATAAACCCGTGCGTACTTGTAAAGGTATTGTCTTATGTATGTAACAGACGCTGGTTAATAAATGAATTAGCAGACAAACCCGTGCGTATTTGTTAAGGTATTGTCCTATGTAGCATGCGCTGGTTTATATATGGCACGGAATTTTGAGGTCCTGCGTGAGAGGCCCGCTTCCCTTTCTTTCGTGCTAGCCCCTCGTGCGCGTATCCTTGAAGTCTTCTCCAATATATGAAGTGGCGCCTGCTACGTTGGCTATAAAGAAGTAATAGTTGTTATTTAGAAGATGTGTTGTACTGATTTCAAGTAGAGTTGAACCTCCCTTTATGGACACCTCCAGAGAGGTCAAAGTACACGCGTTTGCTCCATATACAACAGACACCTCCGTAATAGGCACACACGGTCCGTTTGCTACAGTGTAGCTTGTGAACGGACTCATTACTGGGTGTATAGTATTAGAAAGGTTTAACTGGACCTGACCCTGAAGTAGGCCTAGCCACAAATATCATGTAAAATCGCCTAAACATCTTTCCGGAAATTCTCACAAATTTTCCTAAATATCTCGAAAAATCCTCTAAATATCCCCGGCATAGTAAATCGAACCCAATCGAACTCAATCGAACTCAATCGAACTCAATTCATGGATTGAGTTCGATTGAGTTCGGCAATCGAACGGAATCGAACTCACCGAAAAGAAAAAAAATCAATCGAACCCAATCGAACGCTTCGATTTTCGAACTCGTGATTTGTGTAAAACAGGCGTTGAAAATCCATAACCAGATCTTGGAAGCTCGAGTTACTTCAACCCGGAGTGTAGCGCGTGTTTTTCGTAAACGAAGAAATTCCGCAGAAATGGCTTCAGATGCGCTGTGAATTGTAAGCTTCAAATGCGTAGTAAAAAGGCTACCAGGAATGCCGCTTTGACGTCATTGTATTTTTGCATAAAAGTAACCCTTCGAGTTGTCTTGCCGCAATTGTAAGTTAGCTAAAAATGGAAAGGGTACAACAATTTCAAAATACGCCCGTGGGAATAATGATAGCTTTGCTCTGTTCTGTTCTGTTCTGTTCTGCTCTCTTAACTGCCGTGGACAGTTTATAAATGGGGTTTCTGTTATTGAATAAATTGTAAAAAAGCACAAGAAAAACCTGCTTTGATGGGCTTGTTTTGGGCTTGCTTTCAGTATAGGTTTACCAGAGCCAATCGAACGCAATCCATTTAATTGTGTTCGATTGAGTTCGGTTTCCGAAATCAGATGGATTGAGTTCGATTGAGTTCGATTGAGTTCGATTGAATTCGATTTGTTCGGAAATCGAACTCACTGAAAGTCCGGTGTTCGATTTCGTTCGATTGCCGAACTCAATCGAACTCAATCCACGGATTGAGTTCGATTTAGTTCGATTGAGTTCGATTTCCGAACGTTCGATTTACTATGCCGGGAATATCTTTTTATATTTTGTTTTAAAAATAAACTTTTTGAAACAATTAGGCCAAAATTTTCACTTGTGGAAGTTGAATAACTGTAGGAGAGCTGTCTGCATCAATATTGTGGAAATAAGGACAGTAAAACAGATTTCTAAACAACAGTTTAATATTTTCTCAGTCTCTCATTACTGGGTTGGTCAGTTGGTACATGACAGTCTGACGACTACGACTGAGCAACGAAATACTCCCGCCTGTCAATATACATATCCACTACATGATCCTACATCACCAGATTTTAAAGGCCCACCTTCACCCATAGGACGTTGCGGTCGTTTGTTTTTGTTTTGAAATGCTCCATTCTTCACACGAGTGATCTGATTGGTTGTACGCATTCATATGTAAATTTCGTGTTACATGAAATTCATCACAGTGATCACGGCGCGCTCAGCATTTTGGGTGAAGGTGGGCCATTAAGACAACCTCAGTCCTCAGACTAAAAGTAGTTAAATACAACCTGACGAAACTTCTGAAGACCTTACTGTAGAATGAAACATTCGTTACCGATTTTAAACTTTGTAACAGTGAAAAAAAAAATGAAACTTGTACATCTGAGGCTAGCAATTAGCAAAGTTTCTAATGTCTAACTCGCCAGCAAAATTGTGCGCGCTCCGAGAGACGGCGGCGAAACCGTGTGGGAAACCGCCGATAATTCAGGTGGAAACGCGCTGAATTGGATTAGTCATTAGTGCTGGCAACGTGCTGGCATTGAACTGAGTAACATTTTAAGAAAATGGGAGGGAAAATACAAAAAAGCTCTAAATATTCCTAAATATCCCCAAATTTTCTAAATATCTTCACATTTTCTTAATATCCCGGAAACTTCTAAATGGCCCATTTCACACTAGAAGACGGACAAATCGGCTGGACAGACAAGTCGCCCGACGATTTGTTCGTGTAATGTGAATTCTAGACGGACAACTCACCTTGTGTTGGTCATCGTAAATTCATATCTGAACGAACAAACAGACGATTATGAAAGGAAGGGGCCTGGAACTAACAGGCTTGGTTACCTTGCTTTCTATCCGCCATTTTGATTTTCCCATAAACCATCACTCCTTTTACTAGTTCCCTTCCCCTTAGCGAGTACTGGGACCGAGATACAACCATTTGTTCGTCTGGTGTGAATTTAAGTCGGACTTTGGACGACTTATCCGTCTAGACGAACAAATCGACTTAATAGACGGCCAAATCGACGGACAAAATCAGACGACTTTTACGTCCAAAATTTTGTTCGTCCCGTTTTCACACTAAGACGACTTGTCCGTCTGAGACGACTTGTCCGTCCAGACGATTTGTCCGTCTCTAGTGTGAAAACGGCCAATATCTAAAAAACTATCCGGATATTTGTAGCTAGGCCTAACCTGAAGCCTGGAAAGCAGTTTCACATGACTTTTGATCAAAGCCATTTCAACATTTCGCTTTTGTTGTGCAATTGATTAGTTCTTAAGGTTTTCGCTTGCACTTGAAGCTTGAGCCTTGAAAGTAGTTTTTGATGCTTTTGTTTAGCAATTTATTAGTCCTCCTCTTGGCTACAAGCCACGACATCACTTATAAAATGGGTTCGAAACGAAAAAAGTGGCGATTTTTAAGTGGTTTATAACCTGAGGCGAAGTGTTAGTGACGTCATCAGTTGATATAGCAACTTCAAGCTCATGGATGATTGGATTTATTAACAACATAAAAAAGGGAAATTGACGAAACGAAACATATCAAGTTAAAGGAACTTACATTATTCCCGGATTTGGCGAGAGTCCTATTCGATAACGATTTCGTTTTCTTTCTTTTCGAGCAACAGATAAATGGAAGTAATATGAAAGTTAAAGTTGACCTTGCATGCACGAGTGATTGCGAAAGACTGATTAAAGGTTTCAAATAACGTACAGTGTAGTAACGTCCGTGACGGATCGCCTAGTGTGACCGGAAAAGCGACTGCACATGTAACATGTAAATCAAATCATAACAATATTTTGAATTAATTCTCGTACACTTACAAGACCCTTAAAGCTTCTTAAACTTCACTATTCGAAGAGTACTTGTTTGTTAATGATCTCAGGTGAATCATTCAGAAGTAACGCGTTTAATATACGTGTCACGTGAGCTCACTTTGTTTCCCTTGCTGATTACCTGTTAATTGGTGCGTTTGGTTAACTGACGAATAACTCGATTTTTCTTCTGTAAATGATTGGCCAGAAGTTAAGGCTCTAAATACTGCTTGTTCCGTTTTTCTCTATGGTAAACAGTTTGTGGTTAATTATATACCGTATAGCATAAAATTTTTGCGGATCGGCGATTTTTTGTGTTTTGTGGGAACAACTTTTGGCGGTTCAAGATGAATGAAATTTCTGCTAGGAACTAATGTTTTCGATTTTCCTGTTCAAGCAGCAGAACATTACATCAACTTTTATTACTGTACTTGTTGAGTAACGGCACGCTCTACTTACTGAATTCTATTAAATATTCGAAGCCCGAGATACAGTATATTCTATTACGAGAATGGAAAACTTAGAGTGATTTTCCTCAGACCGTGAAATAGTTAGTGCGCTAATAGAGGTTAGCAGATCTTATTTCCATTTTTTTTTTGTGTGTGTCTATTTGACTATTATATGGTAACTCCAATAGCAAAAAGGAGCAATATCTGAATATGCTTTATTTGACTGAAAGGAGTAAATTTTTGCGGAGTATTATTTTGCAAGAGTTTTTTCTGTGGGAACTTATCAATCCGCAAAATCCCCAAGAATTAAAACCCGCAAAAATTTCGTGCTACACGGTACCTAAAGGTATTTCTAGAGGCTAAAGCCCCATCTACACGAGCAATTTTTATGTGGCAATTTTTATTTGCTCGTGTAGATGATAAAAAAATGACCAATTTTTATGTGACAACTGTATTTGCTGAAAAGCTGGCGTGTTAGTTTTTATGTGGCAAATAAAAATTGCCACATACCGATAATTGTCCGTGTGGACAAGACGCCACATAAAATTGTGCATTATAATGCAACAACACGCAATGCGTCGAAAACTAAGAAATTTTGAAAATAAGTTATCAGAGCTCTTGGCGTTGAAGAGCTTGCTGAATGGTTTATGTGTTTCAATGACACAGATCTTTGACGGCAGAGTATATTCGCTCCTAGCAGGACCTCCCATAACTGCCAGAAAGTTGAAAAAGTACGGTCCATACGAAATTCAGTCTACTGGTCCTTGCAAATTTCCTTTATGCCGTCTTTAGTAGCTGTTCCTTGATCCCCAAGACATTTTGGCATAGTTTGGTGAGAATCAGTTCCTATGGTAACGAGATATGATGTGAAAAATGTAAATGGATACTATATAAAAGTAAAAGCAGCAAAATTTTTAATTTTATCACATTTTAAAACTCTGATATAAAAATTTTCAACTTCCACACTGCGAATTTTGAGCAAAATCCAAGATGGCAACCATCATGACCTCCATTTTGGAGACGTCACGGATCCCTAGCAGCACCCTAACCCATAATATTTACCTAATCGTGTAGAACACATTATAGGCTATCTATTAAAGGTAAAATATTTCCCCAATAATGTAACGCTTTTACTGAAAAACCCAAGGGAGGTGCAACTACCCCCCTCACCCAGCTCCAGCCTTGTACCACGGTGGGGGTATAACTATAAACTAGGGTCAGGAGCCGGGTAATCGGCTTCAGGTTTGCGTGTACGTCCGGCAAGGCTTAAAAATATCTCGGCCTAAGAACTTATAATCAACATAGAAGACCTGAATACCAAGGTTGTCGCTAATAACTCAGGAACTAATGGGGTGATGGGAAGGCATGGATGCGACATCATGAATAAAAACTGGGAAACTGAAGGTTTGTTAAAATGTGTGCTGTGAAAACCGTTGTCGTTACCAGGGGATCCGCGAGATCACAGATGCGGTGTCCTCCATATGGTAAAAGTAGAAGTGATAAGGCTTTTCTGTTTCGAAGAAGGGCTTTTCTTACGTATTAAAACGGATACTAAACGGATATTTAATTCCTTTCAACGGTAAAGCGTAAAGCGGTCTCAAATATCGCACTCACTTAGCATCCGGATCGTCTCTCATCGTGGAGTACAATACTTTGTTTGTCTCTCTATAGATGCTTTAATGTTTAAAATTGCTTTTATTCATTCATTCATTCATTCATTCATTCATTCATTCATTCATTCATTCATTCACTCACTCACTCACTCACTCACTCACTCACTCACTCACTCACTCACTCACTCATTCACTCATCATTCATTCATTCATTCATTTAATTTACTTATATTTTTCCTTTCTTACACCCACGACCCACGACTTTTTACCCACGACCCACGACCCACGAACATTAGCTACTCCCGGGACCTTTATAGTGCAAGCCCTAAGCACTATAACACGCCGCCTCTAGTCCGTTTTTAATGTACGCGCGCATTTGATATCGTATCTTCGTGATTTCTTCATTAAATCTAAGAACAGCTGACCTTCAACTTAGGTCCTGCACGCTTTGCTTGCCTGTTACAATTCCTCGGTACAATGTATGTGCCCGTACACGAGGTAACCACTGTTCATATAATGGCAACCGCTGACAAGTTTTAAACTTCAACAATAAACATGGCGGCTTCAATGGCTTCTGTCTCGCCTTCTGCAGTCAAGTTTTCGCCGTCCGATCTTGAAGCCCAAAAAAGGGAAATTACAGAATGCATGAAAAAGCCTTTACGAAAAGGAGATACATGGTAAGTTTGATTGGACAGGTTTTGATTCTGTGTATTTTTACTTTGATTTATGCAAATGAGTACCTTGATTTCGCAAAATGTGATTTATTAAGCTTAAGCTTATATAAACTTCAGTGAAATACAACGATTTCTCCCACTGTGGACAAATCATGTCTCGACACATGTGAAGATATCAATTTTATCTTCACTGTGAAGAGTAAATCAATGTCTTCACGTTACATGTAGTTACCATGTTTGCCCATTTTAAATTAAGTTAATTTACTTTGTGATATTGTACATAAGCTTAGTCTTTTTAGAAATATCAAAATTATTCTTTTTTTTCCCCTATCTATTTTGTAATAGTAGGTGTCCCCAATTAGCTCTATGAGCTAAATACATAGACATGGTAATAAATAATTTATTATTTATTATTATTATTAAATGTCAAATGAGCTGAGAGGTGTTGATCTGTAGTAATTATTGGAACATTTTTGGATCTTTCCATTTCAGAAAATGATCAGAAACATCTATACAAGACGTACAACCTTCAGTCAGTATTCAGAGAATTTTTCGAAAATCTTTGAAAATCTTCAGAAAATCGCTAAAAACTTCATAATTAGTGTCGTTTGTGTAATAAACAAAATAATACATGGCTACTTGGAAATATGAAAGAATTATCAGGTGGTTTCGCCCCGTAGTAAATTCGCCCCACAACTAAATGAGTTTGCCTCTCAACTGAATGAGTTTGCCCCGCACCTTGATTGAGTTCGCCTCATTGATCGTTATGAGAAACACTGTTAATTTGGCTGAAACATGAATATGAAAACATGAATCGTGAAAAACTACGCAAATAATGCTTGGCTCATTTGTGGCCAGCAGCCAGTACCTCATGTAATATTACATGATTCGGGCCAGGTTGTTTCAATGCCAAATAATGCTGATACCAGGTTTTAATCAAAGTTAGCGGATTTTATTTCTCTGTTTAAAAATGTTCTCAAAAGCTCATTTATAGCATTTGTAGCTAGTAGTGAAGATAAGTTAAAGTCACAATTAAAGCGCAAAAAAACTTTGGAGAATTTTCAATTGTTGAGTTATTTACTGCTTCCAAATTTTAGAAGGATAGTTACTATTTGGTCTAAAAAGTTGAAAATGTTGTATTTTAAGCAAGTTAACTAAGAAGTAAGTAATTAAGATGTTGGTCATGACTTTTATAATTACACTTGATGGCTCCTAAAGGAGCTGTTTTGTGGAATACCTGTAGAGTGCAATGTCGAGCGCTCTAGCACGCTCGACCTATAGGATTTTAATCTTCAGGGTTACAGGATTCAGTCAGACTTCAACCGGGCCGTACAGGTTGGCACACGCTCGCAGCAGCTGTTTGGCTGTCATCTTCTGCTGCTGATACTTGTCCCAGAGGTTGAAGATTTTCACCTGCATCGTTTGATAGGACTTCTTCTGAAGCCATCGCAGTTTCTTCTCTGACACCAGGCGGATTTGAAGGGAAGTAAGTTTGGCTTCCTGGTGAAGCAGCTGTATCAGGAGATATAACGGCAGCTGAGATTTGCCGTGGGCACAGCGATTGAGGCCATTATGCCACCCTTGCACATCGTTGTTTGGACTGACTGACTGAGGGTAGACGCACCAACTGGATGGCGGCCAAGTGGAGCTGCATACCCAGGTGCTGTTCACGTAATCCATGAACCTTTGCAGTGGCTTAGATGTGGCTTTGCCCTGCAATCGCTTGAACATTGGCGCAATCTCATCTTCGGGCAGGAAGGGAAGAGCCATTACCTTATGCAGCAGCTAGTGAGTAGGTACCCAAGTCAGTTGAATAAGCAACTTGCAAGCCAAGTTCTTGCACCTAAAACATAAGATTAATTATATTTAATTCAAATATGATATTATTTAAGTCTAATAGCATATCTGGCAGGTAAATCTGACTCTGGAAGGGAAAAGAATTAGTTTAGAAAGGAATTATTTTGTTAATCTATGGACTCAACAACGGGGCGAAATCGATCAAATTGCGGGGCGAAGTCATTTAGTTGTGGGGCGAACTCATGGGGGGTGAATTCACTACGAGGCAAAACCATCAGTTTCCATAAGAAAATTATCCATATAAAATTTATTTTCTTATGTTCAACTCGATATCTCACTCGTACACTGTGCTCACTTGTGAGAAATTTGGTTGAACACTTGAAGAGAAATTTCATATGTCCACTTACCTGTGTATTATTACATTTACAATATTATGTTCTGTTTATGATTTCTGAGGTTATGTTTACAGTACGTAGCCTTCAACTATCCCTTCACCCCCGTGAATGGTGGCCTCTGTCACATGGGGTGTCTGAATATTTTTTAAATTTCATATCTCCACTTATGTACCTGTGTATTATGTTCTATTTATGACTTCTGAGGTAATGTTTACAGTGGGCTTCAACTATCACTTCACCCCTATGAAGGGTGGCCTCTGTCACATGGGGTGTCTGAATGTGTTTAAATTTCATATCTCCACTTACCTGTGTATTATGTAACTTCTATTTATGATTTCTGAGGTAATGTTTACAATGGGCTTCAACTATCCCTTCACCCCTATGAAGGGTGGCTTCTGCCACATGGAGTGTCTGAATATTTTTTAAATTTCATATGTCCACTTACCTGTGTATTATGTTCTATTTATGTATGGCCAGTACCTTACGCATGTTCACAACCACATCACCATGGTAGTGGCAGCCATGGACAGCTGTTTTGTCCTAGTTAGGACTCATCAGCATGGCATTTGTAGCCAAGCAGGGTCTCACATACATGTAAGATCATCGACCCCACCACTCTACTACCAAAGTGGATGCATTGAGCATCCCCTAAAGGGAGTCCTAACTAACTACATGTAGCTAGTTAATTAGCCCTTAGTTCTAACTAGGATGAAACAGCTGTCCATGTCTGCCACTACCAGGGTGATATGAATGTACGCATGTGTAAGATGTTGGCCATACTGAGGGGATGGTGTTGTGTGTTTGTGCAGTTAAAGTTTGTATAAAATTATAACCTTGAGATCATGCACGCAAGGAGCGTTTTAAGTCAGTGTCATTTGAGGTTGCGTACTTTTGCAGTAAATCATATATCAAAATCATATATTTAGATTGAAACCTCAGCTAGATGTGATTCATATAATTAAGTGAGTAACGATATTATTTCTTGCTCTCTGATCAGTATGGTTCAATTAACAGCATTTTATGTTTTTTCAATTTAAATTAAGAATATTTATTTTCCTGTACAGCCGTTCCTCAATGTGAGGATTATCGGCTGGGTGGTCAGAAACCTTGTTAGAGTGTCGAAAGTAATTACACAATTGCTTTGGTTTTGCATTGCTACGCTTTGTGATTGGCTAAAAAAATGTTGCGCCACTTTCTTGACCAATCAGAAGTAAAACCAAAACCAATTGTGACTTGCTCGCACATGTTTTCCTGTGCTTGGCGCCGGATACATGTAATTGCTTCAAGCTCTGATTGGTTCATTGGATTGTTTATGACTGCTGTGATTGGTCAGAGTAATTACTTTGGTTTTGTTTTTATGTCACTCAAATGAAAACTGCTCTAAAATGAATAATTATTAGAAATCAGGTTGTTAAATTGCATTAAATTTTGTGCTGGAAAAATAGATTCTGGCAGGGAGTTCCAGTCATTAATAGTTCTAGGATTGAATGACAGTTTTTGAGATTTTGTATTACAACTCATGTGTACAAGTGAATGCTTTTTGTATATCATGACTGCCTAGTTGGTTTCCCTGTGTTGTTCCTTGGATTTACTGCCACTAGGCCATGTATGATTTTGTAGAGGAGGACATAGGCAGGCAACAGTTCTTTGCTGCTCAAGTTGAGTTTAGTATCACTGAGCCTGTCTGTGGTTTACACGTATTGATGAGGTTCTCGACTTTTTTATTAATTTTATTTATTTTGATATTATTCGTAGGTATCTTGTTGAGTGTTGTTGGTTTAAACAGTGGAAGAAGTTTGTTGGATTTGATACATGGGATCAGTTTGGAGGTGGAGATGAACTAAACAATCCTGGCCCTATAGATAATTCAAGCCTTTTGCAAGGTAAGGAAAAGTTTACCTCACGACAAAATTTCAGTTATCATTTAGCCTTTCAAAATTGTTGTCTTTTATTTTAAACATCCTACATAATGTAATGATTACTGCAGGCATGTAGATAAAGAAAACGACTCAAAAACTTAGTAGGGTTTTCCGATTTAGCGGAAACGGAAAGACTTTTTCCGCCTTGCTAGCTAATTGACGATGAAAATGTGGTGTTGGGTCATTTTGCACAATGCATTTTCAGTTATTCATTGTCTATTTTCTGTTGAGATATTTGACAAGTGAAAAGACTTTCTAAAGCAAATACAATAGGTTGTCGCAATTTCAAAAGAATTAAAGCCCACAAACCTAACAGATCGATAATACGTCACGTGCACTGACTTTATATCTGATGAAAACATTCATATAAACTAGCAGTAATCACAGCTTATGGAGACGCGTTCGAAGGTATTTCCGGCGGAAATGAGCCCCTGAAAAAAACGATAGGGGCGGTTATTTGGAAGACCGTCTACCAAAAAAATCTCAGATTTTACTGCACATAAACCACAGGACAACCAACACGAAAATTATGTGGTGTTTTATTAGATATAAAGTCACTGCACCTGACATATTAATATTAATTATAAAAATCTCAACTGACACAACAAATGGTGACTGAATCTTTAATATTCTTTCAACAAACTTTGAACTTCACATGTGCCGAATCTAATGCAAATGAGAAAACTCTGTTGTTCTTGCTCATTTACATTAGATTCGGCACATGTGAAGTTCAAAGTTTGAACCGGGCCTAATTCGATTGCATTACACAGTGGATTTACTTTTGCGTAAAATTAACGTTAATGTCCCTTTTCAGTAGTCATTGAATGGCAAATATCAACAAGGAACGTAACTAAGCAAAAGTGAAGCGACTATAATGTAACCAGTATCCAAGTATTGAATTTTTGCGTTCAGCTGAAACCACTTGAGTTCATCGCAGGAAATTCATATTCGTCATTCTCTGTCGCTAAACAGCAAAAATCATACATCACTTACTAAGCGAGTTGTCTTTAGAATAGCTCTGTTTGGCAGGTTCCTCTTTTCATCTTTAGAATTTTCGGCTCTCAAAACGTACGACAGTAACAAGCAATGTTGACTCCTTGAGCCAGAGCTCGTATGAGACAAAAGCTGTTTTTTTCGTATGCTAATTTCTTTCTTACGCAACGGATTTTTTCAATTTCTTTTGTTTTCAGCACGAACTGCACGTGCTATGCTTCAACTTCCTGGCAATTTGCATACGGTGCGCATTTGTATACGAACACACAATGCTACTTCCTAGTGTTCCTACATGTACTCTGAATTCCATTGTGCCATTCTAACAAAGGAGACTTGAATAATCACATCCCAGTGAGGCTGAGCCTGCACATAAAAGATTATTATCATGGTATTTTTCATTGTTTTTGGAGTGGGCGTTTTTTTTTCATGCGACTGTCCTTTCGACTCCGACGGAGTTGATTTAACCTTCATACGTTCTTTTTTCTACGTCCACCTTGATTATCTTGCCCCGTACATTGTCAAGTACCAGACTACAGTTAGATAAAACCTTAGTAGCGCTCTCTCGAGAAAACAAGGCATCAGTTCCTAAACCGATAACTTATCCAGATTAAAATTATTATTTCCACAGTCAAAAAACTTTCGAAATGCCGACCGAGTATATGATAGAAATCTGCATCCCTGCAAAGCTCTGACTGCAACGACTTCTTCAGTATCCTCAGTGGTATTGAGATACCTAAGCCGCGAAACCGGGAACGGAAACAATACTACAAATTCATGATACAATTTAAAATTTCCTGCAGCCTAAAAATGTCTAAAATGAAGTCAACATACAGCTATGCAAATGAATTTACACCCGAGACTATATTAACTGTCAAGCAAAACAAAAACGGTACGTTTTTGAAATTAAGAATACCAGTACATTTAGCAGTGCCCGGTCAATCCTCGTGTGTTTGGCCTTGTTTACAAAAAGGTAAATTTAGCTGTCGAGAAAAAGCTACGCCGGGCTTACAGGTCTTTACAGGCACATTCACCGCCAAAAATAACTTCAAGCATCACGCTTTAGTGAATGTGCCGACACCTATAGAACGAATTGAATTTCATTGTAATAATATAATGGTTAATTGTATCACTTATATATCCGGAAAAAATCCTTCCGTTTCCGCGTTATTTCCGCTAAATCGGAAAACCCTAGTTGCAAACAGTCGGTATTTTGAATCATTAATGAAATCATTATAGACACCAGGAACTGGTACATGAAAGTAGACTCTTCAAACTCATTAATTACTTAATATATATTTTTATTTGCCAACCAGAACGCTCCATTCTGGACAGGTGGATGTCTTAGTTTGGAAACCCAACGAAAAAACGAGTTGAATACCTGACAGTTGTTCTTTGGAACAAATTTTAAATAGTCATGTGTGCAAAATGTTTCTTAATCTGCATGTTCATGAACTGTACATGTACAGCACATGTAGGTATTTTTACATTAAAATGCAAACTTTTGAATTGTTTATTGCTTCAAGAACAAATTCATTCCTAATTGATGGACCAGAAAAAGGAAGCAAAAATTGGAAAGTGATAAAAGACTTGTTTTACAGCTTTTCAAAGAGGGTTTAGCCAAGTGAAATAAACTCCAAGGAACAGGACTTTCATGTTTGGCATGTTGTTCTGGATGAACAAAATAATTAAATGTCTTGTTATTTGAAGCTTTCTTTTGGCTTTTCTCTTTTAGAAGCTGTTGAACACTCGCCTTCAGTGCTTTCCTATTTTTGTTTACCTCTCCTGGCCTGCTGAAGGTTTGAATTTTTTCTTGAAGCCATCAACCATCCAGGATAACAGCTTGCACAACATAATTAACTGTTGTGTATGTGTTTACGTTCTCCACAAAAACAATAATTTTGGACATTTAACGTTGCTATTATTCAGTGATGGCAAAAATACATGTATGTACCAAAATGTAAAACGCACGTGCAGAGCCATTGTTTTTTCTCATTAAATTTTATTAAGTCTATCCTTTTGTCCCGTTCTTGCTGCCGTTGTCGTTTTGGTTGCTTAAGCTCCTTATTGTTTGTTTGCTGACACTTCAGTGAGATTGTGCACCAGCGTTTGACACCAGGATTTCTGGGATCGTTTGCATAACCAGCATCAGTTACGATAGGTTGATGGTTTCCAAAGGCAACCATTAACCAATCATAGCTCATATTGATTACCAACCATCAACCAATCATAGCTCATATTGGTTACCAACAATTAACCAATCATAGCTCATATTGGTTACCAACCATTAACCAATCATAGCTCATATTGGTTACCAACCATTAACCAATCATAGCTTATATTGATTTCCAACCATTAACCAATCATGGCTCATATTGATTACCAACCATTAACCAATCATAGCTCATATTGGTTACCAACCATTAACCAATCATAGCTCATATTGATTATCAACCATTAACCAATCATAGCTCATATTGGTTACCAACCATTAACCAATCATAGCTCATATTGATTACCAACCATTAACCAATCATAGCTTATATTGGTTACCAACCATTAACCAATCATAGCTCATATTGATTATCAACCATTAACCAATCATAGCTTATATTGATTATCAACCATTAACCAATCATAGCTCATATTGGTTACCAACCATTAACCAATCATAGCTCATATTGGTTACCAACCATTAACCAATCATAGCTCATATTGATTATCAACCATTAACCAATCATAGCTTATATTGATTACCAACCATTAACCAATCATAGCTTATATTGGTTACCAACCATTAACCAATCATAGCTTATATTGGTTACCAACCATTAACCAATCATAGCTTATATTGGTTACCAACCATTAACCAATCATAGCTTATATTGGTTACCAACCATTAACCAATCATAGCTCGTATTGGTTACCAACCATTAACCAATCATAGCTTATATTGATTACCAACCATTAACCAATCATAGCTTATATTGGTTACCAACCATTAACCAATCATAGCTCATATTGATAACCAACCATTAACCAATCATAGCTTATATTGATTATCAACCATTAACCAATCATAGCTCATATTGATTACCAACCATTAACCAATCATAGCTCATATTGATTATCAACCATTAACCAATCATAGCTTATATTGGTTACCCAAACGATCCCAGAAATCTCAGTACCAAAAGCTAGTGCTCAGTCTCCCCAAAGTTTCTGGAGTGGCCACGAATTGAGCATAAAAATACATGAAGCTCATACATCACTGTATTTGTAGTATTGGACTAACAGAACTTTACAATTAATTTGTCTTATTTCCTTTCAGGTGATGGCTGTTCTCTAAAGGATCATCTCATAGGCGAACTTGATTATTACCTGCTACCTGATGAAGCATGGTTCAAGCTTGTATCATGGTACGGAGTGACGTCGGATCAACAGGCTGTGCCAAGGAAGGTAGTGGAATATGGCATGTATGTGAAAAGCCTTAAGGTTGAGGTGTACCTGATGGAGTTCAAACTCTCACAGCACACTGATCCAAACACCCTGATCAAAAGGCAGTTCAGCAGAGGAGTCACAGTAGGTAAGGTCTTATTCAAGACAGGTGTAGACTCCTGCTTTATGAACACCCGCCTAATACTGACACCTTGTAAAATTATATACTGTCTAGGCTGTTTAACACCAAAACCTAATCTTATTTATGCGGACAAATTTGCTCATATTGGCAACTAATTCAAATTCTTGAAAATTTCTCAAATGAGTGCCATCAGACAGTTGCACATGACTTTATCACTTTGTAATAATTTAATATTAAACACGAGGAAGAGTATTTCCTCAGAATATCCTAACACCAAGAAGTGGGTTGAAAAATAAATGAGGTGCGGACAAATTTTTCTTTTTTTAACCAGCAGCAAGATGTTTGGATACCTGACGAAACACTCTTTCCTTTCTCTTTCCACCGTTACGGTCAATCCTAGCTTTCATGAGAATTTTTTGCAGAGGCAGTAACCGAGTTGTTGTTTTCTCATTTAGAGTTTCTGGAATATTTGATTGCAGTTACAAATTTCTTGGTCAACCGCAGCGTTGTATTAATTGCCATTGTAACAGTAACAATTTTCACGATCGCTCCTGCAGCAGCAAAGAGTACTAGCAGGTGAAAATTTATCCAAAACTGCGAAAGTTGTTTACATGGAGGGATTTTGTTACATTTAAAATACTTATCTAAAGTCTGTATTAAAACTGTTTTATATAAAAACTCTCTTCAGGTCATGTTATGTCAGAAATGAAAAAGACGTTTAACATAACAGAGGAAACTGAAACGCGGGTGTGGAACAAGTACATGAGTAACTCACGCGAACTTCTCGCAAACCTGGAACAAACAGTGCAAGATGCTGGACTGTATCAGGGACAGGTAAGAAAAACAATTGTTGTCACTGTCATTTATTATCACTGCACACATAACATTTCAAATATAGAATAGTATTGCTTTTCTACAAAGTTGCTATTTTTCCGACTAATCAATCCTCTGTCATGGTTTTATCCTTAAGGTTCTTGTCATAGAGAAAAATAATGAAGATGGTACTTGGCCGCGTCAGACAAGGCAAAGGTATCAACAATATTTTTAGATTGTATTATTATATGAATATCTTATCTTTCACTGAAAAACGCCATAAGGACTTACGGCATTGTTTTTGGCCTTAAAAAAGAGCTCTCGCAGGAAGCAGATTTGAATGGCGTGTCAGTGGTCGTAGTTATAGGGTTCAAACTTTATTTTCACTGATATTAAAGTGCAACTACGATCAAAATTTAACATTCCTTTCTGCTTACCAGAGGTGGATAATCTGGGCGACTGAAATGAAGAAGGGAAAATGTCGAGCTAAGAAAAGTAGTGAACTAGTTTTAAACGCATATTAAGAAAAGTGGTGTTTTTTGAGTCCGCCATTATAGATTTACATGTATATTTCAGCGAGCTTAATGTTAAGTGCCATGACGTCATTTTCGCATTGTTTTCTCAGTTGCGTTTGCAAGTAAAAGCTCATAACACCACTACAAACCACGCTTACCATCACTTCAAAAACAAAACAATTATTCAAAAACGTTCTCTAGTTTCTCGGACAGTGATTCAGAGCGTGCGCTTGTGTGGATGTTCGGATCGGAAACCACCTGCAATAATATTAGTAACCAGAAAGCAGGAACATGGTGGTTCAACGGCGATGAAAAACTGTAGAGTATTCAATCGCATTCAAAGAAATTCACTTTCCTTCATGGTTTGAAAGCAAACTTTGGATAAACTTGTACTTGAGGAATTTAACTTTCGATTCCGATGCCGAAAGTTACTGGATGATTTGAACGTATAGCAGAACTTTACTGCAGATTCAGGTTGAGCGTTTAACGGTCTGAGTTGTCGCGTTCGTTGTAACGGTTGGTTGATTGCGTTGCGAGGCAAAATGACAGCCGTTGCTAGGCGGGAATGACGACGTTCTTTCTTTCTACAAATGCGCTGTATTCTAGGCTTATCAGGTCTTCCTAAAAAAAAAATACTAGAGTTATTCTTTTTGTAGAATAGTAGGAGTATTCTATCTTGATTTCAATCGCCATGATACTGGTAATCCAAGACGCGAATGACTCTTCTAGAAAAGAAATCGCTAGACGAGCGACAACATGCTTTTTCCCAGACAGAACGTCGTCATTCCCGCCTAGCAACGGCTGTCATTTTGCCTCGCAACGCAATCAATCAACCGTGACAACGAACGCGACAAAAAAAGACCGTTAAACGCTCAACCTGAATCCGCAGTAAAATGCCTGGCGCTTATTTCAATTTCATGTTTTCTCTTCCATCACGTATCTCTGACAGTTAGCCCTTTTAAGAACTCACCCGCGCCTCCTCCAAATCATGCCCTATATATAAATCGGTACCTGCTACGTAGGCTAGTGACAATAGCACTGTCTGTATAGCTGTATGTGCTTTTATATCTTCGAAGATTTTCGTTCGCATCCTGAGCTATTTGGGAATTTTGCAGACTCTTAAGGTGGCTGAACACAGTTTGCACGGGCTCTTCAATTTCAGCTGCTTACGTGAGTCAGCACGTGCAGAGGTTTGAGAAAAACAAACGTGGCGCCTATTCAGCGATCATTTTATTTTGCTCAGCGTGGATCGCGAAAGTGTTGTTTTTGGACTTAAAATCAAACAATTTGCTGTTCGTAAAAATGTTTGTTGAATCAATAGATAATTTATAGAACCATTGAAGAAATACACTGCCTTTTTGGTCGTTTTTTGTCTTAGGATCGAGAACCCAGTCAAATGCAACGCATGCGCAGTTGACCAAAAAAATTGTGACTGGATGTTTTAGCGACTTTCCTCGGAAATGTGCTGATTTCTACGGAAACACTCGTTAGAATTTCACGAAATTTGGCACAATAATAGTTCCGAATATGCCGAACTCACCTGCCATCAGAAATTTGAAATCTAACGGAGGAGATTTTTACAAAACGCAAACATATTAAACCACAAATTACGGAAGATCCCTCTGTTAAAATTACATGAAACCAGTGTTAACATGCGAATATTTTTATGAGTTTACTGGAGACAAATGATGGACAAAATCTATGGCAAAAAATTGGGTGACATTTGCCTCTAATTTTTTTAACTCGTCCCCAGACCCCCAATTTGACCCTTAAAATCACTGCTAAAACGCCATTTTTTAAAGGGAAAATCAAAATTTCGCCCATTTATGAGTTACTTTTCTGAAATCCACGCTCGGATTCCAGTAATTTGGTTCTTACTCTATCTGGAAACATTAAAATATTTTAATAACTTTTAAAAAAAAGTACCGTCATTTTTACCTTGAAGTGAGCAATTTCGTATAAAGGCTTGTATGGAGTTCGACCGCGCGGTCATCGCTTTAAGCGTTCTAACTCATTTTAACAGGCGCAATGTCAACATCCACACTCGGTTTTGGAAAGATTGGAATCTAGTAAACATTTCGGTGGGAAATTTGCTTTGGTTCGAGCGAAAAAACCTCCGTCATTTTGCACTTTTCAGCCGGAAATATTTCCGTTTAACCCCAAACATTAGTTATGCATACCGTTCTTAAAACTGAAACAAAAGCCAAAACAATAGAAATCCAAAAGGAAAACAATAGCGCATACATACATAATTATGAGCAACAGTTCATTTTGGTAACGCGCACGCTCGGAGCAAATGTCTCGTCTGAGGGATCAATATTTTGGTATGACGACTAGATTTTCTGAAAATAAACGAAACCAAATATTGCAGGCTGATTTACAATCCACCGTGTTGCCATGGCAACGCCCTAAGAGCTCAACAAAAATATCAAAATATTATAGTTTGTTGCTTTATCGTATGCCTCACCAATTTTGGGCCCTCAGACGTTAGTGGTTTTAAAATGACAATGAATGACGCATAGGTACAGTGAAACTGTGTTCAGTCACCTTAATTTGGCACCAAATCAAGTTTTTAATGTTACGTATTATATCGGGAGCTGGATGTTCATGCAACGCCAAACCTTGATCAAATATCTGGTTGATTACGCATTCATCCAGAAAATGAAGAGTGACGTAACACACTAATTCTAATGCCATAAAACGGAAATGACGAAAGGGAAGCTAAATAACTGAGGAACTAGATTAATTATAACTGCTGTAAAACTCCGAATATAAGCCCCCCTTGAGTACGCCCCAAATTTAAGACACAAAACCCCATCGAAAATAAGCCCTTCCTAAAGATAAAGTCGAAGAGACGACTGCAGTATAATCACTGTTAAAAGAAAACGTTTAGTTCATTTGTTTTCGATGTTTATGTTGTTTTTGTTACAAGAAAGCTCGTTCTTGCTATGTTAAGAGAGTTTACACTGTGCCCATCAATTTATTAAAAGCCGGACCCGTTTTTTTTTTTGTAACGAAAAATTCCCTCCAATTAGCACTTCCCAAATATAAAATATTTTAATATATGTGCTGCATAGGTAACTGATACTCCTGGGTTCAAATCATTTACTATCGAACTATTACTTTAATTATTTAGGTATGCGCACGGTGAAGAGTATTGAGGCAAACTCATTAGAAAGTTAGCAAGTTGTGTAACATTTGATCTGACCGTGGCAGTAGCTCTTGAGTGTGAAAGACATTCCACCGCTCTGTCAAAACCTATCAAAAACTTGCTTTCATTTTACAGCTGATCTGATGTATTTAACAACAACAAAATTGTCATGTTTATTTCATCCATGCCTTATTTTTTTAAGGAATGGAGGGGCTAGTACATGTATCTACAGTAGTTCTTGAGTGTGTTTTGAAGGTACTTATTTAACTGAGTGTGCATGGGCTTTGTCTTAAAATTAAACACCTTATCGTTAGAACGTTAATTCTTTATTTGAATATACAGTTAGTCAGTGGAGCTAACTATTTCTTTCTCCTTTTTTGGTTTCAGTTCATACTCATCATCTACGTATACACAGGTACGTTTCATGGTTCCCTTTTGCTGATTAGTGAAAAATACAATATTTATTGTTAATTGTGTGCAATGTTGGATGTAATTTTCCAGCATGTGAGCATGATCAGTTCGTGGCAGCTTTTACACCTTTTACCCTTCGTTACAGATGGAAATAAATTTTCATTAGTGTGGATACAACATTAAATAAAATGAAGGTGTAATCAGTTAAGCTCACATAAAACAATCATTACTCATGCGCGTATCAGATATAGAGCTTCGTTTTAAAATATACGATGAATGTTTGTTACGCAAGTCCATAGCATTCGTTTTATTGGGCAAACTGCTGTGGAAGTCTTCCTATGAATATACTGTGTGCGCTCACGTGACCCTTGAATTACCGTACGCCGTGTTGGAGGACCACTTTGATGGGTTTTCCCAGTGTTTACCTTCCAGAGAGCGGGCAGCGCAAGCGCTTATAAAATAATTGAAAAGGTAACTAATTTTAAGTGCTCTTTTGTCAGTTGTGCTAGTTTAAATCCCAAAACTCCTTTATTTTCGATTCTTAGGGCCATATTAATTTTGTTTCGATCACTTCGTACAACTTCGTTTTGCCGCCCGATATTTTCACAACTTGAAAACATTATCACAGAGTAGAAAATCAGCCAGACTTATAAAAATCGGTTTACTTCAGCAATTTCTTATAAAATGGAATCATTTTCATTGTCGCGATGCCCACGAGTTAAGATATCAAGCGACAAATCGTAGAATGAGCGCGTCTGTTCACATGATACAATTTGTTGATTGCACGCTGCAATTTGTCTGCACAGCCGAATTTTGTTTCGAAGTGGTTTCTGTGGGAAAAATTGCCTTGATCTCCAGGTGCTTACCATTTAGCCAAGAAAACCAGCAAATGGTACGATTGATTTTATGGGAATTTCGGTTGGAACTAGTGGACAGAAAATTCAGCGATTAAACTAGCGTGTGAATTGGTCATTTTGTTAAATTTTTGGTTGTAGAAACAAGAGTGACAAGTGTCCGAATCTAGTATGTTTTCGTGTTCCTATTGATAGTTTTAACAAAGTAACGGGAACAAACGGAAAGGTCGACACTTCAAGGTAGAAAAGGACACTTGCTAGTCTTGCTATGAGCAAGCCACACTCACCAAGTCCAAGTATTGACACGGAACGGTACCTTCCTTTTTTCTTATAATCCACAACATTTGCCCGAGTTGCGCAGAATCATTTATTATCTACGAATGTATTCTTCAGTGTTAATCATCACATACCCGCATCAAGGACAATAGAAAACAAAGCCGCTAACCATTTGGTTGACGTAGGCTTCAAGGCTTCGGTAAGCTTTATTGTGAGTTTGTATAAAAATAGTATCCAGCACAAGGTAAGGAAATAAATCCATCGATTTGATAGGTCGAATGCTTTCCTCGCTCAATTTTTTATGGCTTGGATAAGAAGCGGGTCGATTCCGATCCTAGAACGTTTTTAAGATATTTACATTTAACCTTGCCCTCAAGATTGTAGCCATTATTTGACAGCATCGGAGGCTCGATTTCTGTTATTTGACAGCATCGGATGCTCGATTTCTGTTATTTGACAGCATCGGAGGCTCGATTTCTGTTATTTCAGTCACTATTTTGATAACGTCAGTCCTCCAACATGGCCGCCGGTAAGTTTGTGACGTCATCCACACACACTATAAACTTTGTTTCTATTTATAGTACAGAACTTGAGGCTAATCGTTTAGATTTTTGAACGTTTTTGTAGTAGTTGTAAGCTCATGGTGAAAATGCCATTATCAACAATGGCATGCAGGAGCCCATATCAGCTCCTGACTTTGGCTTTTACTATTTAGAGGACGAAGGTGCTGCCTTTGCTATGACTTCTGCCAATGGTTAGACCTTCACATGGCTCGGATGACCACGTAGAAATGGCGGTCCCGTCTCCGATGGGGACGTAAAAGAACCACTGAGGACGTAACAAAACCCTGGGTGACCACCCTCAGTGTCATACATTGTTCATGGGTGGGGTGGGGGAGATGGGATGAACAATGGACCGATAGCGGCTGCCTGGGGCGCCTTCTTCATAAGCTGACGTCTGATCTCATTCTCATAAGTGTATGTAAAGCGCCATATTGTGCGCTATATAAGTCACTTGTTTTTTTATTTTTTTATTTTTTTTTTTTACATTTATCTGGTACGGTCTTTGCACTAGAAAGGGGTTCTTGGGAATTTCTGTTGTATTTTTACTGAAAATATGCCATAATAGTTTGTTAACCCTATTCGGCCTGGGCTTTTTTTGAGTTCCTGAGCCTGGGGGGGGGCACATTGTGCCCCCCCTTCGTAACTTCAAGAACATTAAGGCTACGACAATGAAACCTAGAGGGTACATAGCACGTCCGAAACAGTCTCCTTTGCGGTCCTCACAATGGAATGATGACGTCATATGACGTAGTTATTATGTAATTAGTTATACGGCCGCCATCTTGGATCCGCCATCTTGGATTTCTGAATTTTTTTAAAACCTCTTAAAAACCGTCCAAATTCACTCAAAATTAATCAAAACCAATAAATAAATGCTAAATGACCTAAAAATATAAAAGTTATACCAATAAATTTTGTTTTTCTTCATTCAAAGGTACAAATATGCAAATTTCAAAAAACATGGCTGTCAAAATCTTGTTGCCATGGAAACAACAAGTCACGTGATCAAAAAATTGTCATACAAAATTGTTGCCAGATAAATTTTAGGAAAAGTCACAAAGTTTGATGGCGTTTGAATACATATTAAAGAAGTTATGAACGTTCAAATTTAGCGCGGGCACTTTGTGCCCCCCCCAGGCCGAATAGGGTTAAGCATGCGCATGAAAATAGGCTACTTGGAGCCTCTTGCTTCAATTTTTTGCGTAGTCATTAAGAGCTTTGCATCAAGGCGAAGATTCATTAACGCCAATTTTAATGTAGCGTTTTAACGAAAACAACATTCCTTAGTGCAAATGAAAATTCATTTAACTTATTGTTCAATTGCGAGAATAAAATTGCAATGAGAACATGAAAGAGTTGTTTTTCTTCAATTTCCCACGGTTTTTCTACAAGATTTTAAAAAAACGAAGTTGTGCAAATCCTTCCAGCGGAGGTCGAGCACCCAGTAACAAAGCCACGATTAAGCTGAAATTTCTCAACTTGCTATATGCATGAACACGGTAAACAGTCGTTAAGAGGCAATAAGTCATGAAATTGTGTTCCACTGGAAGATATGACCGCTATTACTGTCAAAAAATGTGCAGTGGTATCGGCGTATGCAAACCTACATATCATGCGCCCCTTGTAGAACCAGACATATGTAAAATCTATGTTGCTGCTATGTTTTTACTATGTTGGACTATGTTTTAGCTATGTATAGCTCGAGACTACCTATGTACTTACTATGTTGCATGCTACACTACATAGTCCAGGGTATGTAAAACATATTTTGAAACTATGCAAAAACTATTTGAAAATCACATAGTCTTTACATACATATGTCAAAACTATGTTAAATCTTAACATAGCTTTAACATAGCTATTTATTTTCTATGTAGTGGAGGGTTCTTTCTTAACCTCCGACAAACATTCTATGTATTTACTATGTGACAAAATGACATAGCTTTTAAATAGCATATTGATGTCCATGGAGTGTCACAAAAGGTTACATAGTTTTTACATAATGCTATTTATTTCCTATGTAATGGATATCTGCAATAAATGCCTCCTATGTATTTACTATGTGACAATCCAACATAGCTTTTAAATAGCACACTGAAGTTAAATATCAAGTAAAAGGTTACATAGCTTTTACATAGTGCTATTTATTTCCTATGTAATACATGCATTTACCATGTGACAATCCAACATAGCTTTTAAATACATGTAGTACACTGAAGATAACTTGAGTAAAAGGTTACCAAAAAGTTAGCTTTTGCCTTATGCTATTAATTTTCTGTGATTTATAAACAGTAATCATGCTTCTGCAGACAATATAAAGCCACTGTTCTTTTTATGAAACATATCCCCAAATGAGTTAGTGATTATTTCTTCATCAATGATTGTCAGTGGACACAATATCATCATGTATAATTATGTAAATTGAATTGAATTATGGAAAAAGCACGCACCAAATGCAGTTTTGAAGGACTATGAAGACATTCAATTTTTAAACTAAAACCTGTCAAGGAATTTTAAGGTGCTAAGAAACAGTGAAATGTCAGATTGCTGCCATGACAGGAGAATGTATTATAAATGTTTCAATTACCAAGTCTTTTGACTATCTGTCTGTCTGTCTGTCTGTCTAATACAATGTACATGCCACAATTGATAACACTACCATCATATTATGCAGTTCATGCAAGCTAGTAATGATAACCTAATATACTGAGAAGTGTTTGTGGTCAGTCTTTTTCATAAGGATTTGGTAGCATCCTGATGAAGCATCCACTCTCAGAAATTTCCTCACAATGTTCACCACAGGAACAGCCAAGAGTCTAAAAGATAGAACATGGAAAATCATTAAATTAACATATGTTAGGGTAATGCTGAAAATTACCGACATTGTGTAAACTTGGTTGATTAAACATTTTGTATTTTAAGCAGATCTGCAGATGTTATACATTTTTAATCAGTTGCTGCTCTGTACAATGTACAGTTAGTATGATTATAAGAGGATTTACTGTTTGATGGTGTGTTTATTGCAAGTGATGCATAATAACACATCATAGGAAAATATATATACCTGTTTGATGTCTTTACTCTTGTAATGTGGTTAACTACACTCCTTCCTCTGTACCTTGGTAGTTGTTCATCATCTTTATCCAAAACTTCTACAATGGCGAAGTAGTTACAGGGCAAATCACAGCAACATTTCTGATCACTGCATACTGCTTTCAGACACCTTTCTTCAACTTTAGCATATGTGTGGATGGTACCATAGTGGGTGTTATCCAGATGTTGAAATTCAATAGTGTAATCATTTCTTGCAATGACTCGCTTGTAACTCTTGCTGTGAAACAGCACCCCACTTTTAAGGCAGCGCCGGAACACCCACACTTTCCCATGATGTCTGGGCAGTGTTGCCAGCTGTTCTTCTGTAAGGAGTGTTGAAGTACTCCATACCCGTTCTAAAGATCCAACTACATGTGCAGTGTCATCAATGCTTTCTTTTGATAATCTAAAATAAAGGTAAAATTATGATAACAATTGCTGAATCTTTGATGGTAATTGAAGTGCACTCTCATAGAATACTGAACATTGCTACACAGCAACCACTGTGTTGAAAAATTGACTGAAAATTTGCAATTTTGTCTGTAATCTCTTCTGGTATTCGGTACAGTGTTGATGCATGCCTATCTGTCTAAAATATGCAAGGGCATGCACTAAACATTGTTACATCATTACATGTATTCTGAGTTGGGTAAATGGTTAAAGCTTCTCAAAAGAAATGCTTAGTTATTATGAACTCTAAAGGACCAAATAAATTTCAGTACCGAGCATTATAGCGCTTGCTTGTAAGGTGTTCATAAAATTTCATGACTTCAGGAGAGGTACTTGTGGATCTTGCAATCTCTGGTAACTTCTGAATTATCGACACTGCAGTGACAATCTGGAAACAATGCACTACAGTAAAAACCCGCATACAAGAACACCCATTTTCGGGGTTCAGGCTGATTGGGTTCTTATATATTGGGTATTTTAGGTGAAATCAGCCTGAAAGTGTTCTTAAGTGTTCTTAATGATTGTTAATAAAAGTGACAGGCCAAACGCATATATTGCATATTTTTCATGTAATTATAAGACTTTTAATTCCAAATATAGTTGTTGTACATTTGCTATACACAGCAAGTGAAATTACTAGCATTTATAACAACAACAACAACAACAGAGATCTTAGTGCAATACCACAGTAAAGCTACAGACACTGTTTGTTCTATTAAACTAAAAAGGGAAGAGTTTTTATATATAAGAACAATTTTCAATTTTCAGGCTGAATGTGTTCTTATATATATGCTCCTTTTTTATCAAATTTCAGCCTGGGTGTTCTTAATCCACATGTTCTTGTATGCGGGTTTTTACTGTATTGTATTAAACATCACTGGAATAATGTATTACAATGTAGCAGCTATGCAGCAATATTTACAGTTCAATATATTCCTCTAAGACAAATTGACCTTATTACTGTAGGAAATAACAGCATTAAGTGTGTTTATTTGATTCGGAAACAAACCTGGCCATCCACATTCTTGGTGCCATGGAATAAGTCTCGTAGATCACCATTGTAATCCTCAAATGGAAAGCAAGAGTTTGACCATAAAGGTCCAAGGTCTCTAACAACTTCTGGAAGGTGCAACAGCTGGTGAACATTGAAGGTCTGGAACTGCTTGCCTGTTGAGAAAAAAAAAACAGTTGGAATTAATGAATTTCCAACAAGATGCAGAATAAATTCAAGGTCCACAGCTGAGTGTAAAGGGGTATTATGAAAGAAAAGACTGAAAACCTTTGGAAGTGTTTGAAACAAAAACAATATGTCAGTGATGTACATATGTATTGAAGGGGCAGTATCATGAGGGTGAAACTTGAAAACGTTTGGCAAATGTTTTCAAGTTTGATTCGGCAAATTTCCATCGAGAAGTGGAGGTATTTGTTGAATCAAAAAATCCGTTTTGATACCCGGGAAAAAAAATCACTTTTTACAGTAATATGTCCAAAATTCCGGTGCAAGAAAAGTGAACAGTGCCGCGCATGGAATCTCATGATACTGCCCCTTTAAGTACTGTATAATTCTTACCATAAAATACAGGAGCTTGTGCAGTAAAAAGCTTCAAATATGCATGAGCTTCGTTTATGTCTTCTTGTGAAATTGACTGTTGAAGTAATCTGAATATTCCACCAGTCAGCAGCATCAGGAAGAAGAGATGATCAGATGGCAGGTATCTGCTCAAGAGCGGTGTTGCATAGTACAGAAGAAATGCCCGTTTTTCGGATGCTGTAAAGGGAAATACATGTACACCAATTTTACACAATGCAAAACCAGCAACATTATTTTCTTACATGTAATTAAATGAACAAAAATATCTTGAAGGCAAAGCTCCATGTACTACAGTTCTGTACGTGTCAAAACATCATCACATCAATACTTCTAAAATTAATGAATAAATAATTCATACAGAAAATACAAAACAAATTAAAATTTAATGAAGGTTTATAAATCCTGATACAAAAAAGCTACATGTACATGTATGAAGCCCATAATATAAGTGAACATAATTACAAAGCTTAAATTACCTTTCCAGTCTTTGACATCTGCCAGACTCCTAGGAGTGCGGGTTATCTCACAGGTTGGTGTAATTGAAGTCAACTCTTTACTGATCTCTTCCACTTTAGAACCCAAATAGAAGCTTTGCTTGGAATTGGACTTATCAAGCCACCGTGAAATAAGCTGATCAATTACACCCTCGCATACACAATGCATGTAATCAACAACTGTTCCTCTGACAACATCGTAAAGTGGGAGACCAAATCCCCAGGACAATCCAACAACACCTTCAACTACAAACTAAATAAAATAATACAAAAGGAATCAGCCAGGGATGTAGTTATAGCCAGGAACCGGGGAAATTACCTGGCTGTGAACTCCGTTTTTCCAGCTGTAAAAGCCAAGTGAAGCTTTAAAAGGACTATGTTTTTCTCTTTTTTACCTGTCTGTTACTTCTATATTCCCACCTGTTAAAAACTGCATCTATATGCCTGATCAGCTATGCAGTGATACAAAAAAATAATTGATGAAACATATAGGTAAAATACCATAATGTATTATTAAGCCTTGGGCCTATACAACTTCACAAGGCTATTTTTTACCAGACTTGTTGTCTTATTGCCAGTATTTTACGGTACATATTTTATCTTGCCCTGAAAAGACTAACAATAGGTTCCTGGGTAAATTGAAACTTATATTCTTTTTGCCTTGACTTCTCTCCCTTAATGCTTGAAGGGCTTGTTCTTTGACTTCCTGATGCTTCCTTGACCCTGAATGTCCTGTTGTGGCTGCAAAAGCTTTATTAAATGGATAAACGTGGCACCTTCGTCTTCTGTTCTTTTTACCAGGACCAAGGTCAAGTTGTTCTCCAGTGTCCTTACAGCGTCCACAACCACAATAACCATTAAACTGTTTAATAGCCTGCCACATGCAACGTGCTGGAGCATCAACTGACATCTCCAGGAACATAGCTTTAATAATTGCAGTGTTTGTAACCTGCACACCTGCGATAGAATGGTAACGCAAAATGTTAATTTATCTGCTTAGTTCCCACTAGCTAAAAAAGGTTAAAATATGTTTTTGGTGGAAAACTTTCATGCAGTTTAAATCATTTTGTTACCTTTGTGATAAAGTTCACGAATCGCAAGGGAAAAGGGTCGAAGGAACGTTGGAAAATGTGGTTTTCCTTTTCCAAACCACAAGCCAGCAAATATGCGATTACTCCGTCTGAATCTGTATGAATAGGGATGGTAAAAATTAAAAAGTGAATTCAGTCTAGCCCCCCAATAAGCGACCACCTAAAATGCAAAGCTACTTAAGGTGATTCCCTAGAAATAAAAGTTGACATAAGAATTTCTTTCAACTTTCCCTGATAACAATAATTTTTTAAAGATTATGAGCTTCTGGTGGCTGTTTATGAGGGATCAGATAACAGGAAGATAAAACACTGAACCGATTTAAACAAATTTTCATTACCAGAAGTCTATATCAGGTACACCATTTAAAAGAGAATCAATCCTTTTATTCTGTTGGAGAGATACTATTTTCTCACTATACACTGAACAAAACAGTTCAGTAATAAAAGTTAAATTATCACAAGCTACAAAAAATAAGTTGGTATCAATGTAAGTTGTAATTTGAAAATTTTTAAACCAGTTTCATTATGTTTTCTTTTGTCTGTGTTTATGTGGTTTCAAAGAAAAAGTTGAACCGCAACATCAGCAATAGCTTTATACTGCAAAAATAAATTTTTAAACCCTGGTGATTATTTTTTAGATATCCTGGAAAAGGTCACTACAGTTTGATGTTCAGTAACTAATGCAACAAGTAAACACATGTACCTTTCTAGAGGTGGGATCTCATTGATTGTAAGGTAGACTGGCCACACTCCATAACCATTTGACCTTATCAGTGCAACACCATCTGTGTTTCCTAAGAAGGATATGTTATGTGGATCAGACAAGAATCCACCAGGACAGGCATGCTTCTTATATAAATCTCCATCATAAACATCTTCAATTGCGTCAGGGTCTATCTTGGTTCGTCTAAAACGGTACTGAAGTTTCTCAATCACTTCTGGGCCTATTGAAATGGTAAAAAAATAACACTGTCTTTATTACATGTATATTATTTTTAATGTGACAAGCAAATATCTGGAGTTAAGGTTGTTTTATTTATGACTGTGCTAACAATATACCAAGTTACCTGCTACATGTATTTGTCAGTACCTTCAACTTATACATTGCATGTTACCACACAACATGGACATACACTGTACCATAGTTATACTGTAACGTCCATGTGACATTGGCTTAGGAGAAGAAAATTAAATTGATTGATTTGGAAATTCTCATTTCTTTCACTGATTTTAGTGTTAAGGTCAAAAAATGGGCAAAATATTCATGAACAGGCTTGGTAATGTTTTTGCATCAATAATTGCATGTGCAAGGTGCTGTCTGGTAAAATACACTATTTAGCAACAAATTGTTCTTTCTGCATGAAGTGTTGACAATGGCCAGTGGATTAAAATTAGCAAAATTACCATAAATATATTTTTGCATTTGTGTTTGCTCGGGAAGCCTTTGGAAGCATAAAAACTCCCATTATTCCCCAATACATCTGTCAAGTTTTAGCGAAATCAGCTTCTAAAGGCCCAAGATATAAAGCTTTTAAAAGTGACACCTCTGCCAAAATTTTGCCTTATGAATTTATTCATGGCCAGGTATCCCCCACGACCTGAAGCTCAAACACACAAGTCCTGTTACATAATATTTTGGAGAGAATTAAAGGGGCAGTATCACGAGGTCGAAACTTGAAAACGTCGGCCCACGTTTTCAAGTTTGATTTTGCAAATTCAAAAAGGCCGTTGAGAAGTGGAGGTATTTGTTGAATCCAAAATCTTTTTTGATAGCCGGAAGAAAGAAAAAATCACTTTTAACAGTGATATGTCCAAAATTCCGGTGCAAGAATAGTGAATAGTGCCGCGCGTGGAACCTCGTGTAACTGCCCCTTTAAGCACACGACAAGCCCAAAGGATGCCTGCATAATACTAGTTACCCATTCCATTTCACCAAATTGCATAACCTGTAATGAAACTAAAAGTGAAGAAATAAAGATATGAGAATTTTACCAGACAAAATTGTCTTCAGCTGTTCCACAATGGGTATTTCAATGAAGTAGGATGAACAATTAAGTGGGGTTCCACACACTGCACAATTAGCTCCACTCTCAGGCTGTGATGTTCCAATATAAACTTTACATATCACATTTGGGCAGTAGAAATGTTTTAAAATTGGATGCTTCAGAGCTTGGAAAAAAAGTTGAAATTCCTTCAGTTCAGTGATACATTTGTTAGGTTTTGGGCAGTGAAAATGAATAAGCTCCAACAAATCTTCAAGTGCAATTCCAGAAAGCTTGTGGCGTACAGCAAAGGCCATAAGTAACAGGGAACTTTCTCCAACACTTATTGGCGAGTCCTGATAAAGAGGAAGTTCATCTCTGAGTATTTCCTCTTGGCTTGCAGCAGAAGATTCTCTAAAACATTTCATGTCTGGAATCTCATCGCTAAAACTCAGATCATCCATCAAAGATCTTCCATGGAAATGAGACATTTCAGGATCTTTCGCGCTGTGAAAATTGTCCACACAATCGCCATCCAATTCACCTTCACAACCAATGTTCTGCCATAAATCAGGCGTTAAACTTCCTCCGTCTATATCGCAAACTTCAGCAAATCCCGCTGTTGTTTCGGCCATTTCAGGATCATCTTTTTCTATTTGAAAGATTAAGTAATTGTTAGAAATTCTTGTCTAAACCAAGACCGAGTCTGCTAGATGCTCAGAGTTCAAAACAGCAAATAAATATACCAACCTTCGCAATCGACTAGCTCATCTGTGATTTCGAATTCATGACCAATCTCCTGTATGCAATTAAAACTTGATGTATCGTGACCACCAGCTGTAGCTTGCGAAGCATCGTTGCAAGATGATTGACTCTTGTTCCCTTCATAAGGCAAACAATCGTCTAAAAGTTTTTGCTTCTTGAATGGTGAAGTATTGTTTCCCAAGTCTATGATCACCTGGGATGAAAACTCTCTACGAATGTCAGGAATTTCGTCTTCACGTGCGGGATTAATGAAGTCAATTTTACGTCGCCATTTTGTTGTTTTGGGTACATCTACTGAACAGTCGTACAGCCAACGTTTACTCCACCGTGGGTTGGACATTTTACTTTAATTTTACGTTTGGCATTCCGATTCGTGCACTACAAACACTTCTGTTCAGTCACTTAAACGCCAACATCAGCCGCCATATTCTTTGTTTCATAACTGCCTGGTTACAAATGCAAAGTTTGCTTGGTTACCTAGCTCTTGGCGGTGTTCTTTGGCTTTGGCAAGATGAGCGAATGAAACGAAATGCCGCTAAAATCAAACAAGATCTTTCAGGTGTGATGTTTTGCTGTCCAATGGAAATCGTTCCTATCAACGTGTGAAATTTCACAGCGTCTCTTCGAGTTGAAACGTTTGCTCGGCTTCGCTATCTTGCTTGTTTGTGGGTCGTGCTATAAAACTTCACTTTATCGTCTTTTTTAGCGCCACTTAAGCTTACCAATTGATCCTCGACACTTTAAAAAGGTAAGAAACTGCATCTCGTTTGATGTTGCTGAAGTTATATTTAAAACTTGTTTTGAAACTGCAAACCGACGAAGCATGTGTTGCGAGGGGCAAACTTGAAGCCAGAACACGTTTTTACATGTTCGTTTCTTGATCTTTTAAACAAGGCTCAATGACAGAACTGTGACTCTTCATTTCGCTTTTAGATGTATGCTTTGATTTCTTGGATTACAAAGAATGGTGTAGCGCTAGGAAGAGAAGAACTTGAAGTGAGATCAACTTCGAAGCTAACAGTTATGAATGGAGGAAAGATGGAACCGGGGGCAACAGTTAACATGCAGTACAGTAAGGACATATGGGGAGGCACGGTCCAATCGATCCATGGTAGGTAGTTTATATGTCCTTGATTTGATTTGATAGTTTGACTGATAAATGTTCAGTCTTAATTTTAGCGTTGTTTTGTCTCTTATCAGATGAAAAGAAGGATGCAAATAAACAGTTGGACAATGAAGTCGCTGCTACCCATGTCAGCAATGTGGAAGAGGTTCCCGAGACTACAGGGGATCAGAGTTCAAGCAAAAAAGCACAAAGGAAGAGAAAGAAGAAGAGTTATGGCAAAGACTTTGATGAAAATGATGACAGTGAAGCGAGTGGCAGCAGCGAAGAAAATGACAGTATGTACTGCTTGGCATTTCTTGTCACAAATTCAGAGCAGTTATAAAATTTTTGAGTGAAATGTGATTACATTATTGACTTGTTTTTTCCATGTAAACTTAAGTTGTGTTTCAACACCAGGGCTGTAGGAGGGAGGGGTGGCAGGGGGCCTGTGCCCTCAACTTTTTAGGGTAATTTTTTTAAATGGATGCGAGTTTCTTGGCTAGGAAATGGTTTCATAATTTCTGCCTCTAAATAAATAGTTGATTTTAAATATTCCAATGGAAATTGTGCTTGCCTAAGGCTATGTCTACACTATACTGGATAAATCCAAAAGTGAAAAGGTTTAAATCTTTTAAAAAGTGTCAATGTCCTTTATAACACAAACGTTTCGGGCTGAGCCCTTCTTCAGTGTGATTTGAAAATGTGTGCCACGACATTCAAAAAAAATTCAAAGTGAGCGCGTGCACGTTGAATGTGCACGCCAATCAGTTACACGAAAAAACTCTGTCACAAGAAATTGAATAGGATAGCTTATCATGTCGACATGAAAAATACTCCGGCCTGGTGTGAACAGAAACGACCCAAAACTGGATATTTACATCCGTTTCAGTGGGTTCCAATCCTCACTCCTAGTTGTTGACTTCCGCTACGGTTCGGTTCGATTGCCTGTTCACACTGCCCTAGAGATTGGCACGAGAATCTATCCGATATGTGACGATTCACTTTCACGAGCGCTGCATCGCAGCGGCGCTCCAGAACAAAAATCGTTCCGAAACTAGCATTTCATGTGTGAAGAAAGGCCTATCCGGTATGGTTTTCGTGCCGGCGCAAGAGCTATCTGGTATAGTGTAGACATGGCCTAAATCAAAAGGAATATCACTGATGTACAGTAATAGTTCACAGTATCTCTTTGAGGTTAAACATGCATTAGTATTTGCTATCTCGCTTGTTTGAGGCTTTTTAATCTTTGTGAAACTTCTCTATGATGGGAAATGTGTTAACTTGTTTTTTTTCTTCTGACTTCAGGGTTAACTTGTTCTCCAGTACTAAAGGATACAAATGGTCCAGGTAAGGAGCTGTTAGGTTAAGATAAAATACGTAGTAGTATTGTCACTTGTTTTAAACATTTTCTTCTGTCATTATGAGTTATTTTTTTACTAAAAGATGCCAAATCCTTTTTTTTATTTTCTATAAAACAGCAAAGAAAACTAAAAAAGTGTCCAGCAGCCCTGGAGGAAAAGAAAATGGCAAAAAAAAATCATCAACTGCAGAAAAAGAAAGAAATTTGAACATTTCATCCCAGCACGATGAGCTGATGATAACTCAGATTTTAGGCCCGGACTGTACGACATCGGAACCAATGCAAGCTTCAAAGACAATTCCACCACATCCACACTTTGGAGGCAAACAGCCCAAACAGCACAAACCTCCAAAGTGCATCAGTGTGGTTTGTAAAGAAGAGAAAAAGATGTTGGAGGAACAGTTGATGGACACCAAGAAGGAGTTTGATGATATCTGCAGAGAGCTGGAAAAGGCACAGGAAGAACTGAGTGAGTGTGACCTCATAATACCTGTAATGCAGGGAAATTAATGAATAACAGATTTTATTAAATTTTTTCATTGGTCGGATACAACTGAGACAAGGATTCTGTTGCTGGGGGTCAAATTCAAGTTACCTGTTGGGGATGGTTAAAATCTGTTCATATTTTGATGAAGAAGAAGTGCGTATAAGAATTGATTCTTTTTTTTGTTTGTTTTATTTGGCTGGGTTAACCTATTGACAGGGTGATGTTGCGCATGTATGTGGTCTCTGCTACCATCCCCAGAAAGTATGTTTGGTCCCCTATCATTATAAAAGGACAAACCAATCAGAATCCATCCACTGTTCATATACATGTATTTAATGGTTTTAAGGAGGTAGTAGAAGAGAGCGGTTTGTCACTCAGACAAGAATATCAAATTCTACCAAAATAGCTGCTGCACTCGGCATGCGTTTGGTTTTCAAAACCGTAGTTCCGTATTATTGGAGTAATAACACACATTTAAAAGATTCAAAATGGAAAGAAAGTTTTAAAGAATACTCAAAAGCCGCTGTAGTGGAAAAAGAAGAGCTTTAAGCAATGAAAATTTGCTTTGAGGAACTTCATATGTTTTTATCCATGTGGGGCAATATTTCTTGTTCAGAAGCCAGAACTGAAGAATCAGCATTTTAAAGAATTTTCAAGCACCCGAGGAACATTCATTCATTACAAGGTTGAAAAGTGATTTTATGTAAACAAAACAAAACTTGCATTTTACAGTTCTAACTTCACATGTTGCCTTTTGCAAAGATGTCTTTGTATTTTTTGCAATTTGGATTTCCACATCAGTTTCTTCGGCAATTTTTGATATGCAACTGGTGTATTTTATTTTATAAATTAGTCATGCTAGTTATTCTAGACCAAGAAAAAGTTCTTTTATGGAGCTTTTTTGCACTCTAAATCTACTGTGCAGATGGCCATGTAAAAGTAATTTTGAGAATTGCTAAAATTGAAAAATGGCCCGTTCATCAATGGGTTAAAAAAAATTACTGATGTAAGTGACTCTTTTTTTTCTTACAGGGACATTGAAAGCCTTGCAGACCAGCAGCACAGCTACATGTATCGACTCTGTAAAATATGGCAAGCTCCCACGATCAGTGGGTATGGCAAAAAATGTAAGTTACGGTATGCCTTTAATTTAACCTTACTGAAGTAACTTGAAATGTAAAAACTAGTATATACAGTACTGGACAGAAGTAACCTAACAGAGAACACAAAGCAGAATGCATTTACACGTGAACCACAACTGCATTCTTTAAGCTCTCTGTTAGATTACTTCTACCTAGTACTTTATTGTGCATAATACAATATGTGGGATTGAACTATAAAGCCATAAGTCAACAAATAGAATCCTAATTTTATATTTTCTTAAATTACAGTGGGAGGAGATTTCAAATGGTGTCTGGTGCTGTCCAGTAAAGGTTAAGGCAGCAATAAAAAACTCGTCCACACGCACGGCTTTGGCACTGGCACTCTTTGGGATATTTTATCCCAAAGAGGAACTTAATGGGCGGAGGCTCCATGAGCTTGATCAAGATGTGATAGGGGCAATAGCTGGTATGTAAGCTATGAAAAAGCACACTGCTGAATTCAATTTCCCTCATTTTGAAATATGATCACAGTATAATCACTGCTAATCCCTGAATGTGGATAACCTTTAATGGAAAAATACAGTGAAATCTCCCATAAGTGGCTACCCCAAAATAAAAGTGTTTAATTTGACCGAATATAAAAATCGAATGTAATTTTGAAGATAACATGTAAGGGGCAGGTATTTAAATGAAGTTTAGATGGTGTTTAACAAAACTAAAACCGTGGTCTAAATCAATATTGCAGTCCGGTCAACCCTAATATTTAAATGTTATTTACTGTAAACAGTGTCCATAAGGAATACTGGTAATAACTTTAAAGCACAAACTAGAAAAAATAATTTATCTACTTTTTTTAAAAAAAAATCCCACCTGTTTGATAAACATATGTAGAAGTCCATTAAGGTTACAGTGTACCTTCAGATCGAAAATTTATTGAAAATTTTTTTTTGGCGTTAAAATAAAGTTTACATAATGAACTTTCATCCAAAAAAAAAGTATCGAAAAATAGTGAAAATTGACGGAGAAATGACGGTATAACTTTTGTGGGCGGAGTTTGTTTATTAAGCGATATGGTTTTTTAAGCGCCGTTTTCTCAAAGTTAATTTTTCGCTTGTTGGGGACACTTTAAAGAGCTACAACTCAAAGGGAATTTGTTCGATTTTCCTTAAATTTGGACAGAAGCTAGGCTAACATATAGTCAACAAAAACGTGTCGGCGAATTTCTTAATTCCGAAAACTTTTTCGTCAACAGGCATTTCCGTGCGATCATTCCAATTTTTTTTCTCCCCTTTTCGAAAATATTCTGTAACTTTTCACTGCTATTGAATATGGAAAATCGCCGACACGTTTTTTTAGCGCTTCGTGTCCGGAAACCCAAGAACAAATCAAATTAGCAAAATATAATAATCGCTTTGAGTTATAGCGTTTTAAAGCTGATTCAGACGTTCGAATTTAGACGTCGTAAAAAATTCGACAATTCATTTTATTACCAAATGGTTTCCATATTTAGATAGCCAGCTCTATAAGCTTTAATTTGATATCTGGGTTTAGGTATATTGAGTGTAATCTTAAGACGCTAGAGCTGTTATACTGGAGACACCCCCGAAGGTACACTGTAACCTTAATAGACTTAAATCATGATCTAAAAGATTGATTGATTGATTGATTGATTGGCCTAAGATAGACTTTGTTTAAATAACCAGCCCTTAATGTGTGGGACAAAACTCCTTTAGTTTATTTAATTGCAGTGGTAAATTTGAACCCTTAGTTTTCATCTGGTATTCAATTCCTCATCTAGTTCACAGTAATAATTTTAATTATGTATTTGTTATATTCAATTTCAGACTTTTCACTGGTTGCCAAACTGATTAGAGAACCGAAAGAAAAAATATTAAAGGAAGGCGAGGAGCCCAAACCACCTTCACCAGTATCCCGGAGCACAATCAAACAGGCAATGCGAGTGAAATGCAACACTGTCATTTCCTTGCAACGTAGAAAGGTATCAGAACAGTGACCCTTCATTATTTAATTTCTAGGAAGTAAAATAATTTTTATTATATACCTGTATACAAAAAAGCTCAGGGAAAACCAGCATTTTTCATAACTGACAAAAAGTACACTTGAAGTTATATTAATTTTGATCTCCATCAGTGACTCAGATTAAAATTAAACATTTTTTCTTTTTTTACAGGCAGAGACATTGAGCTGATGTTGGGTACCTGAAGGAAAGGGGTCCAAAATGAAAAACAATTTTTTATCTGACTATTTAATACTTTGTGTACTATTTACTGATTTTTGTGTTGCTTTAGAGTTTATAAATTAAAATACATTTTGAAAATAATCTGTTGGCTTTGTTGTGATTAGTTAATACCGACTGCGAAAAACAGTTAATTCAGAAACTCCTTCATATTTTCATTGCAACCTCAAAAAGGTTTGAGCTCGATTTACCAATCTTCCTCTGTTTTTGACCATTCCTTTTGCAACCTTTGGACAGATCAATCAGCATGTAAATTCTATGCAAAATATTGCTATTTAAAATCCATACATATCATATGTTTTCTCTATTCTAATGCTATATAAAATCTATGTTTATCATATGTTTTCTCTATTCCAATGCTATATAAAATCTATGTTTATCATATGTTTTCTCTATTCCAATGCTATATAAAATCTATGTAAACCGTATGTTAAGACTATGTTTGTCATATGTTTTCTCTATTCCAAATGCTACACAAAGTCTATGTAAACCCTATTCAAAGGCTATTTATATCATATGTTTTTTCTACTTCAAAGCTATTTAATCACTATGTGGTGACATTTCAGCTTTGTGAAGCTTTATGTAAAAGCTGTGTAATATATATTTGAAACATATGCAAAAGCTATTTAAAAGCTATGTCATTTCTTTGACCATAAATGCTTTCCACTACATAGTTTTTACATAGACTATGTAAAAGGTTCCATTTGACTAGCAAAAACATAGCATTCCATGTCAAAAAACATAGAACATGCATATAAACAACATAGGGTTTGAATATTGGCTTTATATGAAACTCAACATAGTGTTTAAATACTTATAACATACCATTTGCATAGTGTCATGACATAGCATTTACATAGGTTATACATAGTGTCTGATTCTACAAGGGGCTGCCCAAACACCTGCCGTATTCAGTGAAAGCTGGAACAAGAAACATGATCGAAAACATTACTTAGGTTGTTATTGAAAATTATTTTGTGTTGGTTGACCTGTGCCTTGCAAGCAGTAAAATTTGAGATTTTTTGGTGTCCGGTCTTCCAATTGGCCGCCCCAATTACTTTTTTCAGTGGCTCATTTCCGCCGGAAATTCCTTCGAACGCGTCTCCATTATCTCCGATTACTGCTAGTATTAATTTTATCGGACAATCAACGCTATTTAATGTTCATCTAATGCAAAACTCTTTAATGTTCATGCAAAAAAATAAAACGATTGCTTTTTTTTAAACGATCATATTCACTTTTACAAATGATGTTTGGACGCTGATGAAAATTTATTGCCCGTGATGAAAGGCAAAAGGTGTAGTAAAAAGTACAAGTTTGTAAACTTACAATAATTATTGGTAGCTGGGTATCATTTCAACTTATGACAATCTATGGTTTTAAAGGAAAAGGTAGTTAATCGAGCATGGGACTTCTTTAATTTCTTCTATTAGGATGGCAGCTATGAAGGTGAAATGAGCAAAAAGAAAGGAAACAAATCCAAACCTAAACAACCTAAACAACGACAGAAAAAACATGGGTATGGTAACATAAAAACATCAGAAGCTGACTGTGATAAGGACGGATCGATGAAAACATCAGAGAAACGGGATCATGTTCAGGAACAAGTTCACATATCAACAGGTAAGGAAGGTCAAATAGTTACGGTCATGGTAGAACTTCAGGTGAAGTTCTTATTAATGGTTTAGAATTTCATGATATACTTCATTTGGTATCTTCCACACATCATCCGGTAACTTGAAATAGGTTTCTTAAACTCATTAATAATTCATGACGAAATTACAAAGGAAATTAATGTTTAATGAGTGTTTGGAAATCAGATCAAACACTCCTCATGTTTTGCATCCTTAATTTCTCCTTCTAAAATCATTTTGTTTGAGAAGTAATATCAAACATTCGACACAGTATTTCATCACAAGATCAAACACCTCGAAGTTCGTCAAAAATACTCCGCTGCGCGTCGTATTTTCAACTCTCTTCTCAGTGTTTGATCTTGTGATGAAACACTGTGTCTCATGTTTGATATATTACATCTCATGTAAAAGCGTGAAACAAGATATATGTTGTAGTAGCGATTTCATTTTTTAATTTTTTTGCTCGACCACTCACTCGCTGAAATCAGTGTATGTATTATGAATTCGACTTTTTAAACTCATTAGAGATTGGAGGCATTTTTTATATGCCCTGTCTCAGCAAAGAGACATTATTCGACTTCTTAAACTCATTTGAGATTGGAGGCATTCTGTATGTGCGCTGTGTCAGCCTAGAGATGGTTTAAAGTTCAGAGTACTAATTATTCAAAATGGCCGCATTATTTTTTTCGTACGTGCGGAAAATGTTCTCAATAAATATTGAATTGTGATTTTTGTGTTATCCACTTTCAGTTAAAGATTAAAAAATAAAATTAAAATGGGTTTTGAAGAGACTTTCAATCAGTCAACTATGAGTCATTCTGAATGCAGGTTGAATTAATTACCATAAATTAGGCGCACCCAGCGAGGAATGTTTATCAAAACGCTTGGAATGGCGTTATATTATCACTTTAGCAACTTTAAATGAAACTATGTGAAACTAACACAGTTTGTGCTTTTCGGTTATTTTAGCTGAATATTTCAACAGCAGAAAATGTTTGAGAAAGGCATCTTATCCCTGAATTTACCCTGGGGGACTCCCATATAAAGGAATCTTATCCCCTGAATTTACCCTGGGGGACTCCCATATAAAGGAATCTTATCCCTGAATTTACCCTGGGGGACTCCCATATAAAGGAATCTTATCCCTGACTTTACCCTGGGGGACTCCCATATAAAGGAATTTTATCCCTGAATTTACCCTGGGGGACTCCCATATAAAGGAATCTTATCCCTGAATTTACCCCTGGTGGACTCCCATATAAAGGAATCTTATCCCTGAATTTACCCCTGGGGGACTCCCATATAAAGGAATCTTATCCCTGAATTTACCCTGGGGGACTCCCATATAAAGGAATCTTATCCCTGAATTTACCCTGGGGGACTCCCATATAAAGGAATCTTATCCCTGAATTTACCCCGGGGGACTCCCATATAAAGGAATCTTATCCCTGAATTTACCCCGGGGGACTACCATATAAAGGAATCTTATCCCTGAATTTACCCTGGGGGACTCCCATATAAAGGAATCTTATCCCTGAATTTACCCTGGGGGACTCCCATATAAAGGAATCTTATCCCTGAATTTACCCCGGGGGACTCCCATATAAAGGAATCTTATCCCTGAATTTACCCTGGGGGGACTCCCATATAAAGGAATCTTATCCCTGAATTTACCCTGGGGGACTACCATATAAAGGAATCCTATCCCTGAATTTACCCTGGGGGACTCCCATATAAAGGAATCTTATCCCTGAATTTACCCTGGGGGACTCCCATATAAAGGAATCTTATCCCTGAATTTACCCTGGTGGACTCCCATATAAAGGAATCTTATCCCTGAATTTACCCTGGGGGACTCCCATATAAAGGAATCTTATCCCTGAATTTACTCTGGGGGACTCCCATATAAAGGAATCTTATCCCTGAATTTACCCTGGGGGACTACCATATAAAGGAATCTTATCCCTGAATTTACCCTGGGGGACTCCCATATAAAGGAATCTTATCCCTGAATTTACCAGCTGCTTTCACCTTCTCGAAAATCCCAGCTGACCTTATTTTGAATTCAGAATGACATTTTTTTATCCTTCCGACAACAAAAGGTGTTAAATTGACTGATGTTACGAAAATTTGAGGCGATATTTTACTCAAGAAAACTCTGGTTTTAAGTCTAACAAGAGGCTGCAAGCAGCCTATACTCATGCGCATGCGTAAGAAAATTTTATAATACAGTGTATAAATATATATATATATATATATATATATATATATATATATATATATATATATATATATATATATATATATATATATATATAAACATGATAAGAAAATGTCCGACATGGAGAAGAGTTTATCCTTTCATTCAGTCATCGTTCCTGCAAACCACGTTGTTTACTATTGAATGTTGTGGACATGAAAGCTGTACCACAATGAAGCCACTGATTCTTCTACGTCTTATATATACCTAACGTGAACATTAGTTGTGTAAGTAGGGTTGTAGGAGACGCTGTCGTGACGCTTCAGTAACGCTGTTTTACCGGAAGTGAAAGTAGCCGGAAGTCACTAAACAGGAAGTGTAAATGGCAAAGCTATGAACCGGAAGAGCACAATTTAAAATATGCGTGCATAAATTTGCATGCAAAATCGTGACACCAAAAAAAAAAAAATAAGAAGAAAAACCGAGGCCATTTTATAACTCATGCCGCTACGCGCATGAGTAATTAATTACGACTTTTTATGACGACTAAGGCCTTCCAAGATTTTCCATCTTCGGAAATCTTCGGAAGATCTTCGGAAACGATTCGTTGGGTGTTTCCGAATAAGTCACCAAGTTTGAGAAAAAAGTCATAAACGTGACGGAGGTTTGGAAACCCGATCTTAATTTGCATAGATTTGGCGATTTTATAACTTCGTTTTCTCTTTATTTAATGATCAATTTGAGAAGCTTTATCAAACACTCTAAAGAGCTGAACTTCGCGGTGTTTGGGAATCGAGATGAAAAACTCTTGTTTGATATATTACTTGCAATGACTGAAATCCTATTGAAAAAGTCCAACAATTATTTGCCGTTAAGAATTTATTTGCTTTGAGTGCATTTTGTGCAAATCGTCTAATGAACAAGGCTCAGAACTTTGCATTGATGAAAAGCTTTAACCGATGTGCATGCCTCGTTTCAGTAAAGGACTGGCAAATTGTGTATTATTTTTTGGAGAAGGGAAGGGGGGGATGTTTTCAACGTGTATTTGTAGCTAACATTTCTAGGTGTTAGTGTTTTTCGAGATTCACAGCGGCGTCTAAATTCAGTGGTCCAAGACGGCCTAGAGTGCACTACGTTTTACTTCGCAGATTGTAAAGGACGCCTGCGCTATTCTCACTTGTTAAGTGAAAAGCGATAAGAAATAGACTTGTATATATTAATCTTTTATTTTATTTTATATATTTATTTATCCATTCATTTATTAATGGTCCATCATGCATAAAGCTTTAACATGGCTACCTGTAATTGTGAGCCTAAGCGAGACAGCAACATTATTCTGCAGAGTCCTACTGTTACGCAACATTGTGGCGGTAAAAATTCGGGATTTTTTTGGACATCATGCGCACTATATAGCTTCCTTGTGTTTCATAAAAAATGAAGCCGTTTAGTCCTTAATTGCCCGATTTTATAAGAGCTTTTAATTTCTCACTACCAAGACGAAAACACACCCTTTCTAAGACTTGTGAATGTAAAGAAAACGTCATTAAGAATACTTGCTTATCTTTAAGGTTACTGTATACCTTCGGGGTTGTCTCCAGTGTAATTGCTCTGGCGTCTCGAGATTAATGTTACGATACCTTAACTCATATATTAAATTAAAGTTTACAGAGCTGGTTATCTAAATATACCTTTCATTTTCTAATGAAGCGCGAATTTTTAACGAAGTCTAAATGAGAGCGTCTGGATCAGCTTTTAAAACCCATTATTAAACTCGACGTGATTATTATATTTACTAATTTGATTTGTTCTCGGGTTTCCGGACCAAAAGCGCTAAGCAAAACGTATCTGCATTTCCCCATATGAAATTTCAGTGAAGTTACAGAACATTTTCGAAATAGGGCGAAACAAATACCTGAAGCAATCGCGCGGAATTGGCTTTAGAAAAAATCCCCCGACAAGTTTGTTTAAATATTATATGTTAACCTAGAAACTGTCAAAATTTGAGGAAAATCGAACAAATTCCCTTTAACTCTTAAAAGTGTCCCCTACACTAAAAATTCACTTTGAGAAAAATTCACTTTGAGAAAACAGTGCTTTTAAACAAACTTCAAGTCAAAACGTTTTACCGTCATATCTCCTTCAAATTTCACTCTTTTTCAATACTTTTTGTTGGATCAAAAATCATTCTGGAGCCTTTATTTTGACTCCCAAAAGCAAATTTTGAGAACGTGGTCAATCAGAAGGTACTCTGCAACTTTGAAGTGGAAGTAAGAGAGCTGAAAGCGATGAAATCGTACGTTGATAACTCGTTTCACCGTTGCAAAGTTGAGTCTAGTGTTGTTATTCGGAATAAATTATCTTACAATTTTCTGAGAATTTTCAGGCACTCACTTGAAAACTACGGTAAAAGAAAATACTTTCTTGAATGTGCACTTAATTCGTTATAAGTATTTATTTCACTGTTCGTTTGCGCTTTTGATAACTTTTGTGAAATATGAACTTCGATTGAAAGCGCTTCGCCACATTTTCGCCAACTCGTTAGTGAGGGCAGTTTCCTCGGTGCGAAAACTTAGGTACTGTGTGTTTTGCTTTTGGAGTAAAACTTATCAATATCTGAATGAAATATTGCTGAGAGGAATTCGTGGTCTATTTTTAATGTTTGCCAGTTCATTTGCAAATGTAGACAAAAGCAGGATCTAATTTCCGTGTACGTCAGGTCACGAAATGCAAAACGTCTATCAAAATTGTGTAGTTTTCGACATGCCACCGGTGCTTTACCTCGAAATTTAGTGAACCGAATTATTCCATACTAAATAGCTGTTGATATTTTTAGATTTGTGTTTGCTGTTAATCTTGTGCGTATTGCCTAATGTTTATTTGGACCGCAAAATCACTCAATGCATTTCCCATAATGTTCGAAACTTTGCAAATAAAGAACAATATTTGAGTGATTTGACAATCGTCAGTACTCTAAGCTTCATGAATCCCTCAGAAATATTCCAAAGTCTTCACCTTTACTTCAAAGCCTCAGTTTTATTCAGACAAACTTTATACATTTCCGTATCTGTATTTAAAACTAGTGTGTCGTCAGCAAGGCACTTTCATTATCAATTCCCGCAGTTTCACCACCGGTAGATAAAAACGAGATAGAAGTAAAAATGAATTTCCTCTTGTTATTTCTGCCATTCACATTGGAAGGTTTTTCCTGTCTTTTTAGAGACCCCACCAAGACAATCACAGAAAACCGAACATAGTTTGGATGTTTTACATGATCAACTGATAGCGAAAGAAGAGCAAGTAACCAACCTAAGTCAACAGTTAAGACAGACAGAGGAGCAAAGACAGAACATACAAAAACTTTTGCGAGAAAGGTTACAAGAACAGTTAAGAGAGAAGGAGGAACAGAAGGAGAACTTACAAAGACAGTTGAGGGAGATGGAAATACAGTTGACAAATTGCCGAGAACAATTACAGCAAAAAGATCTGAGAGAATCCAGCTTACAAGAGCAGCTAAGACAAAAAGAACAAAACGAAGACAACTGTCAAAGGCAACTGATGGTTAAACAGCAACAGCAAGAAAACTTGGAAGAGCAGTTGAGGGATAAAGAACAACAGCAAGAAAACTTGCAAGAGTAGTTGAGGGATAAAGAACAACAGCAAGAAAACTTGCAAGAGCAGTTGAGGGATAAAGAACAACAACAAGAAAACTTGCAAGAGCAGTTGAGGGATATGGACCAACAGTTCACAGAAGAAAGGGTCGGTTTACAACAAGAGGTTTCCACTTTAGAAGGACAACTCAGCCTAAGAGTGCAGGAAATGAATGAACTAGAGTTAAGTCTTTCAACAGCTCAGCAAACAATAACTGAACTGCGTCGCCAGCAAGCTTGTGACTGGGTCATTTCCCGAGATGAAATTCAAATGACAGACAGATGCCTTGGTAGGGGAGGATGGGGGATTGTTCATGAAGGCACGTATTGTGACAGCAATATAGCTGTGAAACAAATCCATGATTTAATCCTTTCTCCTCACAACAGGCGTCTATTTGAGAGAGAAATGAACATTGCTTCTAAATGTCGCCACCCCTGTTTATTACAATTCATTGGAGCAACAAATGATGAGGGAAGTCCTCTTTTTGTATCCGAACTCATGGAGACAAGTTTACGGGCATTGTTGCAACAGCGACATCTCTCTGAAACAGAAATCATTGACATTTCTTTAGATGTAGCTCGAGCACTTTCGTACCTTCATCGAAAAAAACCCTCGCCCATCATTCACCGGGATGTCAGTAGTGCTAATGTGTTGCTATGGCGACAGGGTGACCAATGGAGAGGCAAAGTTTCAGATTACGGCACCGCTAACTTTATGCAGAATACCATGACTGTGGCTCCAGGAGCGATGATTTACAGTGCTCCTGAAGCACTTACATCAAACCAAACAGTCAAGGTTAGTTATATATATGATTTACAGTGCTCCTGAAGCACTTACATCAAACCAAACAGTCAAGGTTAGTTATATATATGATTTACAGCGCTCCTGAAGCACTTACATCAAACCAAACAGACATGGTTAGCTATCACTGATTTAATCAAATACATTTACATTTGTGAAAGTGAACACAGCCAAACGTCCTCAATACGAAAACCAAAGATGCAGTGTTTGTATTATGTGTGCATGTATGTCTGTTATTGACCATGCTTGTTAAGTCGCAACAAAGTCTTGGATTTACCATTTGCCATCCCTTGCATTTGATATTTGCAGTGTACAGCGCATCTGAAAGAAGAGGGACTTTCTGAGCCTAAAGCTCTTTGTAATAAATCTAAAAAGCACAAGCATCGAAAATAAAAAATATGGTTCATCTCGCAAGTCCAGCATTTGGTTTATTTATGCCATGATCAACTACGTTGATTTTACATTTCCTAACCCCACTCCAGTGCGACCGCACTTCAAAGTTCACCAAGTTAATTCATAAATAATAATGATAAGGTGGGAAAAAGTATGCGCGACCGATTCGTTTTCGCGCCAAAAATTCGCCCTGGTTATGCAATGTTTATGCTTTCTATTTATCAGTAAATCGATTCATTTTACCTAGAAAATAATATATGGTTTTATGTCGTTACAATTATCGCGAATATCCTTTTAAAGAGGTAAATTTAAACAATCCTTTCTACAAACAGAAACGTCGTTCTAAATTATTTGTCCCATAAACAGAGAAATAGCAGCGAGAAAACATTTATCCGTGACAAGAAACCATAAAGAAAAAGGTTCATGAACTTATCAAAGCTGATTTAGCGGTAAGCGGTGCACTTGCACAAACTAACGTTTAGTAATAAGAAAAAAAACTGCAAAACATTTTTACAACAGGTAATAGATAAACTCTTTGAAAAAAAGTATCAGAAGTTGACTAAAAGCAACAGCAATGCTCATTTCGTGAACGAAATTACTTGAACGACTTGACAAAAACCCAGCGCCGAATTTTTTGCTTGCCGACAAAATGGATGTAAATGTAGAAATTAGTTCAAGGACTGTTAATTGCTAGCTCTATTAAATTAAAGAGCCGAAGAACGATTTTCGTTGCATGTTTCAAACAAATTCTGCAGCGAAGTAAACTCAAGCGCATGGTAGATATTTGCTGCCATGTGGAGAATTGTTGGCGCGAACACCGATGCGGTCACACGCGTTTTCCCGCCGTTTTTCAGGTCATGTATTTTAAGAATGTTCCATGCCATGTGTGAAATTTTCTTGCCTCCTATGTTGCCGTTTTTAATGGAATTTAGGTTGAACATTTAAAAGTTATCATTTAACCCAATTCTGAATTGTTTTGTCCAGTGTACTATTTCTTTCTTGTTGTTTTTTTTAGGTTGATGTTTACAGCTTTGGGGTTCTTCTGTGTGAAATGAGCATCCGGGAACTTCCAGATCCCGGAAAGCGTGACGAGCAAGTCGTGCTTGTGACAAACCGCGTGTTACGAGGCCTGGTGCGACGGTGCCTGCCAACAGATCCAAACGTGAGACCAAATATGCAACAAATTATTGGTGAATTGTCCAGAGAATAATAACACAACCTCGTCATTACCATATTGTGTTTAAACGATATGTAAGTTTGTTTGGTTATGGGTTTTTTTGGCAATTATTTAGTACAAATTATTATTTCCCGGTTGTTAGAGGATAGTGTTAATCGTTTCAAAATAGTTCCTTGATAGATGTTTAAGTAGGTTATTCCGACATGGAATGGGAACATGTATTTTAACAGAATGACGACGGTCAAATAAAGTTCAGTTTTTAGAGGTTAGTGCAGGCTAGTGTAATACCTGAAAAAAAAACGTCAGGCAAACCTTAGAAGGTTTTTGTTATAATTGCTGACTTACTGTGTTTGTCAGACACGATGTACAGTGTTCCATCTCGTGTGGAACAACAAAAAGAAGTATGAAAACTAAATTTTAATCCTCTCGTTTTGCAGTAAAACAAAATTGTAAATTAAAGAATGAGGAGTTGAAAAACACGACACAATGCGTGTGTGTTGCAACGTTGACAAAACCTGTGCTTACTACCCAGTCTGAACGTTGAAGGGGAGAGGAACCTGTCATGCAGGCTAAATCTACAAATTCTTAGTCTTAAAGATGTACCATATTGCGCACCATGCTGAAGATTTATCAGCCCATCACATATCACGATCACCACACGACAGTAATCAAAAGACGCCAAAAATTAGATCGAAGGCTAAAATATAACTTAACCGTCGGTTTAGGTTAATGACAGTTCATAAAAGTTTTTTTTTAAAGTAGGCCTTCGATTGTACTTATGTCATGGACTATGATTTTATTTAAAACACGAATAAGTAGGTCCTATCTGAGATTCTTGTGAGACCTTCATAGATATACAATTAATTCTATGTAGTAGTTAGGTATTTGATACGTTTTTAAAGTAATGAGTCTGGCCAATCACGATCCAATGAAGCAGTGAAGCAAATGTTTGTGGCTCGCGCCAAGCGCGATAAAACGCTTGGATCAGGTCACCATTGGTTTTTGTATAAGAGACTGTTTACCAAACACTAGTATGAATTCATGACGCGTTTACATAAAGAGACTGCGAAGGGACACTTCTTGCCGATCTACATTCTCGTCCCCAGAGCTCCACGTTTTTTTAAAAAAAAATTGCGTCTCGTGTAGCTCTGGTAACAATCGAAAATTTGAATTTTTTGATTGGCTGTTTAAAAATGAATGCGCAACAAGGTAAAAAACAATTTACGCTTCTACGCATAAGGTTTTACTTCCGGTTGAATTGCAAATGTTAAAGTCCTGTGACGACTACATCAACAAAACCAACGTTTTAATTTTAACGCATTCAACGACCAATGTCACCCAGTTTTTTTTGGTTTAGCAGGTAAAGCTACGGCTGCTAAATTTCAAAGTATAACGGGATCTGATTGTCGCTAAATATGAGCGATTCGTTTCCGAAAATAATCACTATGTGTCTTGGAAGAGAAAGCTATAAGCGGCCACGAATGTTAAAGAATAAATATTACCACTAGGTTACCCATTTTAAATAACAACAACGCAACAACGCTATCAGCACTCTCGTAAGCAAGTTATATTTTCTTTATTAGGTAGTACTCTTTGCTACAACTTGAAATATAAATCTAGGGAAACGAAGGTCACTCGAAGCCCAATTAAAATAACATGAAACGAATGCAAAACAAAAATTCCTCGATATTTCTTACCACTGTTCGATGAAATAAGCCTAATCAATGACCACAGCGTGTCCATCAACAAACGTAGCTGTCCCATCAACTAATTTGGTCGGATATGATTGCGTTCAGTGGCGAAACGATAAATACACAGCTCCCAAACGAAAGAAATCGGTTGACTTATCGAGGATTTTCTAAAACCAGTAAGCAAAATACAAAGACAATCTTTCTTCTAAATAACAGCAGCACGTAAAGCTTTTCTTCTTTCTTTTTCAGCGCGATGTTTTTCTGTAATTGTTAAGTCTTGTATAGTCCTTTCGAACGCCATTCCACACACACAACATTCTCGTCTCCAGAGCGCAACCAAACGAAACGAGAGCTCTGGGGACGAGAATGCACAGACGAAAGGTTTTATTATTTCCGGTTTCTGGTATTGAGCAAGCGCAATAGTACATTATGCATTAGGCATGCGCTAACGGATGTCGTGGATTTTACGACATCCGCAAGGCACTCTTCCCAGAGCCTTCGTTTTTTCCGCTGACCAAACGAAACTAAGGCTCTGAGGACGAGAATGGCCGATCGACATACCGTGTTGAAAAAAAAAACAACAGTTATGGCGGCCATTTCGCATGCGTTACCCGTTCCAGTCTTTCAAGAGAGTGACTTCATACTAAAAGGAGTGGTCGTACCGCGTTTACATGGTACCGGCATAATTTTTCGTACCGGTATGATAATCTCGATCTGGTACTGCTACAGGGATTAATAGGCCATTTGCACGATGACGTCATTTGACTACTACTACCAGAATCCTTCAGTTTTTTGTTTTGTAGTGCAAATTAGTGCTATTGTTATTTAAACCGCACTGGGATTACAAAATTTAAATAAGAAAGAAAAAACGAAATGAATTCTGGTAGTAGTAGTCAAATGACGTCATCGTGCAAATGGCCTATTCGTACCGATATGGCTCGTACCGGAATGAGATTTTGTGCTGGTATCATGTAAACGAACTCTGGGCCACAGGTGGGAACCGGTATAAATTATAACCAGCGTGAAAGTTATACCGGTATCGTGTAAACAGTCCCTTATTTTTTGATTGGTCGGAAATATTGCGTGAATTTTTTTATCCAATCACAATGTGTACTTATGCAAAACCAAAGCAAATGCCAAATAAGGCACTCAACTAAAAACAGCTGTAAATAAGGTTTAAAAGTCCATATGTGGCCACATCAGCACCAAAAATATGAATTTATTTTTGCAATTTAGCATCTCTTTGGCTTAGTTCAAAAGAGAATTTATATTTCACAGTCTCCTCTTATTTACTGAACATTTTTTGAATTAAGGTGGCTCGACTGGGTTTTTTGGCGACATAACACCCCAACTTTGAATACTTCACTGTCCGAGCTGGGTGAGGCAAGCTGATTTACACATAAACTAGAGATGAAATGAACTTTCCAAAAAGGTAGATTTGATTGACATCAGTGTTACCATAACAACACTCTGATGACGTCATGGTTTTTGCATGTTAGTAATTTTCTCAACATCTAGACCTAAACTTTTAAAACGACTGTATGCCTCTTATAGTCTAGATGTATGTCTTCAAGACTGCAAAGAAACAAACAGTCGAGCCACCTTAAGTTAACATACCGTATATATTAAAGAATGATTTTGTAGAAAATATTTTGTTAAAAGTTTTTTTCAAAGTATTTTTCTTCTTTATTTCCAACTTTTGTAGAACTTTTTATATTGCGAATAATTCCGCACCAGTTACTATCCAATTATTTCGCAGATTGGCCGCATAGTCAACTTGGTTGTACTTTAGCCTGTTCAAGTAAAAGAAATATAAAAACAAAACTATGCGAAAAGAAGTTCACATAGTTAAACTTGTCTATTAATGATTATAAAATGCTCAAGGAAATGCGCGCTATGATTGGTTAAACCGAGTTCATTATAACTCGATAAAGCACGCGCGTGACGTAAGGTTCATTTTAACCGTTTTTATTTTATAAATTAAAGAAATAAAAAAACTTGGTCCTCGTGCATTATGGAGTTATATATTAAGCACTTGGGAATTTTTAAGAACACTCGAGAAGTGCGAGAAGCACTCGCCTTTGGCTCGTGCTTCTCTGCACTTCTCTCGTGTTCTTAAAAATTCCCGCGTGCTTTATAACTCAATGCACTCGGCGCGTTTTTTATTTCTTTAATAAACAATAGACTGGAACTAATAATAATGAGAAGAACTACACGTTGTACAGTTTTATAGTAATTGAATAAAAAGTAGGCAGTCTGAAAATTGTTTCCAGATTGTTCGCGTGATACTGATTTGTAGAGTGAAGAATTAACAAATAAAAAACCTGTTGCTTGCTTGTAATGGGATTGGCACGTGTAGCGCTGTTTTGTATACGAGGCACAATTTCTAGGACGCGCGCGCTTTCTCGAAGTGATGCCCTATACCGGCGCATGCTACGCATGCTACGCATGCTATAAAGGGGTAATAGTTATTATCTAAAAGATTAATTTATAATGGTTTCAAGTAAAGGTTCACCTCCTTTTACGGACACCTACATTGAGGTCAAATACAAACCCAACCTCTATAAAGTTTAAAATGTTTTGCACCGTTTACTTGTGAGACTCGTTGTTATGTTTATTGTATTAAAGAGGTGTAACTGGTCTAGAACCTGAACCCTTGAAAGCAACTTCAGACGATTTTCAATACATACCTGTTGATTAGCGCTGGGTTCGCTAACACTCAATTTTGCCTCTAGCGTCTGCTATGCGGAGCGCAAAAGGAGGGAGCTACCTTCCCCCTACCTACACGCTCCGCGCGCGCCCAAAATCTTCCCTTTTCCTCCATATCCCCTTTCTAGGGGGACAGTAATGACATTACTCCAACTAACGTTACTGCTAAAGTTGCACGCAAATTGCTTGTTCTCAATTCAGCAGAATCTCCAAACGTAGAAATGACAATGATGCAAGAAAATATGTCTCCTAAAGCTATTTACGAACTGCCTTTTAAGGTAACCATAGAAAACAAACTTAGATGCTTCCAATTCAAGGTAATAAATAATATTATCCCAACGAATAATAGACTCTTTAAAATGAAATTGAAAAATTCTCCCAACTGTGACCGTTGCAACTTCCCCAATGAAACCCTATTCCATCTACTTCATGACTGTCCTGTAATACAAACTTTCTGGCAATCGGTTATTTCTTGGTGGAATGATAAGCGATCAGAAAATGTCTTCCTAAATACTTTAGACATCGTCTATGGATATAAACCAGAATCCAGTCATTATTATGCTTTGAACCACTTTATAATTATCGCCAAATATTATACTTTTTGTGCTGGTTAAATAATACTTTTCCATGCCTGGAAATGTTCTGTCTTTTAGTAAATGATAAGATCAGTTCTGAACGAACGATTGCTTTTAAAAATAATACCTTAAAGAAATTTGAATCAAAATGGACAACACTTTGCACATAAACATCGGACCCACAAATGTTCTGCCGCGCAAGGGTGTGCCACTCTTTGTTTTTCATTTACCTTTGTTTCTATGTAAATTAAGTTGTACCTGTAACTAATGTGTGATCTTTAAATAAAATAAATAAATAAATAAAAAATAGCTTGAAAGTCCCATTGACAAAAAATCCAGCAAAATAGAGACTACACAGTGACTATTATTGTCATTATAGAGACTACACAGTGACTATTATTGTCATTATAGAGACTACACAGTGACTATTATTGTTATTATGGAGACTACACAGTGTCTATTACTGTCATTATTTGCTAATGTCTCTTCCATTATTCATAAAAATAGCAGTTGAAAGGGACCGTAGTAAATATTAATAAATTAATTCCATTCAGAACATATTGTTACGTGGAATCGCCGCTACCATTTATTTCAGCAAAAACTACGCTATTCCATAGTAAGAAACACTTACACAATACCGAATTAAAATAAATGCTAGACCTCAAATAAACACCGGTACCTCGAATAAAGCCGGGGCGTTTATTTAAAACTCTACCTATACACCAAATTGAAGAAACGTTGTCAGGTGAAAAGAATAAACCATGAACGATGCGACCCAAAGGTTTACTGGGAAGTTGAAAAAATTAATCTTCGTCTGAGACAGAATATACATTATATTAACACAGGATGCATAAATCATGCTCTTAAATGTCTCAAACAAAGAAAACATCTTGATTATCAAGAAATAGAATATTACTAGCTTGCCAATGTTGCCTACCCAGAATCCCATTCTGTCTCATCGTTCATGGTTTATGCTTTTCACGAGTCAACGTTTCTTCAATTTTCACTCACGCGACCTTCAGTCCTGTGGGACTCAAATGGCAAAGGCCATGGCAGCCATGTTGGTGCACATAACAAAAGAAGTTCATTAAAATTCGTTTGTAGGTGTGTTTCAACATGGCCGACTTGACGAAACGTGAAAACCACCTATTCGGGGCCCGGCGTTTAATCGACAAAATACGGTAATATAAATTCGTAGGCACTTTATATTTTATAATAATCATAGTTCCGGCCACGAGGACATGTTGGTCTCCCTCACTGTATTTGGGGACGAGGTTGTTCAGCAGAAACAAGATGGACAATATGGCGTGGTTCAGAGGAAAGAAAAATGGCAAGATTTCCGTATCACCCCATACATTAATGATTTAATTATGCATTCCCACCATTGTAAAAGAGAACTGCGCGAAGACGTATCCGTTTCCCTTGCTCTCCGCGGAAAACGCACGTCTGCGAAACCGCGCGCTGTTTCGAATCGTGTTCACGTATCCTGCTGTTTCTCAAGGATCCGTGGACCGCGCTCTCGATCTCATTTCATTTATTTATTTCCCCAAACCTTAACAGATGATATACAGAGTTGAATGTAAGTTGAAAAAAAAAGTAAGTAAATAGGTATAACATTTTCAAGGAAAGAAAACGTACAGTACAAAAGTACACCACTCCAATTAAGTCACACGCATACGTATATAGGAAGAAGAGGAGAGGGGCACGTCTAGATAAACTAATATTGTACGTCAGTATAACAAAAAACTTGTAAGTTTTTAGTAAAAACAAGTAAAGGAAAACTTATAAAAATAGCTCGGTAAATGTCAAAAGAGATGATGTTTCATTGGTATTGAGCAACGTACCAGCGTAAAAGTGCTTTTTCATGCTCTGATTATATTGGACGCTTGACAGTAGGCATTGTTAGAAACAGCTCTGATTGGCTATCATCACAAAATGCCTAACTGCAATTTATGCTGCATAAAACTTCATGCGGGTTTTAACATGGCAGATCTAAATATGTCGACAAAACATGGGTGATTGTCAGTGGAGGGGGACATTGGGGATTTGCGGTGTTGCGGTGTGGCTCATTTTTTAATGCGGTGTTGCGGTGAATAAAATCCCAGCTTGCGGTGTTGCGGTGATCTCAAACCCTACGGTGTGCGATGTTTACGCTTTAAAGTCTGTGGTGTTCGGTGGAACGAAATTATCTGCGGTGTTGCCGTTTCTTGTTTGACCCTTGCCACATCTAAAGTTAGCCTCCATGTATGTTATTTATTCCGTACTTACTTATGAAACGTGCGTACCATTATGTTTAATTTTTAACAAAATGCAGTCCAATACTGTCTAGTTAATCTTCAATACGCTGCCGGTCGCCAATCCTAAGCCTTTATCATTTATAAGTAACTTGACAAAACTATGTATTGCGGTGTTGCGGTGTTCAGAGCCCCCCAATGTCCCCCTCTCAGTGGCTGATTGTGTGCTGTATTTCTCGCCTATCGTAATGTATAGCATCAGAAATCTTGTTCAAGGTCGCAGTGAATTGAAACTTGACGAAGAAAACCTTTCACTAGAGTTTTCTGTACACTCTACGACGCCGTATAGCTGTGAACCATGCGCAGGACTTCTACAGAAGCGACACTCATGGACTTTTTTAACGAGGCCAGTTCCAAAGCTTTCAAGGCAGGACTGACTGTAGCCTGCGGCAGACGTTTCTATTGCAAACAATGTATTTGTGAAGCTTACAAAACGATTTGTTGTTATCGCCAATGTAATGTAATGTACTGTACTGTACTGTACTGTACTGTACTGTACTGTACTGTACTGTACTGTACTGTACTGTACTGTGCTGTGCTGTGCTGTGCTGTGCTGTGCTGTGCTGTGCTGTGCTGTGCTGTGCTGTGCTGTGCTGTGCTGTGCTGTGCTGTGCTGTGCTGTGCTGTGCTGTGCTGTGCTGTGCTGTACTGTACTGTACTGTACTGTAGTGTAATGTAATGTAATGTAATGTACTGTACGGTACTGTACTGTACTGTACTGTAATGTAATGTAATGTACTGTAATGTAATGTAATGTAATGTACTGAATGTAATGTAATGTAATGTACTGAATGTAATGTAATGAAAAACCTTTATTTAAACACGATGATTGGTTAAAGCTGTACAGCTTGTGGGGTCGTGTATAAATGAACTATGAAAGTATAACAAAAAGATAAAATATGAAATATGTGTTAAAATTTATATCTAGCTATAGAATGTTAAAAATATTTGTTTAAAAGTTAAATTAAATACAATGTAGTTAAAAAAAGTTAAGAAAATTCGACTGATATTCATGATCATATAGCATTAGTAATTTTTATAATAGCAAAGTATTGTTAGAAATATACAGGCTTGCATTGGTTTGAGCCGATAGTGTTGCCAATCCTCTCTCAATCTGTAAAACCTCGAAGGGCAACTTTTAAATTAATGATTGTATACGATTGTAAAGCTTCAAAGCAAGTCGAATGAAAAAAGAATAACACCATTCGGGAATAATTGTGCTGGATCGTCAACTTCTCCTGTGAAATAAATTATTTTGGATTAACGTGTTTTGAACTTCCAATGGTCTACTGATTGACCGGACATTCAGCGTTAAGTTGTGTAATACGGCTGAGTATTTTTACGAGTCGGTTTCCCACGGGGAGCAAGGAAATCGGATACAACTGCGCGCAGGCTATCAGGCTCCCTGATGCAATGTCGTTCAGATGCCGCGATAATGAACACCGAGAAGATCCTGGAGACGAGATTGCTCAGTAGACACAAGATGGCTGGGCACGAAGAGACAATTTGTGAGCTGGACATGTTTCATTTGACGGTAAAGTCTTTGAAGCTGGTACACTTTATAAGGACGTTTTGGGCGGTAACTGGTTTTTATCTCGTTAATGCGCATGCGCGCAAACGAGATGTAGGAATCACTAGAAAAGGGACAAAAGTTGTTAACAAAGGTTCTTTGTTAACCTTTGTGGACTTTTGTCCGGGAAGTTAGTTCTTTCTTCTTGTAGAAGCTATATTAGGGCATTGAGGATATGGTTGGTAAAACCGGTTAGGATTTCAAGAACGGCGTCACATACTGCCACTAAATGTTTTGGGGAGCACCCCCGGACCTATTGTTAATTTCCCTAGGGTATTGGGATGTCAGAACTTGTCATGAGCTTGTCATATCTCACATTACGTCACCGCAAAGATATTAAAGTTCTTATTAAGTTTCGATATCTCACGTTACCTATCAATGTTTCAAATTTTCAAGCATTGTCGTAAAGCCATTAAAGCTGCTTTAGAAGGGTAAAAATAGGTCAAATGCGTTTTCTTGGGAAACGCAGTTTGAGAATTTCACGGTGTATTTTTACGAATGGAGACGTTTTAAGAAAGTTAAATGGGACGGGAAAGTTTGTGTTTAATATGAGCGATATGGCAGAGCAAAATAGCATGAACTTTGCGTTTGTTCTATTTTGGAATACTGAATCATTGCTATTACTGCTAAGCAGCGAATAATTCCTACAAGCGGCTACCACTCAGTGATCTTGCAACTCTTTCAAATTGAGCCAAAAAAGCTCCATTGTAATGCCAAGAGCTAGGAAACAAACGTAACGACGACTTAACTAATTATTCTAAACGGCTCTGGGAAGCGCAAATTTTTCCTGTCAGTATCACAGCTAGAGGTTTTCTTCCTATGATCAAAGAAACGGCAACATTTAGAACAAAAGGCCTGTTATATCTTTATTTTGATCTGAAAAATTAAAATCCCTCAGGCACGTTCTTGGGGCAGACTTATTCTTAAGCTAGGCTAAAATGCTTTAAGCGACGAGCAGGATTTGTGGGTTGTCACTTTTTATAACAATTCATTGTGGAATTCAGACTATCCAGTCATTTGAGAACCCTAACCCTACCCCCCCCCCCCTTCCCCCTGTAACCACAATAGGCCACTTGCACGATGACGTCATATGACTACAACTACCACAATCCTTCAGTTTTTTTGTTTTGTAGTGCAAATTAGGGCCATTGTTATTTAAACCTCACTGGAATTACAAAATTTAAATAAGAAAGGAAGAACGAAATGACTTCTGGTAGTTGTAGTCAAATGACGCCATCGTGCAAATGGCCTACTGTGGTTACAGGGGGGGGGGCTCTGGTGTCCCCCCGGGCGCTAGAGCCTCGTGGTTCGCCTCGCGGCGTTTCGCTTTCGGGCAGTCTTGTCGCCGTATTGTTCCACGAGTTGTAGCAGGTTTTCATCGGGGAATTCAACGGGAACGAAGCATGACACGTGTAGTGCTTTTTGCTCTAAAAGGCGTAAAGGGATAACGCGGCTTTCAAAAGCCCGGTGCCGCCAACCGCGTAGCCAATTCTGTAGATCGGAGGGTCATGTCGAAGCACTTTCCTCCGTAGAGGGGTACAACCCTAACGATTTCTTCCTTAAAGTCCGGTAACGACTGCGCTATACTAAGCGAGTCAAGAGCCAGGTTTTTCTCCGCTATCAAGCGGACAGTTCTAGCGTGGGCGAACGGCTGGTGCACGGGACGCGCGGCCATCTCCACGTAACGCGAGGGCGAGAAAACTCGCGAGACCAAAACCAAAACCACAAAATTGAAAAGCACGCACTCACCAAAGCGAGGAAAGGAGGTTACCAGACGCTTTCTTGCTTGTGGTGAAAAAACGGCACCAAATCTTGTGAAAAAAAGCTCTTCTTAGTCGTCTTTTGGAAATGGTACGGCGGTTTCGATTAATTTCTCTTGTTTATTTCAAAGCGTCGGCTACAACTTTCAGGTTTACTCTAAAAGGCTATCGTCTAGGATTTCTCTATATTTCATAACACTCGCATTGTTCTCTTATCTCCAGCAAACATGTGTCAACACGCCTCGAGCAGGAATGTTAGTTTGCTGTCATAGTTTGTTTCCTTTGGCTCGCTCTAAAAATACAACTCTTTTTATATCCCTACTAATTGAGTTAGCACTCAATTACACTTGTACTTGAAAATCACTCGCAATCACGACAATATACGAATATAAACAACCACAGTTTCCGACATCGTCGAAATTGAGGACTATTCTGGCTTTTGGTCTTCAAAAAGTGGAGCACTGATAAGAACAGATCCCCCAATGCTGTACAGAAAAGTTGTTAGCAGAGGGGCACGGTTTCCCCTCCTTTTGCAAAAAAAAAATAATAATAATAATGATAAGGCCCAGCCCAGCCTATAACATTTTGTAAACACGTCTATTGTATAACTAAATTATAGACCCCATTTTAGTCACTAGCGTGAAAATATAAACTTTGTAATTGAAAATTAGTGATTTCTTGTTTTTAATACCCCATATGGCTACTAAAATAAAACTACGCCCATTTCGTGAACATAAATTTCTATTGGCCAATTTGCATCATGTGATGTTTTTGCTGCGTGCCCCCGAGGAGTAGCACACTAATCTTTGGTTTGCCTGTGGTTCCTTGGTCCCCTGCGCCTTATTGCTGCGAGCCCCCAGGCGAGTAGCACACTTATCTTTGGTTTCTCTGTGGTTGCCTGGGTTCCCTGTGCTTTATGTTACGCTGCTGCAGTCTCGATTTTGATAGACTGTTCAAAGCCTCTCTATTTTCTCAGAGTCCGTCGCGTACGAGAACTGCCGGCAAGCGATGCGAGCGCGGTGCACTAGCTCGCACTCCGCGCTCGCGCTCACTTCGCTCGCCGGCAGTTCTCGTTTTCTCGACGGACTCTGAGAAAATAGAGAGGCTGTGAACAGTCTACGATTTTGATGTTTGTCACGATGATTTTGAGCAAGCGTACGTCCAGCGGTGTCATCGTAACTTAGATGCGCCTGGATCTGTATGCATCTTTCGCTGTCCATATCCGTCCATTTCCGTCCATAGCACATGCTCGCTTCTCTTCTTCGATATTTGCAAATGTATCATGCCAAATTTTAACTTATTTGTTGCTGGAAGCATTCATCAAGGTTACGAACGATTTAATGACATTTCACGGGGAAGACAATGTTTTTTATGAGTTTTTCAGCGTTGTTATGTGCTCAGAGTTTGCCGATTGAACAATGGACCGGAGTAACTGCAGAATACCCTGCCATTTCGAGTGCCTCAGGAAAAACGTCTCTACGCGGTACGCAGTGGCAGCATGAAGACATGACAAGACAACATATTTTCTTGCCTACGCGGTACGCGGTACGCAGTCGTTAAATAATCCAAGAGGACAGGGCATTTTTTTTTTCTTGCCTACGCGGTACGCGGAACACAGTCGTTAAATAATCAAGAGGACAGGGCAATATTTTTTCTTGCTACGCGGTACGTGGTACGCAGTCGTTAAATAATTCAAGTGTGTTGCCCACGCGTTACGCGGTACGCAGTCGGCGGCTTAGAGTTTGCAGATTGAACAATGGATCACAAAGAGCATTCATCAAGGTCACGAACGATTTGGTGACATTTCAAGGGAATGGCAATGCTCTTTTATGAGTTTTTCAGCGTTATTACGTGCTCAGAGTTTGCCGATTGAACATTGGATCACAAAGAACTACTTATATGGTATGTAATTCGATTGCAATTTTGAAGGCAAGGACAAAGGAACAAAACAGAAGCACTGGATCCAAATTGAGGATCTAATCAGCTATAAATAATAGCAAATCAGCCTGGGTTTTTTTCGTTTATGTAATTCGAAAATGATGGTAATTGACCCAATAAATAAATTTATGAAATTATCACATCCTGTATGTAAATTTACTGTTTCCGTTATGTTTTACTGCCCAGCATCTGCTCGCTGAATTATCATTACAATTTGTAACCTCTAGTGTTATGCAGGAGGCAGGTCTCGATTTTTGTTTGTCACGATGATTTTGAGCAAGCGTACGTCCAGCGGTGTCAGCATAACTTAGATGCGCCTGGCTCTGGATGCGTCTTTCGCCGTCCATAGCACGTGATCGCTTCTATTCTTCGATTTCAAAGTAAGTGTTTCTATAATTATGCAAATGTATCATACCAAATTCAAACTTATTTGTTGCTGGAAGCATTCATCAAGGTTACGAACGATTTAGTGACATTTCACGGGGAAGGCAATGTTCTTTTATGAGTTCAGCGTTGTTACGTGCTCAGAGTTTGCCGATTGAACAATGGATCATAAAGAACTACTTATACTGGTATGTAATTCGAAAATGATGGTAATTGAACCAATAAATAAATTTGATGAAATTATCAAAATCTGTTACAACGGCATCTTTACCATATTCACTATCAATTCTTCTATTTTTTTTTTATTAACCTCACGTTCTAACGCATTAACGAGATGGTTTTAAGAGCCCTTTGATTAAGCCGTGAATACGCGCAAGCGTAATGAACGGGATATCGGTAACGGTGGCTAATTCACTCACTCACTCGCTCACTCACTCGTTCACTGGCGGGGAGTTTCGGAGGAGGAATCATAAATTTAAATCTCGCTTCCAGGGTCCTCGCTTGTCTTCTAATATAGGAGAGAACACTGTAGCAACGAGGGGGACTGAACTCTACATTTGAGCTGTGACGTCACTTGCAGCTGACATGAACCATGAACTCATTTACCACCAATCTCGTTCCTCAACCTCTCCAGGGGGCGGGAAGATGAGAGACCCTGGAAACGAGGTTGTCTCGTTCCTATGCGAGGAAAAGGAAGGTCCCTGGAAATGAGGGTTTCCTGCCCCCCCCCCCCCCACCTCCTCTCCCCAGATTACACGGGTGGTTCCTTTGAAGTTGTTCCCAGGCTTATTATTCTCATTCTTGGTACCATTGCCCTATCATCCTGAAAAGAAACTGACGCGACGCTCATCGTAGTGCAGCAACGCGTCGAACACTAAGAAATTCAGAAAATTAGTTATCTGGGGCCGTATTCACAAAAGCATCCTAAGTCCAAAGAGCCTCTTAAGATATAACTTAGGAGATAACTGGTATTCACGAAGACCTCTTATTTTAAGACATGTCTTATTTTTTTTCTCTTAAACTTATGTTAACTGGTATTCACGAAGACCTCCTAACTTAAGAAATGTCTTAATTTTTCTCTTAAACTTAAGAGGCCAAAACTGACCAAAATTCGATTGTTGACGAATTTTACCTCGATTTTCAGCGTGATTATTGTGTGTCACAAAAGTTTTCAATTAGATAAACATTTTAAAGCATTATATTGCATTCCTAAAGAAAAATTAAATATTTTCTAGTAATGTCAAACAACACGGTTAGGTACATTGATAGGCCTTCGTGTAAATTAACGGGTTCCACATTTCTTTCTCATTGCAGCCAGAGTTATATTTCCGTTTTTTTTTGTGAAAATCAGCCATCGAAGTAGATCTATCCATCTATAAGGAACCAGCAGTGACGTAACCAGATAGTTTATGGTGCCCATGCCACCCTCTCTTGAGATCTTAGGTCTCAAATGAAACAATTATGAATGATGAGTTGTGTTCTTCATAATGTTGCTTGTAAATTAAGAGTAAGAATTGCGCTCAAATCGCCGGCAAAAAAGGCTAATACCATGTCTTAAATCTGAAAATTAATTTTTCAGATAAAGATGGAGCGTGCATCATTTACTAGAAGCGGCCGAAAATTTCAGTTAGAATGTAGAGTTTGCCCGATCGGAAAATGTCCAAAATAAACGGAACGTCTTGAGAGTACCAATCAGAATATTAGAAAATGTGTGTACCATTTGTAATTGTTTTAATATACCAGTTCCAGGCCCTACGCCAGTTTTGATCTGTGTGGCTACTCATCCAATTTCTGGCGGTCAATGGCAAATGGTACACGCCAATTAGCAAATTTCCACCTGTTTTCCGTGGTGTGGACTCTTATCTACTATCTATACTAGCCTGCATAACAGGCGTTATTGGGGGCGCTCAAGCAGGTTTTGGGGCGCGAGCGCGTAGCGCGAGACACGAGCGCGAAGCGCGAGACACGCACGGGGAGGGAAAAGAAAAAATAACGCGTTATTTTTTCTTTTCCCTCCCCGCGCGTGTCTCGCGCTGCGCGCTCGCGACCTAAAACCCGCTTGAGCGTCCCAATAGCGCCTGTTATGCAGGCTACAAAAGAACAGGTATACGATAGTTGTATTTGGAGTTTAATAACTCTGCCCGTCACGCTGAGATCAGTTTTAGCCAGTTTTGTTTTAGAAAAAAAAAACCGATTCGAACAAAATATGAATCAAAAAGGGGAATTTTAATAAAAGAAACCACATTAAAGCAAAAATACAAAGGGGAAATAGAACACAAACCGCGGTGATAAACATATTGAACTTATTCATTTTTGATAAAAACTTGACGTTTCGTATGCTACTACATACATTTTCAAAAGTGATCGTTAGTGTTAAAAAACGATACTAATATAGTAGTAAAAAGGGACTGGGACCGAGATTAAGTACAAAACTTAACAGTTGATCTATAAAAAGAAACAGCTAATTAATAAAGCATCAGCTTCTCGCTACTGACGTTTGCATTAAGAGCTGGCTTTAGTTTTTGTATAAACAATGTTTCTTTGATTTTACAGTGGAAATCAGTTTTACCCGACGCTAAGATATCAAAATAATCCCACTTGATGTTGTGTCCAGTGGTGTTAACATGGTCAGCAATGGCTGATGTGCGGTCATCCTTAGCGAGGGCCTTAAAATGCTCAGTTTTTCTATCATGAAGCCGTCGTTTAGTTTTACCAATGTAAAATTCTTCACAATCCCAACAACTGGCTTTGTAAATAACGGAACGGTTACCCTCAAGGGATAATCAACTTTCACATTAATGATGTTATAAACAGAAACATTAACAAGTCAAACAACCATGTCTCCACTGTTCCTAAGAAAGATATTATTATCCTGCTACCTTATTTAGGTTTACATAGCAACCAAATCTCTAAACGTCTTAAATCTTGTGTATACAATTTTTACTCTTGTGTCAACCTTAAAATTATTTTTCAAAACACTCGCCGCATCAAATCTTTCTTCCCGTACAAGGACCGCTTAAATCGTTCTCAACAGTCTAAAGTTATTTACAAAGCCAGTTGTTGGGATTGTGAAGAATTTTACATTGGTAAAACTAAACGACGGCTTCATGATAGAAAAACTGAGCATTTTAAGGCCCTCGCTAAGGATGACCGCACATCAGCCATTGCTGACCATGTTAACACCACTGGACACAACATCAAGTGGGATTATTTTGATATCTTAGCGTCGGGTAAAACTGATTTCCACTGTAAAATCAAAGAAACATTGTTTATACAAGAACTAAAGCCAGCTCTTAATGCAAACGTCAGTAGCGAGAAGCTGATGCTTTATTAATTAGCTGTTTCTTTTTATAGATCAACTGTTAAGTTTTGTACTTAATCTCGGTCCCAGTCCCTTTTTACTACTATATTAGTATCGTTTTTTAACACTAACGGTCACTTTTGAAAATGTATGTAGTAGCATACGAAACGTCAAGTTTTTATCAAAAATGAATAAGTTCAATATGTTTATCACCGCGGTTTGTGTTCTATTTCTCATCAAACTTCGATGGCCCAAGAATAAAAATCTTTACGATACAAAGGGGAACTTTAGATTTGAATATTTCAAGTTGTAACACTCGGAAGGGGTTTGGGGGGGGGGGGGGGGAGGTTGTCTCGGGTATCCGAGACCATATAAACAGGCCCTTAGAAAAAAAAAATGAGAAAAAAATTGTATAATGTATGCTATTTTCAAAGGTAGCCTAGATCTATTGTTTTGGCTATTGTTGCATAATTGCGTTCGATTGAAAGGAGAACGCTTTCTTATCCCGTCATGGGTTTCCTGTGTCAAGTGGTATGCCTGTGTTCTCAGCCATGAAAAATCGAAATTTTCAACTTCCGGCGTGGTACCCGTTTAGCACCCCCCCCCCCCCGAAGCAATTTTTTGCAGGGGCTACTTCCGGGTGTCCTGTGTTTGGTGGTTTACCTGTGTTACAAGCAGCAAAATCGAGTTTGGACAGGTTTTAGCGGGGGGGGGGGGGGGGGGTGGTATCGAGTTTTACAGGTTTTAGCGGGGTTTTAGCACGTTTCATGCTTCCACGAGCTGTCAGTTCGAGGTCACGTTGTGAGAGCTGTCTGGTAGCTCGGAGCTTACGTTGTTCACGCGACGTTCTTCGTCTGCTGTCCAGAAGGTTTTTTTCAGAAGGTTTCAGATCTGTGGCGTAGTTTAACATTCTTTTAGAATTTCAGAGTAATTTTGTTTAGAAATCTCGTTTGTGATATTTTTCAAAGCCTGAGGATAATGTGTTCGACTCGCTCCGTATTGAAGCACGAGGTGCAAACATCAAGTCCGATTTGGTGTGTGTTCTCATCAACTAACTGCAGTTTGCCCTTGCAGAACAATGGACTAGCCCTCCCAGACGTTGTACTAAATCAAAGGAAACATTGTATTGAATGGCCATTGATCTTGAAAACACATGACTTAAAGTTTTAGATTCATCGGCTTATGATGTACAATACAAAACTATCACGTCGCACTCGGCAGCCATTGACCGAAATAACCTATTGTGGTCTATTGTGGTCATCGCAATACAAACAAGTAAGAATGATTTAATCCCAAAGTCCCTGGATCCTTTTAATAGTCACAATGTTTACCCGGATCCCGAAAACGTGTTCTGTCTTGTCATACACATGGCCTCTGAAGCGACGTATCTTAACTGCCTTACGGAATCTGATATACTTAATTTCCTACTTGTCAAACTAAATCACTTGATAAGATCAATGAATGAAAATATTGAAATGAACCGATTTCCGACAAACATCATAACTTCTTCTTTCAGCTGTTGTAACAAACATGTCGAACGCACTCTTCTAATCTGTGATCTAGTAATAATGGTATGTACTTGGTGTATCCCTTATTATTTTGTATTTAAACACTTAGTTTTTATTTCAGTAGAAAAAGAAGATAAAAACAGCAGAATGGGGAATCGAACCCGGGCCGTATGATCTACTCCATACACACTATCCACTACACCACCGAGGACTAGCTGCCGAAAATTGTAATTTTTAAGGGATATAAGATAATATGCTGCTAGCCCAGACCATATATAAGAACTAACCCTTTCGATACATTGAAAATACTGAAATCAGTGCTTAACCCTAAATACTAAAATCAGTGCTTCAACCCTAGATACTGTAATCCGACCCTAAATTACACTGCAATATATCTAAATACATTACAATAAGGGATACATGAAGTACCATACATTATGATCAGGGATACACCAAGTACCTAGGGTAATAATGAATGGGGTCCCTGACTGCAATGTCGTCCCCAGATTCCCCCAGATAATAATGCCGCGGTAATGAATACCGAGAAGATCCTGGGGACGAGGTTGCATAGTCGACTCAAGATGGCGTGGTTCGGAGAAATTGTGGAGCGTAAAATCGAGCGTAAGGTGTCTGGAGACGTTTCAATAGACGGTGAAGCCTTCGAAGCTGGCACAATTTTTATTGGCGAACTGCAGGGCGGACTAGGCGGGGTCGAATGCTCTCTTGAAGTCATCACAACAAGTGGAAAAGCACTGGTATGTCAACCAATCAATGATAATTTGTCTGAGCATGTCATCGGTGTTGCATAAACCTAAATAGTTTTATTATACAGTATTTTACTGAGCTTAAAAACCTAAGGGCATGCAGTCTCTCGGTCACAAGACATGCAGGATTTTCTCAAAATTTGGAAATTTGGAAACCTTTGTACTTGTTGACACTTCCCTTGGAGAAACTGATAAAAATTGAAATGTGAATTACATTGCCCCAAGGCAGTTTTTCCAGGCAAACAATAGTCTATTTAACAAATAGATTCCATTTGGCCATGTGTCTGTTCAGTTATAGATCACAGATGACGTCAAAATGTGGTAAGAACAAAAAAGTGGCACACGAGCCGCAGGCGAGTGTGTCACTGATGTTCTTACCACATTTTGACGTCTTCTGTGATCTATAACTGAACAGACACACGGCCAAATGGAATCTATTTGTTTTATACAATGAACAGAAAAGTAAAAAGAGTAAAATTACGAACTTGCCTCATAGCGCTCGACTGTTCGAAGATTTGTTTCAGTTTAGGTGTTTTTCAAGTCACCAAGAATACTTTTCGTCTTGGTTTCTTCTTTTTCTTGCTTTTAAACAGCTCCTGCTAAACATTTTTCGAGGCTTTCACTTGCTCAATCCAGAATAATCTCGCAAACATTTTCAAAACTGTGCGTCATGTTGGACAAAACAAAGCAAACAATTTTTCTATGACGTCAGTCGTGCGTCTGTACTCCAATAGATCATAGGCAACGACCAATCACAGAGCGCGTAGTATTCAGTTCATTATTTTGTATAAATAATTTTATACAATTTTACCACATTTTGACGTCATCTGTGATCTATAACTGAACAGACACACAGCCAAATGGAATCTATTTGTTACAATCGCTTCTGCAGCATTGAAGCATAGCAAGGAAGCATGGCAAACATGTTGATTCAAAAGTGTACAAATATGTAGAATGTAGACAAAAGAGAAAGTCGTGAAATAAACCAGCTGTCAATGAATAATAATTATGGCAATAAAACTTTGGAAGACAATTTTTTTAAATATTTTATTAATTTTTTCCAATTTTACAGGTTTAATTGAAGTAATTTACAAAAGTATAAATTACCTGTAACTGAAAAAAAACAAAAACAAATACATAAAAATACATAAATAAATAAAAAAGGTAAAGATAAAAAGAAAATGAAAACTAAATAAGCGAAGAGAAAGAAAAAGGGATGGCTGCAAAAGCTATTTAAAACCGAAAATTTCAACTTAGTGTTTCTAAAAGTTTTTCCCATTTCTCCAGGTGCAGATTTAATTTATTCTTTTCTTTAGCAAGATATTCTTCTATTTTAAAGATCTTTTTAAGGTGTGCAAGGAAGATGATAAGGCTTGGAGCAATAGATTTCCATCTGCAGAAAAAGATAGTCTGCTTTGCTATTAACACAATATGATTCAAAAGCATAAAGTGGCTTTTGGCATCAAACAAACCAAACATAATATTGATCGGTTAGATCAGGAAGCGTATCAATACTACAGTACATTCACGTAACCAGCTAGAAATTTCTTTCCAAAAAGCTCTAGAATATTGGCAAAATACAAAGAGATGTTCAGGGGTTTCATCGTCCTTACTACAAAAGGTACATAAGGGTGATTCAACAAGTTTAAGCTTGCTTAAAATTATTTTGCATTAGTAAATAATATTCTATTCAAAATTTTATACTGAAAATCTCTCGTATACGTATCTAACGCAACTTGGAAGGGCAAACTGTAAATTTTATTCCGCACTAGCTCAGAATCTGGAAGCATTTCATTAAATCTAGATTGTGCTGTAGGGATTTCACGCAAATCAGACACAAGTGCTTCATACAATTTTTTGGTATTTACTTCTGATACAGAGACTTTTACAGAATTTAGCACCAATGCATACTCTAGAGGGTCGAAATTGGGTGTATGTGGGACCGTCTTAGATTTCAACTCTTTTCTCCATTTGAAAGGAATAGCATCTATGAACCCATTCCAAAAGAGGAAATTTTTGGACTGAAGACCTTTGAGCTGCAAATCCGACCACGTTTAAAACTTCCATCGGCCTTAACCATATCACAAATTCTATGCATCCCAATCTCAACCAAATCCAAATATTAAATAACAAGATTTTTTGTTAACGAGGATGTTCTTGTTGTTCCAAACTATCTCATTCAAAATATCCTCGACTTGATCAGGCATGGTCGTATTTAATTTAGACCATAATGTCAGACATTCGTCATAAAAAGGACTAACTTTTATAGGAAGATCGCCAAGACTAAAGTTACACTTCAAAAGATAAGGGCCTCCGACCGGCTTTAGAAGTGCGTCTAAGACAAGTTTCCAATCGGCAACATATTCCAGGTCCACATAGCATTTAAAAAAGGACATCTTCTTGGCTTGAATAAGAGATTCCAAGTGTATCATTTTTAGACCCCCATTTTCAATATTATTTATTAGAGCCCTTCTCTTGACTTTATCCTTGCCTTTCCATATAAAGTCGTAGATGATTTTGTTAGCACTCTTGGAAGACAATTAATGAAAAAGTCCCCTAAACTTTTAAGCTTATTTTGTGCACTTAAAAAGGTTCAATGCACTTGAAATTTGCAGATATAGTGCATTACAGGTTAAACTTCATATCAAAGTATTTGGAAAAAATTCATTGACTAGTTTTTAAATAAATGCTTCCCTAACAAAAGTGTTTTTTCTGTGAGTAAAATAAGCATATTCAACCCTTTCACTCCCAGAGTCGAGTATGAAGACATGTCATGCACATTGTAGTTGTAACTTTCGAATCTGTGGACGAAATCCTTTGGTACAGTATGAGCGTTCAAATGAAACCTTTCCGGCTGTACTTTTGCATGAAACCATTCATTTTTCAACATTTACAAATTACTGTGCGAATCCAAAAACCGTGAACACTTTGATTTGATTTTGACATTTCTCATTGTGCAGCAACCAATCAGAAGCGACTCAAAACCGCAAGAAACCCAAACAAACGGTTAGTCACGAAACCATAAAGCTCAGAGTAAAAATAATACTCATTTATGTTTTGTACCGAACCAAACAAACTGTAATCAGTACTCACTTTTGAGCATATTAGCTGCTAGATCATCTCAATATTTGAAGCAGCAAACTTCTGTTCTCTTTTGCAGTTTTACCGTTGTAAAATTTAAATTTTTTGTTAATGATATCAGATATCATCGAAAATATTCAAGCCTTCAAATTTTGAGGCCGTATTGGCAAAGTAGCTAGTGGCTGATCAGCGAGAGATCAAAGCAAAAGAAACGTGTAGTAGCTGTAAAACTTACTGTGCTGGGAATAAAAGTTGACAAGTTTGCGGCTGTAGTTACATATTTGCATGCCGTATTAAGTAAACACTTTCATTCGCCGGAGTAGCCGATTTTGTCCTCGCTCAGTAGCTTTTTCGAAAATTCACCTCCTCAAGAACTCAGGAACTGTCATGTGTTATTGTCTGGCTTTTTCGCTAACGATGGACAAGTGTTGTGTACAACATTGACAAACCGATGAACGCGACAACTGAGCATGAGGCAAACTAAACGTCTGCCTGGTTTTTAGCCGTTACAGTAAAATTGCTCAGATTTCTACTTCATTTACAAAGAAAGACGAAAGGTAAACTAGCAATAAAAAACTACAGCAAGGCGGCGACGATTCTTTTGCAAGAAAACAGAGAAGCGTAGTTTCGTGACAAACCGTTTGTTTGGGTTTCTTGCCGTTTCGAGTCGCTTCTGATTGGTTGCTGCACAATGGGAAATGTCAAAATCAAATCAAAGTGTTCACGGTTTTTGGATTTGTACAGTAAAGAAGATCTGGGATTTTTCTTGAATTTTAATCTTTGGCACTCTTGGGTGTCAAAGGGTTGAGACATTGCTGTTGATCACATCAATTGAAATCTAGTGAAGCAAACAGGATGACACCTTCAGGGAATGTGTGGTTTTATGTGGCACATGTATAATGAAAATATTGTTTCAGGATTTTGTTAGGAAAACACTGGTATTGACGAATTAACAGAAATTACCGTAAAACTGGCATATACCATTTTTCTTTTTTCGGCGTTTATTTCAAACTTGGCCTAGTGGACCCAGCGTTTCTTTGAATCAGCAGTTTTTTCTCGCCCCCTATTTTTTAGGAAAGGGTTATTATTCGTTTTTCTTGGCAACCGTGTACCTTGCCCTTAAATCTTCAGTTTATTCAGATACCACAAATAAACTTGAGGGGCTTACTTACAACTCCCTCTATTGTACCCAGCGTTTAATCGAGAAAATAACGTAAGCCGCACTATTTTCCTCCAATTTTTTTGCTCCAGACATTATTTGCTTTTTCATTATTAAAAAAAGAAACACATCAATAAAGGGAGACAAATTAAATTTATACTGCAGCTAAAAAAATTATAAACACTGACTTTTCAAAAACGTCCCTTGCGAACCGTTTGTTCTGATTGGCTCGAATTCAATGTCAAATTAAGGTTGCACGTGCACGTGTAGTGCTGGCTATTGAAAACACGATTTTCTCCATGCGGTGATGTGACATTGTCAAAAAATCGCCTTGGAGAAATTCTTAAAAATGTGTAAAAATGTATGAATACAAAAGTGCATATTAAAAATATGGTATGGAAAATTTAAAATCGCGACTACTTTGTTTCAACGGGCCGCTTGTGCCGCCATGATTTCACTCTCATCTATCCTGTTTATAGATTGCAGGCTAAGCCTGTGAATGTGCTTGATAACGAAGTGCGATGTGTCACACTATAGCCAGTTTAGACCACAGTGTGCATTATACAATTAGGTCACGCTGCAGTCAAAATTTTGGCGTAAAATGGTAAAGTAAGAAATCAGAAAACTGCGCGACTGAAGACTGAAACTATGCCATGCAATGTCAAAGTACAAAAAATTAAATGGGTATTAAACAGATATTCATTTATTTTTCATGTTTTGATTCATTCTGGATTCCGGATTCTGGGGAATAGGTTAACCCAAATAAAATGATCGCTGAATGGGCGCCACGTTTGTTTTTCTCAAAACTCTGCACATGCTGACTCACGTAAGCAGCTGAAATTGAAGAGCGTGTGCAAACTGTGTTCAACCACCTTACTGAGCCTTTCCCATTAGGCAGGTAAGTCAGAAAAGTTACTTTTTTTTTTGTATTTTATTTATTTTTGTCTATATTACATTTGTAAGAAAACTAACATTTAAACACATTTACACAATCTAAGTACATAAAAGAGAAAGAAACTAAAAACACAAAAATTACAAATGTACGAAAAAACTGCTTAAAGTAGTATAATTTATAATTAAAGCGGCTTGAATTGAGATAAAAAATGATATATTTGGTGACAAAAATCTAAGAAGAAATAAGAGCGATTAAGGGCTCCCACTTTTGATAGTGATAACTAAGGTTGTTTCTCTCGCTCGCCATGGAGTATTCTATTTGGTATGTATTTTTAATTCGCTCGAGTAATAATTGTGGAGTTAAAATCTTGTTACTAAGTTTACAGAAGTGAAGGAGATATTTGCTTTCCAAGATAATATAGTTAATTAATTTGCTATTACTTTCTAGATTATCAATTCCAAAAATAACATCTCTAATTTCTAAATGCTTGGTAAGCTTTCATTTATGTTTACATATCATTTCCACTTCATTCCAAAATAGTCTAACTCTTGGGCATTGGAAAAGAAAGACTTAGTGTTCAAGAGTTTCGATGTCTGTTTTGCACCAATAGCACAAAGGAGATTCGACTTTTTTAAACTTGAAAAGCATATCATTTGTATACATGATCCTATTTAATATTTTGTATTGAAATTCGCGCAGTTTAGTGCTCAAGGTTTTTTGAATAGGTAAAAGGAATATAGCTTTCCAATTTAATTGAAAACAATCAGTGTTATAGGTTTCTTCAGGTTTCTTCAGGTCAGAAAAGTTACTTGCCCCACAGGAAAATCAACTTGTCCTGGGCAACTGGATGGGACTTTTTTGGCTTTTATGATAACTATCATCTTTTCTTCTTAGCATGAAACATTTTAGAGGAAAAATGTTCCGTTTATAGGCTTAGAGAAAAGTAAAATACCCCACTTGGAAAAAAATATTACTGTATGTTTTTTCCACTGGAATACTTCAGCTTTGATTTACTTTAAGCTTTGTTTTTGATAAGGTCACAGTGTCATGGATCGTGTTTTAACATTTATATTAATATGTATATAAGGCCACAAAGATACATCTACATGTATGTTGGAAGTAATAATAATAATAATAATAATAATAATAATAATAATAATAATAATAATTGGAGCGCTTGGAGTGATCAAAAAGGGAGTGAGTGAGTACCTTGAGAGAATACCAGGAAGAAGTGAGATCAGTTAGATACAGAAGATCTCGTTACTGGGAACTGCACATATCCTACGGAAAGTGCTCTCCATTACATGATTGTTGGCTATATACCTTAGGTATATGGTTTATACGCGGATATAACCTGTATAGAAATGGATCGATAAAACCTACAAATAATAATAATAATAGTAATAATAATGATAATAATAATAATTTAATAATAATGACAATACTTTATTAACAAATTTCTTAAAAATCGATTAAGTCTTAACATCAATCTTAAGTACACTTGCAGGAAAAAGCTATAAAGTTCATTCATATAAATAATAATAATAATAATTAAAAACAAATAATTTTATTAACAATTAGAATAACTATTTACAATACATTAAAATTCTAATACGGTAAAATATGTACATTTAAAAAGGTATATCTAGCCAGTATATTACATCTCATCTGGCCGATCGACTGCAACTGCAACACTGTAAATCCTTGGTAACACTGTAAATCCTTGGCAACCTAGGTCCTGGGTGCCCTAACAGAACTTATGTCTGGTTATGTTGACTTATCAATGCAACAAAACCTCATCTTACTAAGAAAAATCACGAAAAATTACAAAAGAAAATTACAAAAAAAGAAAGAAAAATAATGTCAAAACATTCTAGCTTGCTGTAGTACAGTTTGCTAATTGGGGACACCGAAGTAATCTATCCTAATACAAATAATCAAAATCTTAGTTATATTACCTATATAATAATTAATAAGTATACAAAATCTAGATAAAAATACAATATATCATTTGCTAAGACATCTAATTACTACATAAAAAACAGTTTTGACAATTATCGATAATTAATTCACTCAAGTTTATCGATCTTATGTGATTTTTAAAAACGTTCAAAGTTTCTGATCTTCTTATATCTCCGGTCAACTTTGCCCACAAAGTAGGTCAGTAGATAGGAAACAAGGATTCTGGCACACTTTCAAATACGTAGCATGTTAACACAAGTCAAAATTTATCTTATTTTATGTTAAAATTCAACAAAAAATAATTTGATTCTCGTTCCCCAATTTGTGCTCGTTCGCGAACGTAAAATATTTTCAAACAAATTCCTCGTCACTTTGAGCATAATTGTCAAGTTTGTGTTCAATTGTTCAAATCATTCATTCCCTGACTTTTGTTAAATTTAACATAATACATGTTAATTGACTTTTTGTTATTTACGTTGGCGAACGAGCAGAAAATCGATCATCTCATCCAATTTTGATTATTCGCTAAATTGAACGTCAACTGACGTCAATTTCTGTTTTGTGTTAACATGCTACGTATTTGAAAGTGTGCCAGAATCCTTGTTTCCTATCTACTACTTTTTTTCCCCTCATATTCACCAGAAAAAAACATATCATTTCGGTGAGAAAATTTCACTCTGGACGACTTCAGGAAAATTCTGTCGCCGGCGATGGCAAAAAAAAATTCCACTCTGGGAAAATCTGGAGTGGAATTTTTTCCCAAAGGGGGAAAAATTTGGAAAAGAAAAGAAAATGTCTGATTCCGAAGAAGAAGAAATTGATTTCACTCCTGAAATTATTCGAGAAATCCGCACAACATGCCATTCTCCCAAAAATCCCAGGCTGGAACATTTCAAAAATATCATCGGCAAAAATCAGGGGAAAAATCAAATTCCACTCAAAGATCTCGAATTTTATCAAAAAGAAATTCTCTCCCAAATTCCCCGTGACGAAATCACAAGAAAAAAAGTCAGGGAGTTTGCCAAAGCTTCCAAGTGGAAAAAAGTCCATGGCAACGACCATGCAATAATATTTTTAATCACATAACAGGTCACGACGGAAATGATTATGAGCACCTGGAAAAATTCCTCATCGACGATTTTAAATATTTTTCACTTGCATATAATGACCTTCATCTCAGCAGAAAAAAGTTTCTCAATTGCCATCAAGTTCTTTTCGCCCTGTTGAAGAAGAACGGTTTCAGCCCCAATGAAGATGATTTCAAACTGCTCAAACTTCCATCCAGACGGGCGGAACAAGAAAAAATAATCCAAACCATTTTCAAAAAATGTCATTGGAAAGAAAATGGATCTTGAAAAAGCATTTTCCAATGAAGCCGAGCGAAGCGACGCGAGTGACCATGAAGATTGTTCCACATGCTCAGAGGAAGAAATAAGAAGCGACGATGAGACTCCGACAACATCGGATGATGAATTTATTGTGTCTGATTCAGAGATGGAGGAAGCTGAGCGAAGCGACGAAATCGAAGACTCAATTGAACTTCTCCAGGAGGAACATAAAATTCTCAGAAATGAACTCCAAAAGCAAAGTTGCCTCCTGTGGGAAATCCACCGGGAATTGAAAGAAAGTAAAGCGAAGCAAAACGGGCCAAGCGAAGCGAAACGAAAGCGATGCTAAGCGGTGTTTTGAAATAACAGACTTTGTGAATATTAATGTGAAACATTCATATTCTGACATTGCCCAGCTGCCCGGTTATTGACATATGTCGGCCAATCAAAATCGGTATTGTGGCTAACGCGTTAGCCAGTTTTTCGGGGAATCAATTTTATGGCTAACGCGTTAGCCAGTTTTTCGGGGAATCAATTTTATGGCTAACGCGTTAGCCAGTTTTTCGGGGAATCAATTTTATGGCTAACGCGTTAGCCAGTTTTTCAGGGGGAGAAAATTTGAATTTTGTCTAACGCGTTAGACAGTTTTTCAGGGGAGAAATGAAAATTTTGTCTAACGCGTTAGACAGTTTTTCAGGGGGAGAAAATTGGAATTTTGTCTAACGCGTTAGACAGTTTTTCAGGGGAGAAATTCAATAAATTTCCCCCCCAGATTTTAGCGGAATATTTTCCAGAATTTTTCAGCGGAATATTTTTTCAGTCAAGAAAAAAATATTTTCCAGAATTTTTCAGCGGAACTTTCAATAATTGACTTTTTTAGCCAAGCTTTTCCACATCACTCAGTGGAACCCAAGAATTAAATTTGTCAGGGTAACCTGTCCATTTTACAAGCGCGAGTTTTCGCTTATTATCGCGGCGAATAACTTTTTCAATTCGAAACACATCTTGCGTTGTCTTTTGAAGTTCTGCCTCGTAAAATGATCCGGTGATTGATTCTCCCAACAGATCAACTAATTTATACGTTACAGGGTTTGTATTCTTTATTTCGTCAATCACAAATATCTCCTCTGTCCAGTTCGATGTGAAACCTTTGTCAAATATCTTTCGTTTAAACTTTGAAATTCTCACCCTGTCGCCAACCCTGAATTTTGCCGGGTTGTGTTTAGCATAAATTAAATCTCCGGTATAAATTAGCGAAAACCTTTTTCTCATTTTCCTGTTTGCTCGCCTCTGCGGGGCTCATCCGAATGCTCGAATGAAAACGATGATTATATTCATCCAGTAATTTGCCAAGTTTGTCCCAGTATATTGTATTGTTGTTAGCAGAAAACATCCGGAAGAGTTTCTCCTTAAAAGACCTGTTCCAGCGCTCAACAACAGATGCCTTTTCTTCGTTTTGTGTTGTGTACAATTTTACCCCATTCTTATCAAGCAGATTTTTCATTGTTGCGTTGAAAAATTCAGACCCTTTGTCACTCCAAAGCATCTTCGGTTTTCGCCCCTTGAATATATCTCGGAAAGCATCAGCCACTGTTTGACCTCGCTTGTCTTTCAGGGGACGAATCCAACCGAATTTTGAGAAAACATCGATCACCATCAGGAGATATCTGATCCCTTTATTCCACCTCGAAAATTTCCCCATCTCGACCAGATCAGCCGCCCAAATGTTGTCAATCCCATATGCTATGACTCGCCTCTTTGGAAAGCGTCGCCTGATTGGCTGGTGAAGTTCATTTGCCAGATTTTGAGCCCAGCCTTCACTCAAAATCTTTTCCCGTTTTTTGGGGCACCGAGGCCAAGTTTTTGTTTTGCTTGAATTGTGTTTCTCGCCAAAGCATGCCCCCACTGTCTTTCTTTCCAGGGAATGGCATCCAAAGCGGCAACCATTTTCCTGTCTGCTTCGTTCTTGCATTTGCGTGGATTCTTTTCCTTCGCGCAGACTGAATAATCCACATCGTGTTGCATAGCAACTGCGTCTGTTTTTCCTGTGGGTTGCTGCATAATTTCGAGAATTTTTCCGTTTTCATCGAATCGGACTTGTTTCTCCAATGGGTTATAAGGGCCGGTATAATTATGCCCTGGAAGGGTGAAACCTTTCTTTGGTCTTGGCAGCTTCCCAATCCAGGAATGAACATCTAAAGCACCCCCATCCAAATCTGCTCGATCTGTTTTATATTTTCTGATTGGTCGGATCGCCGTACTCAGTTGATTGAGCATATCGGAAGAGGTTTTGGCAAGAAATGGTTTCATCTTGTCCAGGGCAAAATCCAATGCTTTCTTTTGAGCGTTTTTGTTTCGCAATAATTCACTGGCTCCATAACGACCCATTTCAACTGTCTTTTTTCCCAACCAAGGCAGCGCATGCGCGACGCCAGTCAACGCAAGTTCACCGATGCCCTCACCTTGTGAGGGCCGACTCCGTTTCCCGAAACAAATTGAGATTTCGGTTTCCCGCAGGAAGCGCATCGGGCTTTCACCCTTATCCTGTTGTTTTTTGTTGTGACGCGGTGTTCTGAACCGGGTACATTTGGCGTTAATCTTTTTTCCTTCACGCAATATGATTTCATTTTCAATCGAAATATTCTTTTATGAATTTCTCATTCCCCATCGTATCAGTCAGACTGAGAGGCTTGAGAATATCATAGAAATCTTTCCCCTGCGACCATTGATGGAGGAAATACAGGCAATAATACCCGCAAAGAACGCTGTCTATGTTTTGATACTGACTGCTGTTCCAAATCACCGGTTTGGAACTTTTGAATTCCTGGGGAAATCCCATCCCAAAAGAGTCGAAATACCACAGGGCACGATCTCCGGGGGCGCAGCACACCCAGTGAGTTCCGGCATTTTCAAGGGAATCAAGATTGATGATGCAGGGGCTGTGTTCTCGGGGCATGGCTTCATCCCTGGCGAAAATCCCTTTGAAATTGGGAATTTTCAGAAAATCAATCCACTGGAGAAGATCATGGTTGGTCAGTGGTTTGTTCACGAATTTGGGTTTCGCTTCGCTCACAATATTGCCCCGAGAACTGGGATATTGTTGAATGGACTTTTCGATCCCAGCAGAAGTCCCGCTCCTTTTTTGGATTTTTTTCCCATCCCAATTTTTCGTCCCCAGGTTCCGATGAATGGAGGCGGGCGTTGGAAGGGAGTGCCCAATCTTGGAGCGCCGTTTCCTTTGGGCTGCCGGACTCTAGGAGCGCCTTTTCCTTTGGGGCGACCAACTCTAGGAGCTCCTTTCCCAAACAAATTTTTCACCATGTCCAGCGCCAGTGGAATTCCGATGGAAGCCAGCACAGTTCCCAACAATCCACCAGATTGTTTTGCTGATGGTTTTATCGTCAGTTGTCCTCCTGATTTCAGGGCAGTCAAAATATCCTGTTTCTGCTTATTTGTCAACAAATGTTTATTGTCAATCAGTTTTTGAATTTTATCTTGGGGAATGAGAAACCCCCCCGTTTGCCCGCCTCCTTTCAGTCGAGGTCGCTGCGCTCCCTTCCCGCTTATCTTTTTCACGACTTGACTCGCTCCTTCACTCGCCAAACCAGCCAATGCTGACAGTCCAAGTGTCTTTGCCAGGGTGGGTGCCAGGGAACGAGCCAGGGGAACAATAGCAGAGAAAAGACTTCCACCTTGCTTCATCACTTTTCGGATTTGCGTTTTTGATATCTTGATTTCAACTCCCTTTCCCTGAGATGCGGCTTTGGCAATTCGGTTCTTTTGGTTGACTGTCAGCATCAGTTCATCATTTCCGCGTGTTTGATTTTTTTTCAGCCTCAGGGTGATAGCGCAGTTTGCTTTGAATGCTCTTCCAAGCTTGCTTTTTTGCCCTTTCGACAGATTTACTTTATATGGGTGATATGTTGTCATTTTAAATGACAAGATATGTTTTTCACAGCCGCTGCGCGTGCTCGCTGCACTCGCTTCACACGTCACACGATAACCAGCTCATTTCCAATCTTATCGATTTTCACTTCTTCTTCATAGAGAACTATCGCATGTACATTGAAGTTTGCCGCTGCATTTGCGCTTAATCGATACCTGAATATCAACTGCTTGGGATCTCTTGTTGGTTTTTCAGTTTGATAAGTCAGATCGAAATAGATCAATGGGAAAAGAGACTTGAAATTGGCCAGATTCAACTGTGTTCCAGTGTTATAATCATTTTTCCGCATTGCATAAGCCATGACATCCTGGAAAATCCTCACTTTGCTTTCACTGTCGTACTCTGTTTCCGGGTAGAAAACTCCGTTTCCATATTCCAATCGACAGTTCAACAAGGATGAAGTATTATCATCCACTGCATTCAGCGTGAAAGTGTCCATCAGATAGGGGTTGTCTTCTGCCTGGACGTCATTGGGCGGAGCGGTTCTTTTCAGCCAGACAAAAATATGCCTCACATTGTCAATGCTCGCTGAGATCTGGAAAAATCCTGATGACTGCGTAGGAGCTGATTGCTGATACATTTCCCTCAGATATTTCCATTGCGTTTCTTTCAGGAATGAGCTGACAAATTTGTCATACAGAGAATCTTTGGGAGTCAATCTTGGCACCCAAAGCAAAAATCGATTCAGCACAACTCTTCCAGCAGCAACGCCGTGTGCCATATGAATGAGTTCCTCATCATCATTTAGTGTTATCTCAAATTGCAGCTGCATAGGCACAAGCATCTTATCCTCCAACTCTTCGAAAAAGGAAAAACGATTCAGGGGAATGATCGTATTAGCGTTTTGAAGATCTCGAGTAATCACTCGCCGAGCCTCAAATCCGGCATTAGTATTAACGGTTGTTGTATTAGTATCCAAATACCAGAAACTGTTCTTGGCGACTGATCTGCTGAAGTCATCGGAGTATTCTAACAAATTCTTTGTGAAACAGACTTTATGCAGATTATCAGTATCATAAATAATCTTTCCTGCAGATTTAATCGTCAGGTGTTTAATCAGGGAATGAGCCCCATTGATTACGGTTATTCTTTCAGCGTCATATGCCGCTCCATCTGCTAATTTCTGGAGTTGAAATTGCACCTCGAAATAAGCATTGTACCAATCATAGAATGCGGATCGGTCATTAATCGTGAATTTATAACCACTTTTTTGTTGATGTTGATCATTAGCTGGAGCTCGGATTGTGTCATCCAGCTGGAAGCGCACTAATTCATTTCTTTGAAGATATTCATTCGATCGAAAAGCCATTTTATATTATTTTTTTCTTTTCCGGACTCCCTGCCCAGAGATCAACCTGTTCAATATAGCATCAGAACTTTCTCCGGAGGTTGACGCAGGGGCTGATTGTGGTCGAGCTAGCTTCGCTCGCTGGTGGCTTTGTTTTGCCTGGTGGCTTCCCCTTTCTCATATTTACCAGTTTTTTCATGATCAAATCACCAGATTTTTCAACTACTTTTTTGCCGAGTTTATCCCCAGCGTGAGAAATTCCTGATTCCAATGCTTTTTTCGCAATGGGTTTCGCGAATTTATTGAAAACTGCGGATGCGATCTTCCTCATTGGTTTGAAAATATTGTCCACAATGACACCTGTTCCTTTATGCCGGAAGACAAACCGCCCCAGCTGGGGGTGGAAAAAACGAGAGAATTCATAACTTTTCATTTTATTTGTTTTTTCAAGATAAGCGAGAACGCTGTATCAGCTCCATTCAAATCAACAATCCGCCTTTTCCCATCAGTGATATAAATCCGAATGGAGCTTATTCTGTTTTTATTCACAGGGCTGAACATCACTCTCATGGGTTCCAAAGTGAAACTATAGGAGGCCTGCAGAACAGATGTTGAAAAGGAGAAGATGATATCACTCTCTTCCCCATCCACAAGCGAATCACTTGTGAGATCGCAATGAACGTTCAACATATCAGTATCTTGACTGAGGTTTGGAACTCTGGGGCCAACATTGACTTTATCTTTCAGAATCTTTTTATCGAAACCAATGAGATCGCCGAAGTTGGATTTCTCGAGATCAAGTTGCCAGTTTGCTTCCAGTGTGATTGTTACTCTGAAAGTTGTGGGAGAGAAAGCAAGATTGATTGGGAATTTTTCATTCTTTCCTGGGGTGCTGCCTGCGAGGGGGCCTGTTGCGTTTCGAATTGCCGCATTCAAAGTGGAATAATCCCAAACCCCAGCGGGAAAGGTGATATCGGAAAATGTTTTCCCACCGTCAGAGCTGAATCTGATCAGCTGATTTTTCAATGCCGCATTGATGTTATACCACGTAAAACTCATATTGATAATTCTGTTCAACCCAACAACATATTGGGAATTTGGGTCCAAAATAATGGGTCGATTGAATTTTGTTGTGAAATTTTCTGGTTTGTTTCCCCCAGTCTTGACGGAAAAGGATGACAGGACAATTTCTCTTTCGATTTCCATTTTAGAGTTTGAAATACTTTCTGAAGAGCTTCTCATGCTGGGAACGATTGATGACTCCCTCTTTCAGGAGAAGATCAAGAATACCAACCCCGGTATTTCTGATTCCCTGATTCGTATTCCCAGCAAGAATGGAGCCAACGATGACCTCAAGTTTCTGGAGGAGATCTGCGGGGTTGGAGAAAAAACGGATGGATCCACCTTTTTTTCTCCTGATTCCCGAACCTTTCAATGTCTTTTGTTTCGCTTGAAAATGTTTGATGTATTCACTCAAAATTCGGGATGAGCGGTCTATTCTGCTATGTTGCAAATTTTTTTGCTCTTCCGTTATTTCCCCTTTCTTGAATTTTTTGGTCCAAGATGATTTGTAGCCCTTCAACTGATTTCTTCTGAAGTTTGCAATGGTCACAAGATCATTGATATAATGGATTTTCTTCGCTGATGAGACATTTGGTTCACTGAGAGTTTTCTCTGCAGTATCATAATTCGTGAGGTCCAAGTCATTCAAGATCTGATTGGCTTCATCTCCTTTTTCCTCTTCCTCTTCATCTCCCGGCACAAGAGCATAATCGGGAGAGTCGTCTTCTTCATATTCAGGTGGATCTTCCCCTACTTCTTGCATAATTTCTTCATATGTTGGCGGCCCTGCTGGAATTTGCTTCTTTGTTTGGGATGGAACGGCCTCATCAAACAAACCTTCGACATCCATCTCTTCAAATGGATCGACTTCGGGGAGATAATCAACCTCCGCCGGTTTGGCTTTCCCAACTTTCTTCCGGATTTTCGGGAGTGGCCCCAAATTCGACGCAATCACCTCATCCAATTTCGATGTGACTGGTTTGAACATTTTTTCAAGTCCGATTTGGCTTGTCTCTTCGCCCAACTTTTTCTGGGTGATAGCATTGTGAACAAAGTTGATTTTTTTGCCTAAAGCAGATTTGCTTTTAGCCATTTCTTGCCATTTCAATAAACTCATTTTATATCCCAGAAACACAAATTTGGGATGAAGAACAAGATGTAGAACAAGATGTAGAACATGATGTAGAACAAGATGTAGAACGTCATGTTCATTAATAAAATGAAGATTCCAAATTATGATTGTCAGGATCCAATCACGAATTTCAAACAACGTCACCCTTTCATGCCGGATCGAACTTTCAGAATGTTGATCTGTGGCCCTTCAGGATCGGGGAAAACAAATGTTCTCCTGGATATGATCCTCCGCCCGCTGCTCTTCTACGATAAAATTTTCCTCTATGCGAAAAATCTTGACCAAACCAAATATCAACATCTGCTGAAAACATTTCGCCCATTCAGCAAAGAAGCTGGGTATGACGTTGTGGAAGCATCCCCGGATGAAATCATCCCAGTTTCTGAATTGTCAGGGGAGAATCAAAAGCTGGTTGTTTTCGATGATTTTGTTTCCGAAAAAAACCAAAAGCCATTGATTGATTATTTCATTCAGGGCAGGCACAAGAAATGTTCTGTGATTTATCTTTCGCAAAGTTATTTCGGAACACCAAAAGATATCCGCCTGAATTGCTCGCATTTTTGCATCTTCGAATTCCCAAGCAACAAAGAAATTATGGCGATCTGCAGGGAGAACAATGTCAGCAAAGAAGATTATCGGAAAGCAACGCATGATCCATTCTCTTTCCTGTATGTGGATAAGCCGAGGAAATTCATTGCCAAAAACTTTGATGAAAGCATTTAAAATGAGTTATTCAAATGGATTGCTTTCTGAAACAAGCACCTCCCAGGGAGGAAAAGATGGAAAAGATGGATTGCCAGGAGTTGGTTTCAAGCTGACGCCAGCAGGGGACTTCGATCTTCAAAACAAAAAAATGACCAATATCGCTGAAGGAACGGGGAATTCGGATGCAATCACAAAGCTACAAGTTGACACGCTTGCAACGCAATTGCGGGCAGATTCTCTCCAGGTGGATGGTTCCTCGCATATGACTGGGGATCTTGATCTCAGGGGACAAAAACTCATCAACCCCGGGGAAATAGAAATGAATCGCAAATTGATCGTCAATCTGGACACTGATGAAAACCAGGATTTGTCAGCGGTGAATATGGTCACTCTGAAAAAATTCCACCCTGATGCTCCGGCTCACACTCATGAAGTCACGAAGGATATTGATTTGAAAGAACTTTTCAACGTGAAAAACTCAAAACAACAAACATGGCATGATTTAGGAGCCAATTATAACAACCTGATCTCTTACAATGATGGCAGGAATATCTTCGTATCCCGCGAAGAGACGTTTCCAATGAAGACGGCTTTGGATATGGGAAATCACACCATTTTTAACGTGAAAGATCCCGAAGTTGCCGATCAGGGCGCAAATAAAAGATATGTGGATGCCCAATCCGCGAAAAAGCTTTCGTTGGAAGGCGGGACAATGACCGGAAACCTGGATATGAACTCGCAACAAATCAACAATATTGCAGCGCCAACTCTGAAGCGACAACCCACGTCAAAATCTTATGTGGATAATGCGATAGGAGGTGTGGTAGTCCACACGATGGAATTAGAAGAAAAACTTAAAGAATATGTCAATGAATCGCATATCACGTCAACCTCTCACCCAAAGGACGCATTCCGCTATCTGATGGAAAATGTGGATGAATCCAGCTCTGAACATCATATGACAGTGACTGGGATAAGTGATTTTCCAGATTCGCCGCATCATTTCAACAAGAAGGCTTATGACTTACAAATCACAAAAGATCTTTTAAATGAATACTCTGGGAGACTTGGATTCAATATGTACAAATTACCAGAGGGAGAATACACCGTGTGCGTGGAATTCTTCCCCGCGTCAATGGATGGCGTGAGCGTCAACGTTGTGAGCACAAGTCTGAATATAAATCAGCAATCAACTAAGAAGTTTTCGGGGTATTCCAGATCCATCATCCACATGCACAAATGGAGGATTTCCCCACCTGAATTCATCTATCTGGATTTGAAATGGAGAGGAACTGCCGAGTCAGCCGAAAAAGGAAATGCAAATCTGATCATATATGGCATTGCTGGTTCCCAACCTGATGTTGAAAGCAGCGTCTTCGATTCCCCTTTTGTTTTCCAAGCGGGGAAGATGGTCATGGAGGCTGACTTGGATTTGAATTCGCACTCCTTGTTGAATTTGCCGCTTCGCCCGTCAAAACACTTCATTTTTGCAAGATTTGTGAAAGGAAAACACGGTGATTGTTTGATCTTCCCAAATGAAGAGGAAGATGAAACAAATTATTGGCAACAATTTGGATCTGACTTCCGGATTTTGAATGTCACGGTTTTCATTCTTCAACGCGGTTCCAACCCAGTGAGTGGAGCAACCATCATCATGACAAGTGTTGTTAAAGGAGATCGCATCACTCGGAACGCAGTCAGACCTTCCACCAATTCATTTGGTTCACTGCAGTTCACCTTCAATCTCCATGTTGGGCAGGAAGAAGCTTTCTATCTGGCTCTCTCGGATGGAAATGCCATTCAAAGAGCAAAAGCGACAATTCTGATTGAAAAATGATTTTCTCCCTGAAAAATGAGAGCGAGCGAGCGAAGCGAGCCGAGCCGCGCGAAGCGAAAACAAAGCATTTTTGCTTTCAATCACATCAACCCCGCAATTCGGGAAGAAGAACTGGAAGAGATCAAAAAACTTTTTCGATTTTATCACAAAAGATTTTGGTGCCTGAAACGACTTTACAGTCGATTCAAGAAGTTGAATCTTTCCCTGAATTTGACTTCCACTGGATTGGTGGCAATCGGCACGATTGCTGGAGCCGCGACTTTGAACCCAATCATTTTGGGAGTTATCTCCGGAGTGGGATTGCTTGTGAAAACGGTTCACGAGATGAAGAACCTGAAATCAAAGATTGACATGGCCAAGTTCGCCTTCACCACTTATGAAAAAACTCTGACTGAGTTGAGATTTGCTTTGAGATCAGGAAAATTCGACAGGGACGAATTTCTCCCTGCGATGGAAGCGATTGACGGGATCGTGATCGACTTGGGGTTGAATCTGGAGAGATTTGAGAGGGAATATGACACTCTCTTTGAATAATTTCATTTCCGCTGGAAATGAAATCACAGCTCACTTAGGAATTATCTGAACTCTCCAATACCATTCCCCAGCAAACTCCCTAACATCCAGGGGAAAGATCGGCATCCAGAGATCGCTTTCCAGGATTTCTCGCGGCGGGGAAGGAAAAGGAAAACCGACCTCCAACGAGGCGGGAGTCGGCCCCATCACCACGCAATTATCAAAATGCTCACTGGCCACCAGAAACTGCATTTTGTCGTTGTCTTTTTCGGTGCAAGTTTTCACCCGAAATCCCGGGGGAAGAATTTGGCGCATATTTCTGAGGAAGGCAAATTCTGGATCCATTGGCGCATTTTCACAACGCTTCCAAATATCTGGATGGAATGGATTTCGCTCACTCTCGATGAGTTTCATGCGCTTCTTTTCATTTTTCCCCCATTCCTCTTCCGCCTTTTCCTCAGGAGAGGGTATGTCTTTCGCATTTTCCTCTGCCCAAGCCGCCATTTTTGCCTCATCTGCCCGCGTGTGTTTTTCGCGGTTCGCGGCAGGTGTTTCCATCCTGGTTGGTTTCTCCTGACCTTGCAAAACAAAACGAAACCAGGGCTCAAATTCAGTCTCGCTGATTCTCACTGAGAACTTCCAGACCCCTTCTGCGAAATAATTCACAAAGTCTGTTTCATAGGGGTAATCCAAATACCGCTTGTCAAAATAATCTATAAAATCCTGCCAGACTTTCACGGGAAAATTACTGCCGGTGTTGGGGTTGAAAAGCACCTGCTTTGTTTGAAACTTTTCCATGTCGGGGGTCAAAGTCACTTCCCATCCCGGATAGTGATTTTTCATCCACTGAAACTTCATTCCCCAATTTCGCTGCACATCATCCAGCGCCTTCTGACCCACCACATCTGCGGGGCGGGGAAGAGATTTCTTCTGTGGTTGCAGCGATGCTTTTTTAACTTGGAATTTGACCCCATCTCTTCTCCGGGTGAAGGAATTTCTCCCGCTTTTCAATGCATCATGAATTGTTCTCGCATCGATCCCCAACTCAGATGTTGCCGCCGAAACATTGGGATAAATCTTGGTTGAACTGGGGGAAGTGACTCTGACGGGAATCGCATGCGGTTTTTGGGTGATGGCTGGGATTTTTCTCGCTTCGCTCGCTTCGCTTCGCTCCGCTCCAGCCGCTTCGGGAAGAGAACCCACCGGTTCCTTGTCGGCAATTCGTTTCATAAAATAATCTTTTCCATTTTTCCTGATTTTCCAACTCTGGCACCAGCCAGTTCTTTTGAAAGCGCAAGAACAGCTTGCCTTGTGACTCCGATCCATGCTGCCATTTCGGTTTCGGTTTCAAATTTCGCCAGCGGAGGATCACTGGGAGATTCATGAACTGAAAAACGAGTGACTTTTTGGTCGACAATTGTCACTTCCCTCCCGCGAAACTGAAATTTGTTTCTTCCTTCATTGATTGCTTTGTTCAAAGTTTTAGGAGAAAAATGCATGAATGCTGCCAACTTCGCCTGGGACGAAAATCGCTGGCTGAGCCTTTCTTTGGAAACTGCATCCATCAAAACCCACATTTTGATAGGTGGAAAAAAATAAATTAATTTCGGAATCTTCTTGGTGAACTTTGTTTTGTGGATTCTCAGGAGAAATGCCAACGCCGCAAATCTCAGGAAAAATCAGGAATTTCTCGACGAATCTGAATTCTCCGGCGAATTCAGGGGAAAATCTTGACAAATTCAGGGGGATAAAATGTAAATTCAGGGGGAAAATGACAAATTCAGGGGACAAAATGACAAATTCAGGGGGAAAATGACAAATTCAGGGGGAAAAATGAAACTTTCTTGAATTTTTCAGTTCATTTTCGCAGGAAAATGAACTGAAAAAAGTTGACTTCCCCCATCACGTGGGTGGGGAAGCTGAAATCATTTTTCCGGAAGAATTTTTGATTTTTATTTTGATTGAAATTTTATAAAATCGTTTGGAGAAATATTTCCCAGAGAAAACCTGGGAATGGATAAAACGCAATGAATATACTGGAGAAAAAGAACATAAAAAACCCTCCCCCAACAATGTTTTTATTTGTCAAACATGTTCAACGATGGGGGTCAGAAATAGCGCGCCTTTTTTTCTCCGGAAAATAGAATTTCGCCAAACCCACAGACAGTTGTGGGGTTTTTTGCCATTTTCTCCTGAGTTCAGCAGAAAAGCAGGGCACAGAGGGCAGTTTTTTCCCCACAATGGCCCAAAATAGACCCCGGATTGCAAAAATTTTCCCCTTGACAACTTTCCCCAAATTTTGTGTGAATTTTGAGGTTAAATTCTGCTCCAATTTTGATGAATTTCTGGCCAAATTTTTGCTCCGGGGGAAGAGAAAAGATTTATGTCATTCCCAGATTTTTCAAAGTTGCATCTCAATTTTGTCCCGGACATTTTTCCGGATTGGTTAGATTTTCAAAATTCATTTTCCGGAATTCATTTTCCGGAATTCATTTTCAAATTCAAATTTCAAATTCAAAATTCAAAAATTCGTTTTTTCTGGAGCAGATATTTTTTCCAGAATTCAAAATTCAAAAATTCGTTTTTTCTGGAGCAGATATTTTTTCCAGAATTCAAAATTCAAAATTCAAAAATTCGTTTTTTCTGGAGCAGATATTTTTTCCAGAATTCAAAATTCAAAATTCAAAAATTCGTTTTTTCTGGAGCAGATATTTTTTCCAGAATTCAAAATTCAAAAATTCGTTTTTTCTGGAGCAGATATTTTTTCCAGAATTCAAAATTCAAAATTCAAAAATTCGTTTTTTCTGGAGCAGATATTTTTTCCAGAATTCAAAATTCAAAAATTCGTTTTTTCTGGAGCAGATATTTTTTCCAGAATTCAAAATTCAAAAATTCGTTTTTTCTGGAGCAGATATTTTTTTTCCAGAATTCAAAATTCAAAAATTCGTTTTTTCTGGAGCAGATATTTTTTCCAGAATTCAAAATTCAAAATTCAAAAATTCGTTTTTTCTGGAGCAGATATTTTTTCCAGAATTCAAAATTCAAAATTCAAAAATTCGTTTTTTCTGGAGCAGATATTTTTTCCAGAATTCAAAATTCAAATTCGTTTTCAAATTCATTTTCAAATTCATTTTCAAAATCATTTTCCGGAGCAAATGTACATGGAAAATCTGCCTAAATGAACTGAAAAAATCTGGGGCAAAATCAGACCTGTCACACGTGGCAAATCTGAAAAAATCAGGAAAAAGGTTCTGCCCAAATTCACTGAAAAATCACAAAAATATTTTTCAGAATCAGATTCTGAAAAATAATTTGGAGTTTCCTCCAGATTTCAGCGAGATCCAACTTCAATCTTCATCCTCATTCTTGTCCTCAAACTCATCGAATTCTGAGGCAGCTTCCACCTTTTCCTCCACCAAAACTTCATCCACGATGCATGGATGGCTTTCAGATTTCCGCAGAAAAGGTGTTTGATTGAAAACACAACTTGCCCCCGGAGAGGAACGCCAATGAGTTCTTTTTGCCTCAGGATTGGCTTTTTCTTCCCATCGTCGCACAATTCCCAAAATCGACACGAGAAATCCGTGTGCTTGAGTTTGGAGGGATAAATCTTGGCATAAATCTTTTCCTGCTCGGATTTGTTGATTTTCACGAGAGTGAAATCTCCCTCCTGAAATCGAGCAAAAGACGGGGAAATCTCTTTGATTGCCTGCTTCTTTTTCATCGCAGCAGAGTTGAGATGTTTTTCCAAATCTTTGAAAAATTTGATGTTTTCTTCCGGAAGAGTGATTCCCAGAGAAAACGATTCACCTTGATGAGCGAAAATCTTGAATTTGGTTTGGAGTTTTACTTTGAGCCATTTGTCATTGTGAAGGCATGGGAGGAGACAGAAAGAGATTTTTCCGGAAGATTTTTTCACGGGGTTGTCGAGAGAGCATTCAGAAATTGTTATTTTCGCGGGATTCATTTTCTTGGATGAGATAAAAATGATTTTTAAATCACGAAAAATCCACTCCGCAATAAATTCGCGATCCTCTTCCGATCGGACTGGGAGAAAACCAGTGGCCATATCCACAGCTTTTTGGAAGTTTTTTTCCATTTCACACGCTTTTTCCCAGATTAGATCTTGTTTTTCTTCGTCTTGGGAAGGTCTGGATTTGTTTTTTCCTGACATTTTTTCTCCGAAAAATAAAAAATTTAAAACGTGGCTTGAAAATCTTCCACGCATTTGTCCATAGCAGCATTAATGCCGGTGTAAACTTTGGGCATTCCTTTTCTTGCTCGAGAACACATAAATTTTTCATCCGCAGCCTTCACTCTCATGAGATTCAGGAATTTCTCCAGTCTGGGAGAACTTCGCTCACTTCCTGAATTGAAAACTTCATTTTGAATGAAATTTTTTTTATTCAAAATGCCAACCCTGAAAGAATTAAGAGATCATGCACGTTCGGAAGGAATGGTGGGATTCTCCTGGATGAAAAAAGCTGATCTGGAAAAAGAGCTGCAAAACCCACAGAGAAAAATCATCAAGAAAACATCTTTTCCTGCGGTGAAATCAACTATTCAAAAAATTCTTCCAGAAAGAGCCGCGGCAGTTGTTGAGTCATCCATTGATTCAATGAATTCCTGGTTTGGAAAGATAAAGAAAAGAGTTGATTGGAATCTGAAGGAAAGTGCCCGGGAAAAACTGTTGAAGTTGAATGCGAAAATTGGAGAGATGTTGAAGAAACCTGAATTTGATATTGAAGAAAAACCAGGGTTGGGTGGATCGACTTTTGTTGTCCAGGGAAAAGAAGGATATGGGGCAGAAGGATTCTTGAAGAACGTTAAAGGAAATGTTATGGCAATTCTGAAGAAACATTTTGGGTTCAAAGTGAAAATGGTTTTGGTTTGCAGAATGATTTCTCATAATTTGGCAGAGGAAACATCCATTGAAAATGACGCCTTCTTTTCTTCCCCGGTTGAAGAAGTTTTTGAAGGAACTGACTTGGAACAATTGCTGAAAAAAATGAATGAATGGATGTTGGAAAACATGCGGAATTTCCAAAGAGGAAGAAGCAACTGGAGATTCTTGCGAGTTGAAAGATTAGAAATTCATCTGGATGAAATGACTGTTGGAAAATTCATTCCACTTCCTGATTGGCTTGCTGCTAAAAAAGCTTTGACAAACATGCAAAATGAAAATGATGATGAGTGCTACAAGTGGTGCATGGGAAGATGGAAAAATCCAGTGGAGAAAAATCCACAAAGAATAACTCCTTTGTTGAAAAAAACAATGCGAGGAGGAATTCAATTGGGAAGGAATTTCATTCCCCATTTCATGGCGAGACATTGATCGATTTGAAAGACAAAATAACATTTCTGTGAATGTCTTGGGGATTGTTGAGGGGAACATCGCGACTTTGAGAAAAGCAAAGGAAAATAAAGAGAATCATGTGATTCTTTTCAAACTGAAAAGCGGAGAAAATGAACATTTCGCTTTGGTGAATAATTTGAATCGTTTGTGGTTTGGAGAAGATTCTAAGAACAAAAACCAAAGGCATGTTTGTGATGGTTGCCTCAATTCATTCAACTCCAAAGAAACACTCGATGTTCATCAAGAATTTTGCACGGATGATGGAGTGAAAGCTGTTCTCCCTCCAGCAAAATCAATTATGAAATTCAAGAAAGTTCAATGCGCAACAACCGTTCCCTTTGTCATCTACCCTGATTTTGAGTCGATTTTGGAGAAAACAGAAAAGCAAATTGGGGAAAAAACAAAGCAAATTCAGCATCATATTCCCTGCAGCTTTTGTTTTCTTCCTGTGAGTCGAGTTGGGGTTGATTTTTCCCCAGTTTTCTTTCGTGGAAAAGAAGGAGATGATGTTGGGAGAGAATTTCTGGAGAAATTAGTTGATCATGTGAAATGGATTCTGAATGATGTGCGAGGACCAATGCTGAGAAAAAATTGGAAGAGAATTCTTTGGAAGAAAGGAGAAAAGGAAGCATTTGAGAAAACTGCTATTTGTTGGTTTTGCAGGAAAAAGATTGTGGAAAAAAAAGTTGCTGATCATTGTCACCTGACTGGGGAATTTCGCGGAGCTGCTCATGAATATTGTAATTTGCAAGCGAAAGTGCCAGATTTCACTCCAGTCTTCATTCACAATTTGGATGGATATGATTCCCATCTTTTCATCAAAAACATGGGAAATGAATTTGGAGAGATTGATGCAATCCCAAACAATGATGAAAAATATGTTTCTTTCTCCTTGAAAATTGTTTGGGGAACATTTGAAGATGAAGAGGGGAAAAAACATGATTTGAAACATGAAATTCGCTTTGTTGACTCCCTGAAATTTATGAATTCTTCTTTGGCAAATCTTGTTGGAAATTTGGGGAAAAATGATTTGCATTGCTTGAAAAGATTTTTCCCAGAGGATGTTGATTTGCTTTCCAGAAAAGGAGTTTTTCCCTATGAATTCATGGATTCATTTGAAAAATTCGGTTGTGAACTTCCTGGGAAAGATGCTTTTTTCTCCCAGTTGTCGGGAGAAGAAATTTCAGATGAAGATGTCGCTCACGCTAAAAATGTCTGGAAAAAATTTGAAATGTCAAATCTGGGAGAAAATCACGATCTTTATCTCAAAACGGATGTTTTTCTCCTGGCAGATGTTGTGGAAAATTTCAGGAAAGTTTTATTGGAAAATTACCTATTAGACCCCGCATGGTTTTTGACTGCTCCCTCTTTCTTTTGGGATGCTATGTTGAAAATGACAGGAGTTGAGTTGGAATTGATTTGCGAAGGAGATATAGAAAAGGTTCGTTTGTTTGAAAGGCAAATTCGTGGAGGAGTTTCCACAGTCTTTCACAGATTTTCTCGAGCAAACAACAAATTCATGGAAGATTTTGATCCTTCCCAACCATCAAAGTTCATCGTTTATCTCGATGCAAATTCTCTTTATCCAACTGCGATGGTGCAACCACTCCCTGTGGGAGGATTTGAATGGTTGAGTGAAGGAGCTTTGAAAAAATGGGAGAAGATTGTTGATGCGACAGGTCTTGGATGTGTCCTGGAAGTTGACTTGGAATATCCAGATGAATTGCATGATTTCCACAATGATTTTCCTTTGGCGCCGGAATTGCTGGAGGTAAATGGATTCCACAAGTTGATTCCCAATCTCAAAGATAAAGAGAAAATGGTTTTGGATGGAAGGAGTTTGAAACTTTTTCTTTCCCTGGGAATGAAACTGAAAAAGATTTGGAGAGGAATTGGATTTCGAGAAGAAGCTTTCATGAAACCTTTCATTGAATGGAATACGAAACTGAGAACAGCCGCCAAAAATGATTTTGAGAAAGATCTTTTCAAACTGGCAAGCTGTGCTGTTTATGGGAAAACCATGGAAAATGTGCGGAACAGAATTAACATGAAACTGGTGAATGATAGGAAGAAAAAAGCAAAGTTGGTGAAAAAGATCAACTTCCAACACGCAACCAAATTTGGAGAAAAAGTGGCTGCTATTCACATGAAAAAAACAAAAGTTATTTTGAACAAACCAATTTTTGTTGGAGCAGCAATTCTCGATCTCTCCAAAATTTACATGTTCAAATTTCATTATGGTTATGTGAAAAAAAAAAGTGGAAGAAAGTCAAAGTTCTCTATTCTGACACAGATTCACTAATTTTGGAAATTGAAACGGATGATTTCTTCGCTGACACTGCTGGAGATGTTGAGAAATGGTTTGACACATCGGCATACCCGAAAGATCATTTCGCTGTGGAAAATGGCTTTCCTGTTGGGAAGAACAAGAAAATTTTAGGAATGTTTAAAGATGAAGCAGGAGGCAAAATCATTCGTGAATTTGTTGGGTTGAGACCAAAATCTTATTCCATCAAGATAGATGAGGGAAAAGGAATCAAGAAAGCAAAGGGAACAAAAAAGAATGTGGTGAAAAATAAGATTTCACATGAAGATTTTGTGCGCGTTCTTCATGGTGAAAAATTTCCTCCAATGAAAAATGTTTCTCTCCGGTCACATCTACATGAGATTTTCACTGAGCAAATTTGGAAAATGGCTTTGAGTGCTGATGATGACAAGAGAGTTGTGATGGATGATGGAGTGAACACTTTGGCTATTGGTCATTGGAGATTGAGATGAAATTCATTTCTTTGGAAATGAATTTTTCAGTGAGATTTTTGAGAGAGTTGCCATCGCCAGATTTTGTCGAGTGCAACTGACTCGGCTGGGAAGGTTTTTATCTGGTGAATTTTTAACTGATTTAAACCAAAATGATATGTTTTTTTCTGGTGAATATGAGGGGAAAAAAATAGTAGATAGGAAACAAGGATTCTGGCACACTTTCAAATACGTAGCATGTTAACACAAGTCAAAATTTATCTTATTTTATGTTAAAATTCAACAAAAAATAATTTGATTCTCGTTCCCCAATTTGTGCTCGTTCGCGAACGTAAAATATTTTCAAACAAATTCCTCGTCACTTTGAGCATAATTGTCAAGTTTGTGTTCAATTGTTCAAATCATTCATTCCCTGACTTTTGTTAAATTTAACATAATACATGTTAATTGACTTTTTGTTATTTACGTTGGCGAACGAGCAGAAAATCGATCATCTCATCCAATTTTGATTATTCGCTAAATTGAACGTCAACTGACGTCAATTTCTGTTTTGTGTTAACATGCTACGTATTTGAAAGTGTGCCAGAATCCTTGTTTCCTATCTACTTAGGTCCTAAATAACTTATGCTGTGTTTACATGTACCATGCGTTATTGTGTTAAACCTGGGTATTGTGAAATCGGAATTTCTTAAAGCATAACGACTAGTACATTGTATTTATGGTGAACACGTTAGCTATATACATGTAAGTAGGAGAAATGTTGTTTTTGACCTTGTACATAATTATTGCAATTTCCTGTAGACGACGGTTCCTTAACCCTATTCAGCCTGGGGGGGGGCATAAAGTGCCCGTGCTAACTTTGAACGTTCATAACTTCTTTAATATGTATTCAAACGCCATCAAACTTTGTGACTTTTCCTAAAATTTATCTGGCAACAATTTCGTATGACAGTTTTTTGATCGCGTGACTTGATGTTTCCATGGTAACAAGATTTTGACAGCCATGTTTTTTGAAATTTGCATATTTGTACCTTTGCTATAACTTTTATATTTTTACGTCATTTAGCGTTTATTTATTGGTTTTGATTAATTTTGAGTCAATTTGGACGGTTTTTAAGAGGTTGTAAAAAATTTCAGAAATCCAAGATGGCGGATCCAAGATGGCGGCCGTATAACTAATTACCTAATAACTACGTCATATGACGTCATCGTTCCATTGTGCGGACCGCAAAGGAGACAGTTTTGGACGTACTATGTACCCTCTAGGTTTCATTGTCGTAGCCTTAATGTTCTTGAAGTTACGAATGGGGGGGCACAATGTGCCCCCCCCCAGGCTCAGGAACTCAAAAAAAGCCCAGGCCGAATAGGGTTAAGGTTGGTAATTTGGCCATGTGTAAGAGTTCTTCATATGTGATGTTTTTATTGCAGTAAACTGCACGCAATGCCCTTTCCTGTACATGTTCAACTTTCCGTGAGTCGGATGAGCAACAAAAATGCCATACTGTTTGACAATAAGTTACATGTAGGTGGGGTAGTATTGCTGATTTATAGATCAGCAGTTTAGCTTTTAATCATCATGCAGTTCATTGTAACTGTTTGGTTTTTTGTGTTACTGGACTAGCATATCATGAACCCGAAATAGGTCCAACGCGAGAACTGTAAGACATTTCTTTTTTCTTGGTAAGTTGTTCTGTTTGGTGAAATCCATTTTAAATGGTAAAAGAACATAAATTAAGGACTGGCTTTAATATTAAGCTTTTTTCACTTTGAATGAACGCCATACCATATTATAATTATGTTTTAAATGTACGTTTTTGTGCAAAAAAAAAAAACTAACAGAATGGTGATAAAAATTTGACAAAATTTTCTTAGGATTGATAGAAATAAACACGTTTCCGATGATTTCAGAAGCTCTAAATCGGCGCTCGTTGAGCTCATTCTATGTGCGAGCTAGCCCCACCAATACAAAATATGCTACGCGGTCCTTGAATTAAGATATATCGATGACGAGTTCCCTTTGTGGAACACCAACATAGAAGAAATAAATGGGTTCATTGCGAGGCTAACAGATATCACCAAAACCATTACATTTACGACTGAAATCTTAGAGAAAGAAATTTAACTATTTTCTTGGATACTTGCATCGACAAAGGTGATAGATTTAAAGAAACGTCTATCCTCGACGTACGCAAAATAACGTTTGAAGAGAATATAAGAAAATTGAAATCACACCTACATTTGAGAGGGTATCCATATACTCTGGTTCATAAAGTCCTCTCAGAAATGAAATTCGAAGAGAGAAAGTCGACCCTTCGACAGAAGGAAAAAGGATACAAGAAAATTCTACCTTTTGTCACACAATATCACCAGCATTGTCCAATTTAAAGAAAATCCTTATGGATAAATGGCATTTCATACAGAACCAACTGTTGTGCAGGGAGATATATAAAGAGCCTCCCATTATCTCCTATAAAAGAGGGAAATCGCTTTAAGACACTCGTTATAGCGAAACTCTAAAGGCGAGAACATCACATTGGCGAACAGCGGGAGTCGTGCAGGCCTGTCACTACTTTGAACCTATTTCAAGAAAAAAATGCACCAATCTCTCAGGGAAATAACCATCTGAACATACAGCAAGGGGGATGGGTTCTCCATACAGTGTACATTTATGCCAAATGTCAAAAAGTTAACCTTAAATGAGATATAGAAAATGGAAAAAATTTAAGGGCATTTATTAAAGGTCAGTATTGGTACATTTATAATCTTGGTATTAAAAGCCAAAGAACAAAAATTCTAATAATGTTAATTTCAATGGCATTTTACGCAGAGCAGTCCGACATTTAAGTGTTAAATGTGGTTTTCCTTTAGGCAAGCAGTTACGTTAAACTTATGTCCACATATCCTTGATTTTGAAGAAAAAATTGTATTTTAAAAAAAAAATCTTGCATGGCTATAACGCTGAAAAAAAAATTCAACACCGTTGCATGTCAGGAAAAAAAATTCCACCGCCAAAAGTTTGGAGAAAAAAATTCTTACCCAAACCTAATCACCCAACCCACTTGTGATATGGGAAGAGTTACTTATTGACCCTTATTTGACCATATAAGATCACCAGAATTCAGAACACGATGAATGACTTTGAAATAAACAAGAGGCTCCAAGCAGCCTATACTCATGCGCATGCGTAAGAAAGTTTTATGATATATTTTAAACATGATAAGAAGACGTCCGACATGGAGAAGAGTTACTCCCTTCATTCAGTCATCGTTCCTGCAAACCACATTTGCTATTAAATGTTTTGTTAATGAAAGCTGTACCACAATGAAGCCAATGATTCTTCTGAGTGTTATATATACCAAACGTGAACATTACTAGTGTAAGTAGGGTTGTAGGAGACACTGTCGTGACGTTTCAGTAACACTGTTTTATCGGAAGTAAGAGTAGCCGGAAGGCACTAAACAGGAAGTGTAAATGGCAAAGACATGAACCGGAAGTGTACAATTTAAAATATGCGTGCATAAATTTGCATGCAAAATCGTGACACAAAAAATAACAAGAAAAATGGAGCCGAAACCTTACCTCATGCCGCTACGCGCATGAGTAATGAGCGCCAAAAATTAGACTTGCCACAAGTAGACTGCGAAGCCCATGAGAGCGTGACGAAGTTGCGAAAAACGAGCGACGAAGTCGCGAGTCGACTTGTTTCGTCTGCACAATATTAAATTTAATTTGCATATTGTTGGTGCGAAAATGTAAGTGTGACCTAATGGTTCACGCATCCGACTGGTAAAATAAACAGTTCTCAAATGCGGCTCAAATAACTAGATACAATGAATTGTTATAAAAGCAGACAGCCCACAAATCCTGCTCGTCGCTAAAAGCATTTTAGCCTAGCTTTAAGAATATGTCCACCCCAAGAACGTTCCTGAGGGATTTTTTTCTTTCAGATCAAAATAAAGATATAACAGGCCTTTTGTTCTAAATGTTATCGTAAAAACAGGTCGGTTAAAAATGGTGCGCTGCAGGCGAGAAAAGTCCGTTCTCCGCCCGACCACCGAAACCGAAAAACGGACTTTGAGAAAGTCTAGCCAAAAATCAAAGGTCACCGATATGTATGTATACCAGGAGTCTAGGATCTACTCAACTGCACGTCCAAGAGAGCCTTGGGAATGAGGTTGGTAGACGTTTCAATAACAAATAAATAGATCATTAAAACAGACCGTCGGCTGTCACGTGTTGATATGGACGATATGGTCAATAATGTTTAACTTTTAAATTGTTCAACTTTCTGAAGTCCCTGTTTATTTTCAGTGTTTATTGTGTTGCTGTCGTAATTTGTCGTATTTTTGAAGTGGAAGCGAGTCGCTTGTCGCTGTTCAGAACGTCTCGTGTTGGCAGTTTTCGGGGCCATGTCGCTTGTCGCTTTTACCAAGGCCTCTTAAGCCCAGATGTTTTAAAAAAGCTCGCATTTTGCAATAGTCTACCTTAGTGAAGTGTTTAGAGAAAACATTCCTTTTCTAAGTCTTTTTACAGAACTTATTGACACGCACAAAGTTTTTGTTTTGTCTCATACTTTACATTCACATATACACTGCACATATCCCGGGACATATAAATTGGCTGTTTAAAAACATTGCCAGTAAATCAATTTTAATCCCAAATGAAAATCGTTGCGATATATTTTAGTTCTGTTTAAATATCAATAAATAAAGATAGTAAATATTTTAACCTTCAATTGGTACATCTTTCCCAAATTTCAATTGATATGAAAATCGCCATTGTAATGCCATACAAGTCATTGCTACTAAAATACTGTGAATACAAAAAATAGAAAAATTAACTAAGTAAAAGGGCTATCTAGTCAAGATAGATTGAATATAAGTAGTTTTGCCACCCCCATCCCTCCTCACAAATTTCCCCCGTAGCAACCAAATTCGCCTCCTCATTCGCTTAATATAAGTTGAAGTTTCCCCTCAGTAAAACGAAGACTATTTTGAACAAATGCGCTAGATTAACATGAAAATTATTTACATTCACACTCGTGATTCTTTTGTTGCTCATGACTTTTATCTTGATGGCTTCTAAAAAAGCCCTTAAGCCCTCTATGACTGCAATGTCTAACTCTACGGTTAGACCTACAGGTATTTTCAATCTTTCAACTTCAATAGACCATTTAGCAGCTTTACACATATAACCTATCGCGTCTTTACTACATTTACCTATCAAAGGCACCCAACGTTTCCAATTCTTGTTGTTTTTTAATTATTAACCTTACGTTCCTCGCATTAACGAGATGGCTTTAAGAACCCTTTGATCTTGATCCATACACATGTGGCCCCTTTAAATAAACTGTGATAAAAAGGTCAAGATCTCCATACACATGTAGCCCCTTTAAATAAACTGTGATAAAAAGGTCAAGATCTACATACACATGTGGCCCCTTTAAATAAACTGTGATAAAAAGGTCAAGATCTCCATACACATGTAACCCCTTTAAATAAACTGTGATAGAAAGGTCAAGATCTCCATACACATGTAGCCCCTTTAAATAAACTGTGATAAAAAGGTCAAGATCTCCATAATTTTATATGCATGTAATCTGCATAATTTCCTGGAATACTTGAAATGAGCCATCACTGTTGAAACAGTTAGGCCCTTTTCTTGATCTCTTATTAAATCATTGTTGAGAAACATGAGGTGATGGATGATTTATATTGGTAATTGAACTGAGTGGAGTACAATTTGGTCTGAAATCATACGCGTGATTTCAAAATCAAACGAGCGCGATAGCGCGAGTTTGATTTGAAATCACAAGTATGATTTCAGACCAAAATTGCAGGACACGAAGTTCAATTACCACTTTATTACATCCATTTTGAAATCCCCCAATATTGCACAAAAAAGTGTAATATTGTAATAAGAGGATCACCAGTGATTTCAAATGGTGCAATTTGGAAATAAATTGCACCATTTTAAAATGATGCGATTTAGAGTCCAAAATGGTACAATTTGGAAATAAATTGCACCATTTTAAAATGATGCGATTTAGAGTCCAAAATGGTGCAATTTGGAAATAAATTGCACCATTTTGGACCAATCAGATTCCAAGGATCACCAGTGATTTCAAAATGGATTTAATTAAAACTGAAATTTCTAAAGGGATAGTTTTTTATTATTATTATAAAATTCATTAATAATTCATAAGGAAAATAGAAAAGAAATGAAAGTTTAATGAAGGTTTGAAAAGCCTGTTACAGATATGGTTAGTATAAAACACGGACTGCGTCTAGGGACTAGGGACTACGGACTGGGTATAAAACACGGACTAGGGTATAAAACGTGGACTACGGGCTGCAGAATACAGACTGGGTATAAAACACAGACTAGGGTATAAAATGCGAACTACGGACTGCGGACTACGGACTGGGTATAGAACACGGACTAGGGTATACAACGCGGACTGAGAATCATGGACTCGGTATAAAACGCAGACTGGGTGTAAGATAATGAGAACCAAAGCTGTCAACATAAAATATTGATTTATCTCGATAAATACTTAGATTTTAAATATGTAGGGGTCGCGGCATGTTACACTGTACTTTACAAACGTTTGGTCTCTTGATATTTGAAAAAAATTCAAATAAAGGAAAGCAGAAATATTATCTTAATTCGCGCAATTTTTCTTATTTACGATCTGCTTTTTCCTTGCTAGCAGAGCCCCTTTTGGCTGACTTGATCTATATTTTACAAAATGCTGGTAGGCAATTAACTCTGACAAAATGCGCAGCAACACGTTTCTGGATGTTATTGATAATGGCAACGATATGAAATATTAATTAAAATTTGCGAAAAGTTATTCAGCCCAGAAAGCTATCTTATGTGCGCAATGTTTACATTAAAAATTAAAATTTTGTTGGCTTTGAAAGCTAAGCAATAAAAGACCATAAAACTTACTAAGTTGACGAAACAAGTCGGGCTGGTTTGAAGGCTTAAAAGTACTTCACCAAACTATAGATTCCGATTTTAATATACCGTTCCAGGCCCGAAAAGTTATCGGGACTTTCAGGAAATAGGCCCCTGGGACTATATAACATGTTGCTGAATTTTATCAGAGTTAATTGTCTACCTGTCCAGCATTTTGTGAAATACAGACCTTTTTATCTCGTTAATGCGCTTGCGCATTAAGCGAGATTTCGGAGTCAGTCACGAAAAAAGGGACAAAAGTTGTTAACAAAATTTTGTGGACTTTTGTCCGGGGGGGTTTCTTCCTTCTTCTTTATAGAAGTTATATTAGGGCATTGAAGATATGGTTGGTTAAACCGGTTAGGATTTCAACAAGGGCGTCACATACTGCACCTAAAATTTTTGAGGAGCACCCCCGGACCTATTGTTAATTTCCCTAGGGTATTGGGATGTCAGAACTTGTCATGAACTTGTCATATCTCACATTACGTTACTGCAAAGGCATTAAGTTCTTCTTAAGTTTCGATATGTCACGTTACCTATCAGCTTCAATCATTTGTCGTAAAGCCAAAAATAGGTCAAATGCGTTTTTTGGCAATCGCAGTTTGAGAATTTCACGGTGTATTTTTACGAATGGCGACGTTTTAAGAAAGTTAAATGGGACGGGAAAGTTTGTGTTTTAATATGAGCGATATGGCAGAGCAAAATTTGCGTTTGTTCTAGTACGCGGGTGGCGACTTAGAATTTACAACATGAACGCTTATCAGCATAAGTGGAAAAGCGTTATTTCCTGAATTATTCTAGAGCTCTCACGCAAGTATGAACCTACCTGCCATGATCTATCAAGAAACGAAACATAATTATCAATTCGCTGTTCTGACTCAAATGAGTTCAAATTTTATATTCAAGTTCCGATGAATTTCATTGAATTCTCAAATGCTTGTTCATTTGGCTCGGATGGTTTTATGCCGGTGGATTTTCAAGATCAGTTGCTTATACGCGCCACACTGTGAAAGAAATTTCCGGGAAAGTTTAAAATTTTACAAGATTTTGGTCTATTGTCTTGCCAAATAATGCCATTTCAATGTAATCGATTTTTGTTACAGTTAGCGTAAACTTCGAGTTCTACGAAGGGTTCGAGTTTAATCAATTTTTGCATAACCGGAATTCAACTAGATAAAAATGTACGACGATGAGTCGTGCACTTGTAATAAGCTGAGCATGCAAGGCCTAGCCGTGTGGTTTTAACGCAATGAGAAGTTCGTAGACAATATAATAATTAAATTATAAGGCCTTTAAAAATCAGTTGAAATCATTAATTCAAATGGATGGACTCAATACCTATTTAGTTTACTCTTAATTCAAAAGATAAATAGTATTGAAATATTTATGAAGAGGAATTTAACCGTTGCAACCCCTTAAAACTGTACTTATCTATATCCTTGGTGCACTGTATTAAATTTTTCTTAATAGGTTTTTAGAAGACTTACCTTCTACTTGCAGCTGAAAAAGCTAGGCTTAAACGTAACAGTCGCTAGACTCAAAAATGCCAACGAAGGTTTTAGCGAGCTCCACGCAGCTATAAAGCGTAGCGAATACAAGCTAAAATTACAGCCTTTACTGAGACACTTACGATACGACCAAAAACAGATCGCTGCATTCACCCCTCTCATAAAATAGAAGTCTGTATACAGGTGAACATTTCAAGTTCGTTTACCAACAGGTTGCAACTGAACTGACTGAAAATTCTAAAAACTGACAGGAATCTTCTGCGACACCTCCTTTCAACAACCTTGACGGGCTTTTTTAATTTCGTTCCTATTACAAATTAAGTTATCGTCTCTTTCGTAGAAAAATACATAAACATTGGGAACATCAAAGTTTAAGAGGGTATAAAGGAAAAGTAACACACATCTGAACAGCGCCACCATTTTGGACGGTAATCTATCCGTTCCGATGTTAATCGCGTAACTCTTTCCTCCTTTCCGGTTCTAGATTTCTGTTCGTGAAATGACCAGATTTTTCCGAATATATAATTGATACTATCCATTAGATTATTACAATGGAACTCAATTCATTCTATAGGTGTCAGAACATTCACTGAAGCGTGATGCTTGAAGTTGTTTCTCGCGGTGAATTTGCCTGTAAAGAGCTGTAAACCCGGCGCAGCTTTTTCTCGACAGCTACAGTGAGCTTACTTTACCATTTTGTAAACAAGGCCAAACACACGACAAATTAATCTAGCACTGCTAAATGAGGGTGCTAATGGGGGTACCCAATTGTCAGTTAACTACTATTTTTTCGGCCAATTGTCAGTTAACAAGAGGCTACACTGGTAGCCTATACTCATGCGCTTGTATAAGAAAGTTTTATGTTTTTCTTTTTTAACTGGGTCACGCTGTCGGAAATCGGTTCATTTCAATATTTTCATTCATTGATCTTATCAAGTGATTTAGCTTGACAAGTAGGAAATTACGTATATCAGTAAGGCTTTTAAATTTGCAAAGTTAAGATAAGGTTACTTTAAAGGCCATGAGAATGACCAGAGTGAATACGTTTTCGGGATTGGACTTAGAACAGTCGCTTTACGAAAATTATTCGACATTAGATTCTCATACAAAAACCATAATTTCTCACCTGTCAAGATAGCTTCCAAAACCGTAATAAGGATCGTCAGTAAGATGTCTGTTTGATACAGGATCGTACACAGAGAGTATGGGAAGGAAAAAAATCGAAAGTCACTGATGCTTGTGTCCAATAAAATATGGTGTGTCCACTTACTTTGGAGTCTGCTTAATACAGGTTTTAGTGTAATCAGAAATCTTACTAATTTAATCTAACTCTGAAAAGGGCTCATGTGGTCAAACCCGGGGTCAACCCGCGTTCGCGTGCTAGGACAAAATGACGAAACAAAATACATACCATGTACTTCCCATTAGAAAAGGTAGCTCCATTTCCAACTGAGCCTTTGTAACAGCTTTCCCGTCGATCTTCTCTAATCGGAACAACTTTAAATCAAACTCACCGAGTCCAAACTTTCCGCTTATTGTTTGATTATATGTCCATTGAATTGTGCTTTGTCATGTCAAACGGTATGCGACTTATGTGTCATTCGAATGCCGATCCTTTGTCATCATCTCGATAAAAACTCAGAATAACTTTGACCACGCCACTCGACGCCATCACGGAGATCAAGGTCAACGCTCCTTTCGCATATAATATCGGTTAATATGTCACCTGGTCACGCAGCGAGGCAGGTAAAAGTCACAAAATAGCTTTGCTGTTAGGAAAAAAACTATGTTGCTTTTATTAACAACAACAATCGTTAATTTAGTATAATTAATAGAATGTCACTTAACTGTTACCGTATTTTCTCGACTAAATGCCGGGCCCCGAATAAACGCCGGGTATAATTGAGGAAGTTGTAAGCAAGCTCCTCAAATGTTTGTTTGTGGTATAATAAACTTAAGATTTAAGGGCAAGGTACAAGGCTGCCAAGAAAAACGAATAATAACCCTTTCTTAAAAAATGGCGGGCGAGAAAAAACTGCTGATACAAAGAAACGCCGGGTCCACAAGGCCAAGTTTGAAATAAACGCCGGGGGCATTTAAAAGAGAAAATACGGTAACTTTTCATTTATCAGTTAACTACTATATTTTTGGGCAATTGTCAGTTAACTGTTAACCCCATCAGCACCCTCCTAAATGCACTGGTATTCTGAATTTCACTTTTGCCGGAACGCAATTGGCATGAAAACAAAACGAAAAAAACTCGCGAGATAATAACGCCTTTTGTCACAACATTTCACCCACGACTGAAAAACCTAAACAAATACTGATGAAAAATGGAGTTTCGTTCAAAACCAACCATTCCTGAAAACTATTTACAAAACGTCGCCTAACACATCATACAAGACGTAAATCACTTAACGACAGGACTCATAACAGCCAAACTTTGAAAGCTAATATAAATGCATCGCAACCGCAAAACCACATAGCGGAGTCAGTGCAGGCCTGTCATGAACCTCATTTCGATCTAAGGGAAACTAAAAAAGTGACCGCCAGGAGTGGTGCCCTGTTTATCCGCTCCAGACCCAATATTTTCTATATAAGTGCGTCCATAGCAGACGTGACCGAAAAATGACCACGTGATCACCATTTTCCCGCCATTTTTCACGTCAAAATATATAAAACAGCAGACTTGATACTTTAGCTAACTACAAAACTTTCTGTTTCATTATGCAAGAGTAGGAACAGCAAAATACCATAAATTTTGACTTTCGTTCTATTTTCGAATACTGCTGGAGAGTTGAAAAAGAAATGGCTGATGGCGCGATGTCTGCTAAACATAGCTCAAATTGTCCTGGCATGGGGAAAGGCAGCTCTAGAGAAATGACATGTTGTTACGGCCTCCTTCCATTAGATTCAGCAAATGTGAAGTTCAATGTTTGAATCGGGCCTTACTTTAAATAATATTAAAGATTCAGTTACCATTTGTTGTGTCAATTGATATTTTGATAATTAATATTAATGTATCATCTGATCAGATATAAAGTCATTGCACGTGACGTATTATCGATGTGGGCTTTTAATTGTTTTGAAATTGCAGCAATCTATTTGTATTTGATTTAGAAAGTCTTTTCCATTGTCAAATATCCCAACAGAAAATAGACAATGAATAACTGAAAATGCACTGTGTAAATTGAACCAACAACACATTTTCATCGTCAATTAGCTAGCAAGGCGGGAAAAGTCTTTCACTTTCACTTCACTAACATCAAAGTTATTTACATTCACACTCGTGATTCTTTGTTACTCATAACTTTTTTTGACTTGCACCAACACGAATTTTCAAACCAAGTTCTCTCAATCTTCTCTATCCTGCCAAGAACCATATCCAGTTGACTACTGCGCCTCGCATTTTCTACATAATGTCTGATTCTACAACGCCATCTTTACCATATTTATTTTATATTTATTTTAGATTCTTCTTTTTTTAACCTCATGTTTCAACGCATTAACGAGATGGTTTTAAGAGCCCTTTGATTTTTTTATGAACTGCTGTAAAGCAGATACCCTGCGAGCAGAACCTGTGAAGATCGAAGGGGAGCTCTGCATGCAGGGTATAAAGCAGATTGTAAATTATGAAAAATTACGAAAAATAAGATAATATTTCTGCTTTCCTTTACTTGAATGTTTTTTTTTTTCAAATTAATATCAAGAGACCAAATGGTTGTAAAGTAACATGCCGCGACCCCGACGTATTAATCTATTAATCTATTTTATTAATCTAACTAAGCTAACCAGGAGGTGGTTTTATACTGACCGTTACAGATAACAGCTATATGATGTCATTAAAATTCAAAAATGTAAAGTATACATTCTATAAATCTGTTTCTTACATGGTACATGTATGTGGATGCCAGTGTTACAGTCTTTCCCAACAATGTTTCGGGTTTTAACAATGTTCTGCTTCTGATTCATAAAGGTGTTAAATGTGTCACACAATTCATCACACTATTTTAGATAACCTGTGAAAATAAACAAAAATTCATCCAGTTGAAAGTTATTTTTTAATTATAGATGCTTATAAGCTGATTTAATGACACATATTGAATACAATATTTTGTGATGAGATTTTTGGTGAATTTGTGGCCGCCATGTTGGTGTCATATCCTCAGTGGGGCACCAAGATGGCCGCTCCATACATTTCTTAGTAAAAATATATAACACTCGTTCGCCTATAACTCTTAAACATTTTGGAATCGAAAACTGTTGTTTAATGCTTCTGAATTTTAATATGACGTAAGTGAAAACACTCTGCACTGTATCACTGTTACAGAATACTTATAGGAATGCTAATAAGCTTCATCACTATTGTTCTTATAATCCCCCATCCCCTTCCCCCTCCCCCTTCTTCTCTCCCCCTCCTTCTTCCCACTCCCCCCGTTCTCCCCCCGTTCTCCCCCCTTCTCCCCCCTCCTAGTCTGCCATTCTCTATCACCTAGTACTCTAAGTAATGGATAAAATAAATGTGAGCAGCAGAACTGTATAGATAATTATTTACAATGGCTAGCTATTGTAAATATCCATACAATTCTGCTGCTTATAACAATAAATTTATGATTTAGATTACAGTGTATATACAGTATAGCTGTTCTGTGTCGGGATTTACAAACCGCCCATTAAGTTTTCATTTCTTTTGTATATTCAGTCTATACACAATGTAAGATAAAATGGCACCATAGCAACATCAAACAAACATAAAATAACCAAAATGTACAGTAAACCATTCAAAATCTGTCAAGACTATACTTTTCTTGACGACTATAAACCATTATTAGACAGCATGCAGCGCAGGGTTTCATTGAAAGTATGGACTAAAGATCGGGGCTAAGGATCACAGATCAAGGATATTTTTGAAAAAAATAGTCAAAATTAAAATAAGAGAAAGTTAAATATCAAAGATCACACAAAACGGCAAAAAAAGAATAAATTAAATCTTTCTGTATAAAATAAAGTAAAATTAAATCTAAATACTCAAGGAAATGCACACACTATGGTCAAACCGAGTTCATTATAACTTGATAAAGCATGCACGAATTCTTGTCAGTGGCAAATAGGTCGGCTTTGCATGATCGCGTAGGAGGTTGAAATACAGCTTTGGGCAGCTCAAAGTGAGTTTTTGCAGCCGGTTGAAATTCAGCAAGGCGGGCAAAGACTATGAGCCAGCAGTGGAGGAGCAGAAGTGTTTCCTAAAGGAGGTCCGTAAGGATAAGGGAGATGGCGCGAATCTAAGTGGCTGACTATTGGTGATGAAACTGAAGCGATTTTGAGGGAATGAACTTCGGGATTTATTTTTCTTGACCGAGATTTAGCGGTACGGGCCCAAACTTGGCCATTTGAAGTGAAAAATCAGCATAAAATCGAGAAATGCGGGTAAACCTTGGGATTCGTTTTTTTCGAGCGGGATTCAGCGGGAGACAGGCAGATTTTTTCTTTGCATATGTTATTTCTTGAAAGCGAGGGAAAAAAACAACAGAAAAAAATCTGGACAATGTTTTGCAACCAATATGTAGTTCACATGCCAAAAAAGGACAAATCTGAGCGAGAAAAATAAAAAACGACCTCAAAAGCAATATAGGTTGGATGTCCAAGCATGAGAAAAAATATCGATTTATTGCACAGGACACCCAACACATGATATAGGACATTCAACACGAAATTAGGATCGCGTTCGCGGACGAATGCAACAACTATAATGTTTATTATAAAAGTACCTCAGTGGAGGTTAATTTATGTAATTGGAGCTTTGTGCACAAAACAAAAATTAAGAACCTTTTAGTAATACCTCTCAGAATTTCTGATACATGTGTGTTAATCGTAGCTGTCAGTTTTGTCCCACCTGATGCCTCAACAACGTGGTGCTTATTTAAATCACAGCTCTAGAGTGGCACTTACTTGAAGGGTGTAAAGGAAAGAAAACGAGAAGTGTATAATAGACAGTGGCTTACAACTCTAGAGTGGCACTTACTTGAAGGGTGTAAAGGAAAGAAAAGGAGAAGTGTATAATAGACAGTGACTTACAACTCTAGAGTGGCACTTACTTGAAGGATGTAAAGGAAAGAAAACGAGAAGTGTATAATAGACAGTGACTTACAACTCTAGAGTGGCACTTACTTGAAGGGTGTAAAGGAAAGAAAACGAGAAGTGTATAATAGACAGTGACTTACAACTCTAGAGTGGCACTTACTTGAAGGGTGTAAAGGAAAGAAAATGAGGAGTGTATAATAGACAGTGACTTACAACTCTAGAGTGGCACTTACTTGAAGGGTGTAAAGGAAAGAAAACGAGAAGTGTATAATAGACAGTGACTTTAAGATTTGAAACTGGTGCAGTGTTGTTTTTGTTATCTTTTTTTATAATTTTAAAAGAGAAGTAATACCACTTTCAAATATTAAAGAGCCACATGAAAAAAGATAACATTTACTGTATGGTCCCTCAAAAGTGGTCCTGTATTTTGTAGTAAGTTCCCCATGCAGGCATAATGTATTGTATTAAAGTCAATTCCAAGTACATGTATGATCATCCCCTCTGGTATAACCGGTGTTTGACACCGTTTATTTCTTCATTCAAAGAGTTCATTTAAAAACAAAATTTAGAATATACTTTTGACTATACTTAAAGAAGCAGATTCCTATATTAATATTGACGAGATTATCTCTAAAGTTAAATCAAAAAGTAATTAATTAATATTTTCACAATTCTCTTTCTTTTATTTCAATCACTTGTTTCTTCTTTTTTTCCTTTTTGTTTTCTCTTTTTTTTTTCTTCTATTGTTTGATCCTTTCTTTCTATTTCAACAAATTGGTGTGTGTAGCGATTTCTAATCATGTAATTAATTTCACTGGCCTGCCAAGATTAGCCTTTGCTACCTGCAGGCCAGTATTATAATTTCTATAATAACTAACTAATAAAGATTTTTGTTGTTGTTGTTGTTGTTGTTAGCCTGGTGTAAAGCTAGTTTGGGCTGACTTCTCTATTGGCATAGTCAGTTTAACCCTATTCAGACTGGGCTTTTTTAGGCAATCTGTGACTGGGGGGGGGCTCCTCGGACCCCCCTTCATATCTCTGGAACCAGTTAGGCTAGGACCATGAAATTTTTACACAATGTTCACCTCCATACAAGGAAACCTCACACCCAGTTTTGACCTGCCACACCCAATTATGACGTCACAATGACGTCATTTTTGTTTTTCGACATTTCTTTGATATTTTTCCATCCAGAGACTTAAAATATCAAATATAACTGTAAAATCATCTCTTTAATATTAAAACATAATAAATACAAACAAGGACACACTTGTGAAGCGAGAAAAAGCAAAAAAAAGGCGATAAAACTATAATTTTGAAATTATTGTCCGCCATCTTGGATCCGCCATCTTGGATTTCCTTTTCTTTTGTTTAAATTAAAATTTAAAAAATATCTAAAAGAGAAAAGGATCAGAATGTATAAAACACGTATCAAACTAATGTCTATTATCCAAACAATGAACGTAGAAGCGTTATTTAATAAATAGTACAAAATTTTTGTCTATACGTAAAAGAGAGCAAAAATTTACCTACCCCTCCCCCCCAAATATTTGATGTTAAAAATTTTTGATGTCTTTCAAGAACTAGTCCCAAGAAAAAACTATTCAAACAAGAAAATGTGTCAAAAACCGGTTACCATGGCAACATGGTTAATCACACTGACATGTTATGGATACCAAAATGTCCCTAGGTAAATTCTAGGAAAAGTCAGAAAATTTCAGCCTCATAGCTATTTTGGTGTAAGAGTTATCACAATTTTACTGGAGGGGGGGTTCAAAAAGCCCCCCCCAGTCTGAATAGGGTTAAGGAGGCTCGTACCCATTTCTCGTTAAGCAATTGAGCGTTCTGTTCCTATGCAAATAAATTTTTTGCTAAAGTTTTGCATGTGCATATGAAACTCAAAAACAATACTCGTGAATAATGAGGACGCTCACTTGTAAACACAAAATCTGCGGGAAAAAAGTGGTACATTGGAGGCCCTATTTTATTGCCTTGCATGTCTTCAATGTCCTTGAAACTTGCAGGCCATTTTTAAAACAATTTATCTTGCAGTTTCCAAATTATCATCACATTTGTAGGCGTAGACCAAATTACATACAAAAATGGCAACAAGAGCAGCTGAACGCACGCTAATCAAATCCTTCTTTCTCGCAATCGGCCAAAGCAACCCCCTCACTTTTTCACACACCATTTCAAATGGAATCAAACTACTATGAGATAAAACTGCATCCCCATCGCGTATCATTTTCTTTAGATATTAGCCAATTATGTCGATAGTATGTTTTTCACTGTATTTATAATCCCCAAAACTTCATCCCTAAAAATTTCAAAAATGCTCTCATACATTTCTTTCAAACTTTGTCCAGTTGAAGCCCCTGGTCTAATCAATTAGTCCACTAGCGGGTTTTACAAAAATTTCTCTTGATCTAGAGAAACTCCGCAACTTGTGAATTTCAGAGGATCACCATTCTGTTGCCATGGAAGCACCGATGTAAACAAATCTTATACTCCCATAAAGTTCAATGTATTGTGTGTTTGCATGCAAAGTGGCTTGTCTTTTTATGCACAAAAGATATGTCCCATTAAAATTGAAAGGGTGTGGACTTGAGAAATGGGTACGAGCCTCCTTAAATGTTGCAAGCACTTTTGTATAATTTTAATAATAATTAATAAAGAAAATGTAACAATTATATTAGATATGTTCTATGCTTCATGACTATTAAAAAACATGTAACACAACTTCCTGCAAGAGATGAGGATGGAGAAAAGGGGCGCGACTTACATGTATATCTTCATGTATGTTTGTTTGTTGATATAAGTACAATATATAAATATGTTGTTGCTAGACCGATAATGGACCCTAGCTTAGAAGTGAAGGGGAATGGCAATTGAAATGTTGGGGTTTTTGGCATTTTTTGCAGTAACTGTCAAATTTACTTATAATTAATTTCTCATTTCTTCCTGTTTCAGTTCCTTTTTGAGAATGACAGTTCAATTACAGCCACCAATAATTCAATTACATTTAGTGAAATGTACAGTGGTCTCTCTATTAGTGAAACCGTGCATCTTAAAGGTGCCGAGCAATCTCAGATTCAACGGTTCCTTGATGAACTTCCTACCTCCATCAAAGGTAAGCGTGTGAAGTGAAATTAGTTTGTTCAGATTACAATGTACAATAATGGATATTTGGTAGCCAGCAGTGTACAGTAATGGATACTTGGTAGCCTGAGGTGTACGATAATGGATACTTGGTAGCCTGCATTGTACAGTAATGGATACTTGGTAGCCTGCAGTGTACAATAATGGATACTTGGTAGCCTGCAGTGTACAATAATGGATACTTGGTAGCCTGCAATGTACAATAATGGGTACTTGGTAGCCTGCAGTGTACAGTAATGGATACTTGGTAGCCTGCAGTGTACAGTAATGGATACTTGGTAGCCTGCAGTGTACAATAATGGATACTTGGTAGCCTGCAGTGTACAGTAATGGATACTTGGTAGCCTGCAGTGTACAATAATGGATACTTGGTAGCCTGCAATGTACAATAATGGATACTTGGTAGCCTGCAGTGTACAGTAATGGATACTTGGTAGCCTGCAGTGTACAATAATGGATACTTGGTAGCCTGCAGTGCAGGTGGTTTTTTGTTTTGGTGGCGAGTGCTGATTTGAGTGTTTGGTCGCCATTTTGGTTTTGCACAACATCGGAGGCTGGCCTTGGTCGCATCTTTTGACTCGCCTCAGTCTGCACTCGTTCGTCTCCCGAATACACCAGCTTTGTAGGTTACATACTTGAAAGAAACTTTTTTGGTTGAATTTCCGTACATTAGTGTGTGTATGATAATTTATTCAGTTTGTCTCTAATAAGCAATATTGTTTTATCTTACATATATTGTTGTGGTTTGTAGCACATTATTAAGGTGGATAGAATTACATCTGAATTTGAATGAAATTGTAAAAGTTTTTACAGCGAGGACACTCGAACCATGAACACTTGACATTTTTTGTACATTGTTTTGACGATTATCCAATGACAGCTCTTCATTTTAAGAAAAGGATTAGCGTTTTTAGGCGCCGTCCAATCACAGCGGAGGCGGGAAAATATGTTAGTTTTTTTCACATGTCAGCGTCTTGGCTATAATATATTTTCGAATGTGAAAATGGCCTACGGGCCTGCTAATTATGCTGGTAAGTTCAACTTTTTTCGCTAGCATCAAGTAATCGTTCATGTTTTTATTGCTACTGAGTTTTTTTTTATTCTTGTTCGGGAAAGGTCAATGCAAACTCGGTGTCAATCGACAGCAAGGGATATATGACAATGGTAAAGCTCTGCCACAAGTTTATCGGGAAAGAGCGCTTGATCTACACCATCAAGGGTTTTTGCAAAGACATATTTCGCAAAATATGTGAGTTAGCGTCGGATATGTAAATAAAGTTGTTCAGTTCTACGAAGACAACAACTCGTCTCTAGCTGGACCGCGAAAAACACCAGTTCGAAATAAAATGTCAGCAGATGTTGTTGAATATGTGGAGTCCGAGAAAATATGTAAACCTAGTATGTATACAAGTGAGATTCAACAGCGTTTGTTATTAGATGGAATTTCTCTCCCCGGTCAATTACCATCACAGTCTGCAATAAAAAAGTGCATCCGGGAAGACTGCGGAATGACAAAGAAAAAGGTTTCAGAAGTACCCAAAGAATCATTGTCACAGGCAAATACGGAATACACTGATTACTTTCTTGATCAAATTGGACAACATGACTATACAAAACTTCATTTTTTTGACGAAAGTAGTGTTATTGTAACGTCAGGAAATCGCGTGTACGGTAATTCCTATATCGGCGAACCTGCAATTGAAATTCAGCGCTACGCCTCAAACGCAAATTATACGCTGAATTTGCTTCATTCCGTAAACGGAGTGGATTACTTTGATGTTCTGAGAGGCCCTTCAAATGGCATGGAGCTGTTGAATTTCTTCAATGAAGCTCTTTCAGTAAACAGAGTAGATGGCTCAACGATTCTTGAGAATGGCGACATAGTTATTATGGACAACTGCGGGTTCCACCACGGACATTTTGCGGAGGCTGTATTACGAGATATTCTTCAAGAACATGGTGTTGACCTCCTTTTCCAGCCCGCTTACTCGCCCCACCTAAACACTTGCGAGTTGTGTTTTAACCAAGTAAAGTGCTACCTCAAACAAAACTCATCTTTGACTGCCAGTGAAACTGAAATTGCGATTTGCGAAGCTGTAACAAAAATAAGTCCAGCAAATTCAATCACATACTTTAGAAAATGCGGCTATGTCTGATTGACAGCTTTTTTTTATTCTGCTGCTATTTTTAGTTCACCCGTGAGAACAAATAAACTCACTCGCGCTGCTATCAATGTATTAAAATTTCCTTCAAACGCAAAAGGACACAGAATGCGTATTAAAAACCAAACTTTATTGAATAGAAACTGTTCCAATTCAAACTAATTGTAACTTTATAATAAGAGTGAAACTTTATTTTTGTACAACACAAACAATGAAATTACAATGAAATACATGAATATTTCTTTTAGCCGGCACTTGTAATTAAGTGAATTTGAAACCGGAATGAAATAAAACACAACAAAAACATCAAATGAAGCTTACGTGTACTGCGGCATAAAATGAGTAAAGCACAATTATAACATTTGCATGTAATCCTTCGTTTCAGTTCACTGCACTCGGAGAGGGTCAACAGTTCCATGTTTATACTCTTCGATAACATTTGACAATCTCCAGTCATAAGTTTCCTCTAATGGAACTTTATTTCGCAGCGCTCGCTGCAGAATCATTAAGTCTCTATCCAAGGTAGAACGATCTAAGTACTTCGCGGGGTTTTGTTTTCTAAGACGTGGACGCATGATAGCAAAGAAATTTGACTTTGCTCGTTGGCGGGAAGAGATAAATACATCGCGGTCGCTTTTAGCTTTTGTATAATTTTGTTCAAGTTCTTTCAAATCACGCTGTAAGGTGCGAATATCGGTCAGCAATTCAGGATGCTTGTCCTTTAGCTTACAAGAGTTGACATCGTTACAAGGGCTTTTCTTACACTTTGTTCTGTTGTGGCCAGATGTATGACAAACAGCACATACTTTTCCACGCCTCTCATAAACATTTGGTAACTCTTCCAGGGCTTTTCGCTTCCCTTGTAGATGACTTTTGGCACTTTCAACTTACTTCCAGTAGCTTTAGATTTTCTGAAAGTTCTGCAGCTCTTCGGTCCAATGGACTTTGAATCGTTTGAGGACCCTTTGAGGGTTCGAAGGCACTCGCTTCGAAATCAAAGTTGATTATGGCCTCATGTGACTGTTGCTGGGACGTTTTATTTACAGATTTTTCAACACTGCTGACACTGCTTGGACTTGGTGTCATATTCAGTCGTTTTGGCTCAAGGTGTTTGGGCTGACGACCAGTTTCTGTTTTGATGTTATTAAGCTCAGCCTCCAATACGCGTCTTTCTGCCAGTAACAGCTTATCAGGAGACGGGAAGAATGAGTCCAAATCCTCTGATTTCACGTAAGCCAGTGATCTTCGCAAGCGGAACCCCCTGCTTTCGAACTGGGGCGAAAGTCTTTCCAATTTCATGCCTGGAGATAATGTTTTAAGCCACATATACACTTCACTTTTGTCAGCCATGATCGCTATGTATCACTCTCATCCACTCTCAGTTGATTCAACGGAATAAATGTACGAGCCTCGTTATGAAGTGACTTCGTGACTGGATGATGCCAAAAAAGCGGGAAAAAAGTTTTGGTGTTCATGGTTCGAGTGTCCGCACTGTAAGGAAGGGATTGAAGAAAGTAAATTATTTTTGAAACAGCAACAAACGGTTGACACCCACACGAGAGTACCCCAGGTTGATGGCGAACTGTTTTGATGTCCATCTACTGATTATAAACTTCATATTCTAATTTTAGAACTTCATTAAATCTAATTTCACAAATCTTTTCACCCCTTTTTTTAATCCGCGAATACGCGCAAGCGTTATGAATGGGTTATCGGTAATGGTGGTTTATTCATTCACTCACTCACTTGCTCACTCGTTCCATCACTCAGCTGTAAACTTTGTGACGTAATGCTTTGTTACGAATGCGTTTCGTAACAAGAACAACGTGAATCCAACGATAACAATAACTAATTTGTTGTAAATGAATATAAGTAATTTAAATGCCACATTAAAATTGATCGAAAAGAATTTTTCAACTGAGAAACGCGTTTTGATACGTATCTACCTACGCTAACTAAGAATCTACAAGCGGTCGAGTGGTTTGAAGTTTTGGCTTTATAGTGCTGGGAATGACAGTTGGAAGGAGCGAGTTCAAGTCACACTCAGGACCCTTTTTTTTAGGACTGGACATTATGAAAGTGATGTACTGGGATTTTTTGCTTTTGTCAAAAATCCCTACGTTTAATTTTTTAAAAAAAATTGAACCGTGTCAGTGTGAAAACATAAGCTTACTGCAATATTGCCTTACACGTTAGCATTTATTCACGGGTTGGCTCTTTTAATAGGAGCCCTTTTTCCTCTCGCACATCTAAAAATCACCTAAGAATTCACAAAGCCTTACATAACATTCATTTACAAACCAATAATGGAATTTTTAGAGTTAACGACATAATGCCATAAAACCAATCTCAGGTAGCGAGAAAATGGCATTTATAGGTGTAATGATACCAATCTGTCGAATTACTCATACATGTAATTGAAGGGTTTATGCAAAATCTATCATAACTGACTATTTAGCCTTGAAATCTAAATTGCTCCAAATTACCTTTATTTTGGCACAGATACTGGTTTAATCATGTAAGAAACTTATTAATAATAATTTATTTGTTCGAGCAAAAGGCAAAAATAAGAATTCAGCTTATTACTTTTCCTTAAACCTCAAGCCACCAGCACAAAAGAGATTTTTTGGTTTCAGGAAATCAGTAATGCTTCACTTGTCAGTTAATGGTTCAGGTTTTACCAAAACGTAATAGCTGACTTAGTGTTGAGGCCATTTGCTCAAACAGATAAATACAGAAGTAAGTTTTGTACACAATAACCAGTATCTGTGACAAAAAAGAGCTTATTTGGAGCAATGTATGAGTTCATTGGTGATGAGGTCTCCAGCTGGCTTTAATTTCAGGAGCATAGTGCTATAAAATAATTGTAATTTCAAGACAGGAATACTGCATTGGTATCACGATTCTCAGATACTTTGCCTGCTTTTGAGACGTCAGTGTTGGGCAAAAATGTTGATAACTTTGTCACCTTTGGCAGATAAAACACTGTACAGTCTGTACATTTGTATTTATCCTGTTCCAGGCATTTATACAGTGAGGAGCAAAGGATAGGTGGCGCGAAAGAAAAATTTTCCCTGCCCATTTGCACGCCGGTTTTTATCTCCCCCTGGCCCCACAATCGTAACGCCTGGAATAGGCCATACCAGGAGTCATTGTATTCCCCGCCCATTTGCGCGCCGGTTTTTATCTTCCCCTGGCCCCACAATCATAACGCCTGTAATAGACCATACCAGGAGCCATTGTATTCCCCGCTCATTAGTGCACCGGTTTTTATCTCCCCCTGGCCCACAATCAACGCCTGTAATAGGTCATACCAGGAGCTATTGTATTCCCCGCCCATTTGCGCGCCGGTTTTTATCTCCCCCTGGCCCCACAATCATAATGCCTGGAATAGGCCATACCAGGAGCCATTGTTTTCCCCACTCATTAGTGTACCGGTTTTTATCTCCCCCTGGCCCACAATTGTAATGCCTGTAATAGACCATACCAGGAGCCATTGTATTCCCCGCTCATTAGTACACCGGTTTTTAGCTCCCCCTGATCCCACAATCGTAACGCCCGGAATAGGCCATACTGTATTCGCAACGATCCACTTCATCAACTTTATTGACTTTTTTCAAGTTGCAATTCATTCAGAAACAGTCCGTCAATGACTAGAGACACTCATCAACAGTTGTGTTATTCCAGTGTGTTGACATTCAATATGTGGGTTAACATTCTATACAGTGTTATTTACTATTTTGGTTTTGAACGCGAGGAACCCAGTAAAACGCCGCGGGAAATTTCAGTTTTGATTAATTGCAGGCTGGTTTTTGAGACGGCAATACAACTTTTTATTGACGTCTCAAAAGCAGACAAAAGTATCTGAAAATCGTGATACGTCTTTGTATTATTCGACTCTGACGTCATTTTACCTTATAAGGAAAATAGAACACACAATATCTGAGTGTGTTACACAGTAGATTGCCGTGTTACACAGTAGATTGCCATGTTTCATAGTAAATTGCCGTGTTACACAGTAGATTGCCATTGCCCTGTTACACAGTAGATTGCCATATTAGACCTTAGTGTCCGGGTTTAAAGACGCAAGTTTTTATGAATAAAAAATTTTTCGTCGAATAATAAATCCCTTATTCGATGGTTTAACAGGTTATACTTGTGGATATTTTACTGAGTTCTCGTAAAATATCGCGTGTATTATCTGTTAAACCATTGAATAAGGTGTATGTATTGATGTCTCAAAAGCAGACTAAAGTTTCTAATAATCGTGATACTGACCGGTATTGTAAGGGCATGGGTACAAGTCTGAATTTTTATGAACAAATAGACCTCTTTCATAATGGTGGCCGATTTATTTATTCTTTTATATGTATGTTAATTAGCCTCACTGGCCTCGGTAACATGTGCAAAATTCAAAAGAATTTTTACTCTAAAATGAGGCCAGTGAGGCTAATTAGCATACATATAAAAGAATAAATAAATTGGCCGCCATTATGAAAGAGGTCCATGGTTGACAGCGTGCACTAAAGGCAATAGCAAACGCGACCGAGTGTGTTGTGCTATAATGCTTCCCATTGGTTGACCGTCTACGATGACGCAGGCACAACGGCTATAAGTAGTAAGAAATTGTATGTTCACCAACACGGGAGGAGGGGAGTGGGTGACGTCATGATCCCTAGAGGTGACGTCATGGGTTAAAAATAGGTAGAGATGACATCATAATCTATTTTAGGTCAATGGGGAGTGATGACATCATATTATAAATTGCATGCTCACGCCCGGGATCGGGGATTAGCTGACATCATGATCCCTAGGCACCACGGGATCGGAGATTAGCTGACGTCATGAAAACTAGAGGTGAGGTCATGGGTTAAAAATAGGTAGAGATGACATCATAATCTATTTTAAGTCAATAGGGAGTCGGGGATAAATGACATCGTAATTTATTTGAGTTAATGAGGAGTCGAAGATAAATGACATCATAATTTAGTTTAAGTGAATGGGATGTCGGAGATAAATGACATCATATTCTATTTTTAACTCGAGAGTCACACTGGAGTAGAATGATGTAATGTGATTATTTTTAGATTGTTGGCTAAATAATTTTTAGTGGTATAAAGGCAGACTTTTTTTTGCTAGTTATCACAGATTAATTTGAGTATAGGAGTAGAAATCATGGTTGGTGCACATCAAACTGGTGATTTGTTTGTGGCTGAGATTGAACTCGAGGTTCAAATACTGCGAAACAAAATAGCAGATATTATAGAAGATGAATATGCAAGAGAAATTAATCGCTTGGTGAACGAAGAAGCAACACGCTGTTGTGAGGCTTGCCAGATGGATGACCCCTCGCAACTTCATCACGTTTGTATGATGATGGAAGAGGATGAAATATGGGTTGTACATTATGAAGCGGCAAGGAACCGCATTAATTTAAAGACAATATGGATGGATTTACAACAAAAAGTTCAAGAAAAACTTAATTTAAAGCTGACAGAATCATGGCTAAAGTACTTGCTTTATCTTGTTTCAATGGACAACACAAGTGCATTTTTATTGTATAAAAACTTTGAACAGAAGCACGATGGGAGTGAAGACGAATGTCTGAGACTCGGCTGTTGTGATTATATGTAATAAAGTTGAATACTCACAAAGACAATGTTCTCTTCATGTGATGTAGATTGGTTATTTTTAACAATATGCCTTGACCAAGACTAGAACCTGAGTTACTGCGGCCACAACAACGCTAGACCATCAAAGCTGTGGTCGATATTATAGCTGAATAAAACTAGGTTTCCGCGGAAACATTCAAGTTTAGAAGCAATAAAATTGCACAGTATAAAAAACCGCTCAGTATTCGAATTTACGCAACATTCTTATAGCCACTACATCGCTAGACTTTATATCGATTTTCAGTTTCGCACCCATCACCTTCAAGTTTTAGTTTCTTTACCTGTAGCTTCAAAGTTCAAACTTTTAATTATGCGAACTTACGCTGAACTAAATTTGCATAGAAAATTAGCACCTCGGAAAAATAAACAAAGCAACCAATTACATGCATTACTAAAACAATAAACCCGCACTCTGTTTAAGTTCAAATAAATTTAATAATAACAAAATGCATTAAGGTTTCATCAAATCATTTTGTCAACAAAAGCTGTTTTATTTAGAACAACTCAAATCCATATACTTCACAAATGATAAGGAAATCAAGAACAAGGTTTCCTCTGAAAATGACTTTACGTTTGGTTTATCTCTGTGTAAGTAAATTTCACCACCACCACCACCACAATTCTATTGTTTTCACCACCACCACCACCACAATTCTTTTGTTTTCACCACCACCACCACCACAATTCTATTGTTTTCACCACCACCACCACCACAATTCTATTATTTTCACCACCACCACCACCACCACAATTCTTTTGTTTTCACCACCACCACCACCACAATTCTATTGTTTTCACCACCACCACCACCACAATTTTATTATTTTCACCACCACCACCACCATTCTATTATTTTCACCACCACCACCGCCACCACAATTCTATTGTTTGCACCTGGAGGAAGGAAACAATAGAATTGTGGTGGTGGTGGTGGTGGTGGTGAAAATAATAGAATTGTGGTGGTGGTGGTGGTGGTGAAAATAATAAAATTGTGGTGGTGGTGGTGGTGGTGGTGAAAATAATAAAATTGTGGTGGTGGTGAAAACAATAGAATTGTGGTGGTGGTGGTGGTGGTGAAAACAAAAGAATTGTGGTGGTGGTGGTGGTGAAAACAATAGAATTGTGGTGGTGGTGGTGGTGGTGGTGAAATTTACTTACACAGAGATAAACCAAACGTAAAGTCATTTTCAGAGGAAACCTTGTTCTTGATTTCCTTATCATTTGTGAAGTATATGGATTTGAGTTGTTCTAAATAAAACAGCTTTTGTTGACAAAATGATTTGATGAAACCTTAATGCATTTTGTTATTATTAAATTTATTTGAACTTAAACAGAGTGTGGGTTTATTGTTTTAGTAATGCATGTAATTGGTTGCTTTGTTTATTTTTCCGAGGTGCTAATTTTCTATGCAAATTTAGTTCAGTGTAAGTTCGCATAATTAAAAGTTTGAACTTTGAAGCTACAGGTAAAGAAACTAAAACTTGAAGGTGATGGGTGCGAAACTGAAAATCGATATAAAGTCTAGCGATGTAGTGGCTATAAGAATGTTGCGGTAAATTCGAATACTGAGTGGTTTTTTATACTGTGCAATTTTATTGCTTCTAAACTTGAATGTTTCCGCGGAAACCTAGTTTTATTCAGCTATAATATCGACCACAGCTTTGATGGTCTAGCTTTGTTGTGGCCGCAGTAACTCAGGTTCTAGTCTTGGTCAAGGCATATTGTTAAAAATAACCAATCTACATCACATGAAGAGAACATTGTCTTTGTGAGTATTCAACTTTATTACATATAATCACAACAGCCGAGTCTCAGACATTCGTCTTCACTCTCATCGTGCTTCCGTTCAAAGTTTTTATACAATAAAAATGCACTTGTGTTGTCCATTGAAACAAGATAAAGCAAGTACTTTAGCCATGATTCTGTCAGCTTTAAATTAAGTTTTTCTTGAACTTTTTGTTGTAAATCCATCCATATTGTCTTTAAATTAATGCGGTTCCTTGCCGCTTCATAATGTACAACCCATATTTCATCCTCTTCCATCATCATACAATCGTGATGAAGTTGCGAGGGGTCATCCATCTGGCAAGCCTCACAACAGCGTGTTGCTTCTTCGTACACCAAGCGATTAATTTCTCTTGCATATTCATCTTCTATAATATCTGCTATTTTGTTTCGCAGTATTTGAACCTCGAGTTCAATCATCCACAAACAAATCACCAGTTTGATGTGCACCAACCATGATTTCTACTCCTATACTCAAATTAATCTGTGATAACTAGCAAAAAAAAGTCTGCTTTTATACCACTAAAAGTTATTTAGCCAACAATCTAAAAATAATCACATTACATCATTCTACTCCAGTGTGACTCTCGAGTTAAAAATAGAATATGATGTCATTTATCTCCGACATCCCATTCACTTAAACTAAATTATGATGTCATTTATCTTCGACTCCCCATTAACTCAAATAAATTATGATGTCATTTATCCCCGACTCCCTATTGACTTAAAATAGATTATGATGTCATCTCTACCTATTTTTAACCCATGACCTCACCTCTAGTTTTCATGACGTCAGCTAATCTCTGATCCCGTGGTGCCTAGGGATCATGACGTCAGCTAATCCCCGATCCCGGGCGCGAGCATGCAATTTATAATATGATGTCATCACTCCCCATTGACCTAAAATAGATTATGATGTCATCTCTACCTATTTTTAACCCATGACGTCACCTCTAGGGATCATGACGTCACCCACTCCCCTCCTCCCGTGTTGGTGAACATACAATTTCTTACTACTGCTTTATAAACAGCCATTCTGCGACCCAAAAGAACAACTGCTCCGCTCTCACTTAATGAGCACTGAACGCAACTGACGAAGGAAACCACTTAAGTTTCCGAAACCGGTCTTGCTAATAAAGTTCTGTCTAGAAAATAATGGCCACACACAGCCATTCATGCAGAATAAAAACGGCCAGCCAACCATCCTGAATCTCCTTAACAGATTCTTACAAACCAATAGCTGGCACCACACAACCCTACAAGGAAACCCCATCACGGGGCCTCGCTCATTTCCTAGCGCTCAGGTTGTTGCTTACCGGAAGGTCAATAATCTCTCCAAACGACTTTCTAGTCCGAGAGATTAGAGTTAACAACAGGACAATTTATCTCTCCAAATGACTATAAGTCTGAGGGTTTAAAATCCTGAAATGAACACTAAATAACGGAGTTAATGCGATGAGGACGGTGACAATATAAACACCGCCGCCGCACGAAGTAGACTCCACTATAATGTTATCTTTGTTCATACGGAATAACGGGAGTTATATGCGGTAAGGAGGGTGACAATATTACAAACGTTAACACTTTTGATTGATAAAAAGCCTTCATTCAAGTTATTCTCTTGAATTTCTTCTCGGAAATTGTAATGGTTCACTGTAGTAGGACTTCGTGTCGTCCAATTCTGTGTAATCATACTCGTGATTTACAAATCGCACTTCCGCTACGCGGTCGTCCGTTTTGTTAATCAATCGTGTTTACAGATCGAATTGGACTCCAATCAGTCTTTTACCATTATTAATCGCATAAATAACAAAATTCGAGAATAAAAAGGCTGTGTGGTCTTTTTTGTACTCAAGACGTCAAGGATATGTTCTATCAGTTTGAAAGCATGAGAAAAACATAAATTAACACTCGCGCAACGTAGATGTCCAATTACCGCTATCAAATTACATAAAAACGTCAGGGATATTTTCGTAGAGAAACGGTAATAAAAAAACGCATTTAAGTGCACCTGATTGATTGTAATTGGTCATTCGGGTGCCTATTTCTTACGTAATTGGCGCGCGATCACGTGGGTGTCCATTACAGTTATCCAATTGGATAGCTGTAATAGGATTGTTACGTTGCGCACGCGTCAATCAGGCACACTTAAATGCGTTCTTCATTACTTTGTGTCTATGAAAATATTCCTGACCTTTTTTAGTAGAATGTAGTTCACATAGACTCTTTAATGTCGAATTTTGTTATTAGTGTGATTAATTAGTAATTGAACTCCGTGTTGTTGTTCTCACATTTTCTTTTCCAAAATTGGCTAGAACAGACCATGATTTGTTCCTCTCTCAAGAATTGATTGATTTCTTTCTCATGGTGTCATAGTATTATTTTGGCTAGAACAGACCATGATTTGTTCCTCTTTCAAGAATTGATTGATTTCTTTCTCATGGTGTCATAGTATTATTTTGGCTAGGACAGACCATGATTTGTTCCTCTCTTAAGAATTGAATGATTTCTTTCTCATGGTGTCATAGTATTATTTTGGCTAGAACAGACCATGATTTGTTCCTCTCTCAAGAATTGAATGATTTCTTTCTCATGGTGTCATAGTATTATTTTGGACTAGAACAGACCATGATTTGTTCCTCTCTCAAGAATTGAATGATTTCTTTCTCATGGTGTCATAGTATTATTTTGGCTAGAACAGACCATGATTTGTTCCTCTCTTAAGAATTGATTGACTTCTTTCTGATGGTGTCATAGTATTATTTTGGCTAGAACAGACTATGATTTGTTCCTCTCTTAAGAATTGATTGATTTCTTTCTCATGGTGTCATAGTATTATTTTGGCTAGAACAGACCATGATTTGTTCCTCTCTTAAGAATTGATTGATTTCTTTCTCATGGTGTCATAGTATTATTTTGGCTAGAACAGACCATGATTTGTTCCTCTCTTAAGAATTGATTGATTACTTTCTCATGGTGTTATGGTGTTATTTTGGCTAGAACAGACCATGATTTGTTCCTTTTTTAAGAATTGATTGATTTCTTTCTCATGGTGTCATAGTATCATTTTGGCTAGAACAGACCATGATTTGTTCCTCTCAAGAATTGATTGATTTCTTTCTCATGGTGTCATAGTATTACTTTGTTAGAACAGACCATGATTTGTTCCTCTTTCAATAATTGATTGATTGATTTCTTATATGGTGTCATAGTATTATTTTGGCTAGAACAGACCATGATTTGTTCCTCTTTCAAGAATTGATTGATTTCTTTCTCATGGTGTCATAGTATTATTTTGGCTAGGACAGACCATGATTTGTTCCTCTCTTAAGAATTGAATGATTTCTTTCTCATGGTATCATAGTATTATTTTGCCTACAACAGACCATGATTTGTTCCTCTCTTAAGAATTGATTGATTTCTTTCTCATGGTGTCATAGTATTATTTTGGCTACAACAGACCATGATTTGTTCCTCTCTTAAGAATTGATTGATTTCTTTCTCATGGTGTCATAGTATTATTTTGGCCAGAACAGACCATGATTTGGTAAGACCAGTGTGAAATTTACATCGGAGTTGCCATAGCAACGTAATGACGCCATGACGTTTTTTTAACACCGTATTGCTCGGCACCAGGAGGTTTTTTCGCAATCGCTTGAGGGAGCTTGTACCTCCCATAGCCGCCTCGAATATGGCAAAGATTGAACAAATTCTATGAGAGCATTTTTGAAATTTTTGGGGATGAATTTTTGGCGATTACAAATGCAGTGAAAAACATTCTATCGACATAATTGGCTAATATCTAAAGAAAACGATGCGCTTTGGGAATGTAGTTTCATCTCATAGTAGTTTGATTCCATTTAAATCGTGTGTGAAAAAGTGAGGGGGATTGCTTTGGCGGATTGCGAGAAAGAAGGATTTGATTAACATGCGTTCAGCCGCTCTTTTTGCCGTTTTTGGGTAGTTTCTTGGTGTTGCGGATGGTGCTATCACCAAATGACGTAAAACAAAAGATTCAAAAGACACTGAACAATACCCACACCACAACACAAAAGCTAACCAACAATGGCTTCCGCAACACCAAGAAACACCCCGTTTTTGCATGTAATTTGGTCTACGCCTACAAATGTGATGATAATTCGGAAACCGCTTGATAAATATTTTTTAAAATTTGACAATCTCGAGATTAATCGTCATTTTATATGGCCTGCAAGTTTCAAGGACATTGAAAACATGCAAAGCAATTAAATAAGGCCTCAAATGTACCAATTTTTTCCCTCAGATTTTGTGTTTACAAGTGAGCGTCCTCATTTATATTCACGAGTATTGTTTTCAAGTTTCATATGCACGTGCACAACTTTACCAAAAAACTCATTTGCATTGAACAGAACGCTCGATTGCTTTGCGAAGAATTTTCCGAAACATGCTAATAACTGGCTTGAGAATTGCAATAACATTACGCACTCGATGTCACACTATTACGTGGGTCTAGACTTTTATCCTGCTCTGTTGTTCTGTGGAATCACAATTTATTGATCACCGGAAATAAATTTTAGTTAATCAACAACTCTTGTTTGAGCTTTGTACTCTGTCCAGTGATTCTCACGTGCATTCTTGCGTGACCCGAACCCCATGAGCTTTTCATTGTTGAATTACCAATCACATTGAACTCTGTCAGGCCTCTAAGCTCGCATTTCATGTGCTACGTGCAGTCTTTTCTTCACGAGCAAACGACAAGATCTCGTAAATTTTCCTAACAAATTCCCTCCCATCCCACCCACTGTTTTTTCCTTTGCTTGCTCTTATCACTGGTCATAGGACTTCTCAAGCAATACCATTTTAATTAACGTATGTAAACATCTATTTTGTATTAGTACAAGGCAATAATTTTGTTGTGTAATTAAACCCAAAATGAACAGTTTATACTAGTATGTTTGGACATATAAATAGGTATTGATTATCAAGCATAATGTACATAGACATTCAACCTGATGTAATACTAAGAAATCTAGCGCAGTGTATCTTTGGTTGTCTCTTACTTGTACTTTGAATATGAAGACAGTTATATTTTTTCAATAAAGTTGGGAATGGGGATAAAGTGCTCCTATCGTCACACTTTTGCCCCCATAGACTCGGCATTTTGTACTCCTGGGATATACATCTAGTTTTCTAGGGGCCCTAGGGAGGCCCGCAATAATTATTGGTCACAGCCGACCCAGAGTGGAGACCCAACTCCCTCCACTCCATATCGGCCTGTGCACCTCTTATCTAGGTTAGTGGAGGCCCAACTCCCTCCAATCGGAGAGGAGGACAAATTACTTCCTCCTCTCTACCCAGGAATGGTCACAGTCGGCCCTGGGAGGAAGCTCGACTCCTCCATACCTTCGTGTGCACCGCCCTGGGGTAGGTTTTTCTCAAAAATCCAGGAGTACACGGGGCTGTCGATTTTAAAAGTTTCTCTGGAGTACTTTGTCTCCCACTTCCCCATTTTCAGCCACACAAAGTTGTTTGTTATTGTTCCTGTTTTATTTACTAAGGTTGGGGCTGACCCCAAACACAGCCACACCAGGCTATTGTTATTGTTCCCGTTTGGTGAAATAATTTTGATCATACCTCAACATGAGGAAGTTGATTAAATAATACCTTTTCGTTTTCTGGACATAGAGACCCTCGGCATGGCTGCATTACGGCGTAATAGCACGACGTCGAGTACGTAATGTTGTAACAATTCTCAAGGCATATTTCGGAAAATTCTTCGAAAAACAATCGAGCGTTCTGTTCGATGCAAATGAAGTTTCTGCTAAAGTTGTGCACGTGCATATGGAACTAGAAAACAATACCCGTGAATAATGAGGACGTTCACTTGTAAACACGAAATCCGCGGGAGAAAAATTGGTACATTGGAGGCCCTATTTTATTGCCTTACATGTTTTCAATGTCCTTGAAACTTGCAGGCCATATAAACTGATGATTAATCTCGAGATTGTCAAATTAAAAAAAAAATTATCAAGCGGTTTCCAAATTATCATTACATTTGTAGGCGTAGACCAAATTGCATACAAAAATGGCAGCAAGAGCATCTGAACGCACACCAATCAAATATGTCTTTCTCGCAATCGGCCAAAGCAATCCCCCTCACTTTTTCACACACGATCTCAGATGGAATCAAAATACTATGAGATGAAACTGTATTCCCAAAGCGCATCGTTTTCTTTAGATATTAGCCAATTATGTCGATAGTGTGTTTTTCACTGTATTTATAATCCCCAAAACTTCATCCTCAAATCTCACAGAATTTGTTGAATCTTTGCTATATTCGAGGCGGCTATGGGAAGTACAAGCTCCCTTAAGCGATTGCCGAAAAAACCTCCTGGTGCCGGGAAATACAACGGCAAGTAAAAAACGTCATGGCGTCATTACGTTGCTATGGCAACTCCGATGTTAATTTCAAACTGGTCTTAACAAATTTTCATCTTTATCTATTATAGCTGTGGTGACCGTTTTTCCATAACATTGTCAATGGAGTCGTAGTTAATGCTCAAACTTGGGGGTATCGCCCCAAAAAAATCCAGTCGTGCCACCTTAAAAGCAATGATTCAGATTCCCATCCCTTTTTTACCCCATACAGTACCCTGTAAGGTTCAACTGAGGGAATGTTGAACTTCACAACCTAAAATTAACCAAAACTGTATTTTTAATCCTTGAAGGTGCGACGGGCATCTCCGTCACTTTTATATTTTTTTTGCCAGAAACTATGGAGTGTCTGAGCTGTAGCTTCGTGGGCTATGATTCCTGGGATCTCCTTGGATTGGCGGGTACAAAAAAATGAATGCCCAGACACTGGACATGCCGTGTTGCGGGCTGAAAACAATATTAGCAACTGGTTTTTGATTCGAAGTTAAATGTCACAACGCGCCAATATCTATGCAAAGCAGGAACCTGCCAGCTTTTATATGGGTAACCGTTCATTTCTCGGCGTTCCTTTACTTTACGTCACTTTACAGCTTATTTACTGTGATGTCATTTCCATATCCCAACAAAACAATCCCATAATCCCTTGTTCATGCCCAGCCTCCCATAGTTTCTGGAGTGGGCAATTTAGTCAGGTGGCTTAACGCAGAATTTAGGCTTGATCGTGACAAGAGTGATAAAAGCATGAAATTTGGCACATAAATTGCTTGTCCTACCAAATCATATTAGAAGGGGTGCCCAAGTCAATCTGCTCAGGAGTCCGTTTTAAGGGGATATTTAGTTTTGACAGAAATCAAGATTTGGGTTGCCTTTGGTGCAATTGTCAACACATTTATTTTACCACCATTTAAAAATAAATTTGCATTTTTTTATCTTGTTTTAATCACTTGTATATGTACTACGCTATTGTAATGAAACTTGGGTTACAAATAGCGTCAGCAAAGCCTTATTACAGAACTAGTGCCCAGTCTCCGCTCAGTCATAAAAACTGTAGCAGATAAGTAGGGAAAATTGCGTGCAAATTGACCGCGTCTTTCCGTACATCAAATCTGGGAATGCTTATGTACATTCCTAAAACCTTCCCAAATGTGCCTTTCCCTTAGTCAATATACTGTACGTTTGTGGACTTTCTCTGCTGTAAAAACCGACAAACGCTCGCCATTGGGTGATATTTGCCTATATAGTATTTTCACTCGTCACCAGGCTTCCAATTTGACCCAAAAATCATAGCAAAAAGATCCGTTTTTGAAAGGAAAATCAAAATTTCGCGCATTTCTGAGTTACTTTTCTGAAATCCACACTTGGATTCCAGTACTATGGTTATTATTCTATCTTGAAACGTTAAAATATTTTAATAACTTCAAAAAAAAAGTACCGTCATTTTGACCTCGAAGTGAACAATTTTGTATAAAGACTTGTATGGAGTTCGACCACGCGGTCATCGCTTTAAGCATTCTATCCTGTTCTAACTCATTTTAACAGGCGCAGTGTCAACATCTACACTCGGTTTTGGAAAAACTGGAATCTAGTAAACATATTGGTGAGAAATTTGCTTTGGTTCGAGCGAAAAAACCTCCGTCATTTCGCGCTTTTCAGCAGCACAATGCTTGGACTGAGTGCATTTTGGCTTCCTTTGGTCGGCATTGTGTTTACGTTCACTTGCTCGTCTGTCAGTGCATGGCCTAGCGGTGAGAACAAGGGAAATCAGAAGAAAAGCGAAAATCACGGCTTTATCAAGGAAACCCCGCGCTTCAAGGTTACACAATAAACAAGTAATATAGTATTGATATCGGAAAGATTTCGGTTTAACCCCATACATTAGTTATGCATACCGATCTTAAAACTAAAACAAAAGCTAAAACAATAGAAATCCAAAAGCAAAACAATAGCGCTCACGCCCGGAGCAAATGTCTCGTCTGAGGGATCAATATTTTGGTATGCGCAAAGGTGACCTTGTTCTAAGATTTGCTGTCTGGGCAGCCACATTCACACAATGGAATGCACTTCAACATTTCTTTAGGACACTTGCAGCGCGAACAGCGCTCTTTGCAGGGGCACTTGATCAGCTCTCTGCACACAGCCGACACTTTGGGGATAGTCATCCAAACCGGTTGCCACATGGTTGCCCTCTCCTTTGACCCATGAGAACTCTGAGGGAGAAAGAACATGCTGCATTACTTGTTCTGATGACGTCGAAATTCCTCCCTGGTATACTGCCCTCTGAGCATGTAGCAGAAGTACATCCTGAAATTCATATTGTTTAAATAGCAAGCTGTAGCTCCACTTTTACCTTGAGTAAAAGCGATTATGTAGTGCTTACTTCCTTACGATCTATTTGCAGTTTTGTTCTATCGAATTAAAACTTTTGGGTTTATCTTAATTGTCGGTACATTATTTTTAACCGATAATCTATCACTAACATTGTGTTTTATTGTCGAACTGTACTGAACATCGCACGAATAATGCACGAAACGAGTATAAATGTGCCGTGATATTCGTACAGTTAGTTATTTGTACAGTAGAAAACTGGTTTGCTTCTGCGCGCACTCGACCTGATACACTTTCTCTCATAGAGTTTTCTTTAATTGTTAAACTCGTTATAATAGTTTATGTTGCATAATAAATCACTTATTAGATGTTTCGATGTGTAGTATCGCTGTATATTTTTACTTGTTTGCAAAATACAGCACAACTCGTAAAAATATACAGCAATACTACACACCGAAAAATCTAATAAGATATTATATACCTGTGTCGGAGGAATATTTTCCAAGTCACTATGGTAAAAATAATAAAAAAGAATGAAACAACATGTGCAAGGACTTAAAATGAAGCGAGACAGAAAGTTCCTTGGAAGATTTCTGGTGCGGGGTACTTACCTTTTTTTTACTGTCAGACCAGCAATGATGAACTTAGAGAACTCAAACAGAACCATCAAAAAGACGACAATAATTCTAAGATAAGCCACTCAAACCGAAACATCTAATAAGATATTATATACCTGTGTCGGAGGAATATTTTCCAAGTCACTATGGTAAAAATAATAAAAAAAGAATGAAAAAACATGTGCAAAAACTTAAAAATGAAGCGAGGCAGAAAGTTCCTTGGAAGATTTCTGGTGCAGGGTACTTACAGATGTTTTACTTTCAGACCAGCAATGATGAACTCAGAGAACTCAAACAGAAGCATCGAAAAGACAACAATAATTCTAAGATAAGCCACTCAAACCGGGCTTAAAACCATTCTAATAGATAAACAAATATATTAATTTTTATGTTCTACACATAATTTCACCATATTCAAGTTTTTTGCAAAGAATTATCACATTTTCTTCAGATACTTACAGACTCAACAGATTGACACACAGGTCACCATCTTGGATGACTGAGAGTGGCATGGGTCCGAGCCTATGTGTCTGTTTTTAAAATTCTGCTACTTAAAGCGTCAGGTTTTTCAGAAATTCACAAAAATGAATTACAAAACCACAAAATACATAGATAACTGCTAAAATGCTTATTTGGTAAGCATTTCTGGGCTTTTAGCGGATAAAACATATTACACCACAGGCAGCCCAAATCTTGATTTCTGTCAAAAGTAAATATCCCCTTAAAACGGACACCTGAGCAGATTGACTTGGGCACCCCTTCTAATATCATTTGGTAGGACATAAGCAATCTATGTGCCAAATTTCATGCTTTTATCACTCTTGTCACGATCATATCATTAAGCCACCTGACTAATTCCAGTGCCTTTAATTTTTCTTCTAAGTATTTTTTTCTACATGGCTTAAAGTTAAACGTGATCAATTTGCTTTGTCATCTGATAAATTTTTATTGACTCCTTTTGTTTTCAAAAAACTTAACAGGAAAAGTAAAGCGAAGACAAAGCGAAGTAGACGACTTGCAAAGGCAGTTGAGTGGAAAAGGCAGGAAAAGTAAAGCGAATACAAAGCGAAGACAAAGCGAAGACAACTTGCAAAGGCAGTTGAGTGAGATGCAACAACGTGAAGAAAACTTGCAAAGGCAGTCGAGAGAGGTTAGACAACGTGAAGAAAACTCTCAAAGGCAGATGACTGAGATGCAACAACGTGAAGAAAACTTGCAAAGGCAGTTGAGTGAGATGCAACAACGTGAAGAAAACTCTCAAAGGCAGATGAGTGAGATGAGACAACGTGACGAAAACTTGCAAAGGCAGATGAGTGAGATGCAACAACGTGAAGAAAACTCTCAAAGGCAGATGGGTGAGATGCAACAACGTGAAGAAAACTCTCAAAGGCAGATGACTGAGATGCAACAACGTGAAGAAAACTTGCAAAGGCAGTTGAGGGAGGTTAGACAACGCGAAGAAAACTCTCAAAGGCAGTTGGGGGAGATGAGAGAACGTGAAGAAAACTCGCAAAGGCAGATGAGGGAGATGAGACAACGTGAAGAAAACTCGCAAAGGCAGATGAGGGACATGGTACAACGTGAAGAAAACTCGCAAAGACAGATGACGTTAAAAGATCGGCAAGTGAATGAACTACAGTTAAGTCTTTCAACAGCCCAGCAAACAGTAAGTGAACTGCGTCGCCAGGAAACATGTGACTGGGTCATTGCCCGAGATGAGATTCAAATGACAGACAGATGCCTTGGCAGGGGAGGATGGGGGAGTGTCTATGAGGGCAAATATTGTGGCTGTACTGTAGCTGTGAAACAAATCCATGATTTGATCCTTTCTCGTCATAACATACGTCTTTTTGAGAGAGAGATGAACATTGCTTCCAAATGCCGCCACCCATCTTTATTGCAATTCATCGGAGCAACAAATGATGAAGGAAGTCCCCTATTTGTGACCGAGCTCATGGAGACAAGTTTACGAGCCTTGTTGGAGCGGCGAGAACTCTCCGAAACAGAAATATTTACAGTTTCCCGGGATGTAGCTCAAGCTCTCAACTACCTCCACCAGAAAAAACCTGAACCCATCATTCACCGAGATGTCAGTAGTGCCAATGTGTTGCTATGGAGACAGGGTGATCAATGGAGAGGCAAAGTTTCAGATTACGGCACCGCTAACTTTATGCAGAATACCATGACTGTGGCTCCAGGTGCGATGATTTACAGTGCTCCTGAAGCACTTACTTCAAACCAAACAGTCAAGGTTAGTTATTATATGATTTACAGCGCTCCTGAATGCTTACATCAAAACAAATGATACCTTTTACTTTCGCGGGTTTGGAATTCCGAGGTAAAAAAACCCAGGAGTTTGGAAGCCATTAATAAGGGACGGACCATTTCATTTTTTTTTTTTTTTTTGGGGGGGGGGGTGGTGGGCAATTACCAAAAAAATTCCCGCGGAAGAAATTTAAGAGAAAAAACAATCGTGCACAAGAAGGCACGTGAAAAAAAATTTCAAGCATTTTGGTAAAAAAAATTATTGCAAATAGTGATGCTGAAAACAAAATTCATACTCAGAAGGAATTGCCCAACCCCTCCCCCCCCCCCCCCCGCCTAACGACCTTTCTCCAGGCGACCATTTCTTTGGATGCCGAATCTCAGTGTTATATCTTAATCATTCCAATGCTGATTGGTTTGTCATTGACATTAGCAAATGTTCACGTGCAAAGCAGGCGACAGTTGGCGGCTTTACACATCTGACCTATTACTGTTCGCTCAACAAAAATTCATCACTGAGTATTTTTTGAAGGAAAGAAGCTCTGCATTTATAAAACTGCGAAAAATAATTCTTAAAATGCTAGTGTGCTGGCTCTGAAAGAGACATTTTCACGGCAAGTGAAGAAAATTTCCTATCTGATGAAGTCCAAGCGACTGAATCACTGAAACCAACAGTGGCCAACGGTTGCGTATTTTGATGTCAGTAAATAAACCAATCAACATTCCTTATTTCGAATGAGGCTACCGTTAGAAGATTCCAATAACCAATTTTAAACCTGAATTTTGATTTCAATAATGTAATCCGTTCCCAATTAATGAAAGTCATTCCCAAATGATAAGCGTAACGCGAGAAGTATTCTCACCGGGATGCCCTTATTTTTCATTCCTTGGGCGTTGGGCAACGGCAAGTGATACCGTTCACCATGTAGATATATATTGAGGTTTCTAGTTCACGTGTATCCACTCTTTTCGTGAAGAACTAGAAGACGCTGGCATCGGCGACCTGCCCACCTACCCGTAGCGAGACCGCAACGCCAACTTATAGCTCTCGCTTCCTGTCAACTTCGGAGTAGCTGTGTTCCCATAACTAAACATAACCGGGGGTGATTGAAAGTAAGGGCTCCGGTGAAAATTAATTACAGTTCTGCTACGAATATTTTGTCTTACTTATTAAAGAACAATAGCGATGAAGCTTATTAGCATTCCTATTAGTATTCTGTATCGATGATACAATACAGCTGTTCAGTATCAGGATTTAACAACCTTCATAGATTTAAACTTTCATTTCTTTTGTATTTCTCTTAATGAATTATTTTAAAATTAATTTTATAATATTGAATAACTATAAGGTAGAATAATATTTATTTATTATTGTTCTTAGATCGATGTTTACAGCTTTGGAGTTCTTTTGTGTGAAATGTGTATCGGGGAACTTCCAGATCCTAGGAGGCGTGACGAACAAGTTGTTCTTGTGTCGAACCACGTGTTTCGAGACCTGGTGCGACGGTGCCTGCAAGAAAATCCTGAGATGAGACCAAACATCCAACAGATTCTTGATGAACTGGAGGAGTTTAATACAACATCATAAATTTACGTATATGTAAGTTTGTTTGGTTAGCTTTTTCCCCCAATTATTTGGTACAATTTTTTTCCTTAGTTGTAATGTATTAAAATATATATGGTTACTTAATGATGGAAGTTATTTCAACAAGGATTTCTGACATATAGGCCACGTCCACACGTATCCGTTTTCGTTTGAAAACGCAAAAGTTTTCTTCCGTTTTCGCTTCCCGTCCACACGTATCCGATGAAAACGGTCACCGAAAACGGAAACTTTTGAAAACGCTTTCCAAAGTGGAAACTTTTGAAAACGGTGTTTTCGCGTTCTCGTGTGGACACCTGAAAACGGAACTTTTCGAAAACGATGACATCAATAGGTCGAATTAAGTCCACTGCTCATGCGTTTGCTTCAGTCAGCCGCAATGAAAGGCCACAAACAACTCGCAGGCTCGGCTAAACTCAGTGGTGCGCATGCTCTTCAGGGGCATTTGAAACGTTTTCAGTCGTTTTTGCGTATACGTGTGGACAGGCAAAAACGATTCGAAAACGCTACGTGTGGACGGAGATATTTTGAAAAACGGAAAGAAACTTTTGCGTTTTCAAACGAAAACGGATACGTGTGGACAGGGCCATAGTTAGGATACTTATTAAAAGAAAATGATGTGGACAAAGTTAAAAACCATTGATAGAATACCGAATTGATTTGATTTTTAGAGGCTAAAGTAGATTAGAGTGTTACCTTGAAGACAACTCAGGGAAAAATGAGCAAGATGGTTAAAACTCTTAGACGCTTTTTTAATGCATATATTAGACACGTTTAAACTGAGTATTAATTTCACATGCAACACCATGGGGGGGGGGGGGGGAGTTATTGGAGTCTGCCATGCAGGCTTTGAACCAGTCTCAAAGAAAATTAAAGATGTGATGGTTAGTGTGCCTAAAAACTGCTCTGCATCTCAAAGCTGCGCTATATTTGTGAACTGTCAAAGAGTTATAGCGAGTCTCTCATGACATGTTCACCGCTGGGCAGTAATCAGAAGCCACTAAAAATTGTTTGACAGCCGTTGAAAAAAAGGAAGCCGTTGCGTAAAGTTTAAGGAAATTTCATTAAGTTCAGTCTCTTGAAAGTATTGAAACAGATATTGTTTTATTCAAGACACGTGTACACAGGTCCCTTATAAGGGTCTTACGAGAGGTTTAAATATATACAATATATAAAATCTATTTAGTAAATAGGTATTAGGTATTTGTAGTTAGAGTGGTTATCAATTGAGTGTCATAAAACAAAACTGACTGAAGTTATCATCCTGGCCAATCACAACAGACGCAGACAATCCAATTAACCAATCAGAATTCGAAAGAAATACAGGTAACAGACGCCAAGCGCAGGAAAAGACGTGCGACCAAGTCAGGTTGTTGCTTTACATTTGATTGGCTGAGTAAGTGACGCCAATTTTTTAACCAATCACAAAGCGTAATGATGCAAAAGCAAAGCAAATGCGAATTACTTTTGACACTCAGCTGGAAACCGCTCCAGTCAGGCTAATTATAAATGTGCGTATATTTACAGTATATTTTTGCTATTAAAGTAATGCGTTGAGTAAGAAGTTTCGCGGCTTAGTTCAAAGTAGAATTTGTAATTCGCAGTCTCCACTTATTTACAAAACATTTTTTAATTTGGTTCTATTATATACCTGCCAACGTTTTCCGAGTGATAGTCTTGAGTATTTTTTCGTAGGAGTGCCAGGATTTCCGAAGCCGACCCGATCAAATCCGATGAGAACCCGATCTGTTCCGAAGATGTTCTAAGTTGTCCGAAGATGTTCCGAATAATTCCGAAGTTTCCCAGAGCCCGTTTAATGACATCCAGCTGAAATTGTAATGTTCAGAACGATAAAAACCTACAAAAAAGTGTCATATTTTCATGAACGTAACTACATTTTTAATTGGATCATGCGATCAGTTAAGGCTGATAGCTGAAATCTGTAAGCGAGGCGTGAGAAATTGCTCCATAGGCGTGAGTAGACGTGAGATCGAAGTTTTGGACTCGCAGGCGTGAGACTAACGCCTAAGGCGTGAGACTTGGAAGGTATACTATGACAGTATAGTAGATATATCGTGCATTTTTGAACGTTGATTTTGAATCAGAGTATTTTTTTAGAAAGTATTTTTCTTGTTTTTCTCTAACTTTGTGAAACTTTGTGTATTACGAATGTTCCTGTACAAGTATTTTTTAATCGCGTTTTAAATTTATATTTAAATGAATAAGCAATATGACAGAATTCTGGGTAGTTTCTTGGTGTTGCGGATGGTGTGATCACCAAATGACGTAAAACAAAAGATTCAAAAGACACTGAACAATACCCACACCACAACACAAAAGCTAACCAACAATGGCTTCCGCAGCACCAAGAAACACCCGAATTCTGTCCAGTTTTATAGTAATTGAATGAAAATTACGCAGTCTGGGAAATGTTTTTAGTTTAAGTGTTTCCAGATTCTTCGGGTATTAGCCAATACTCGTGATACTAATTTGCAGAGTGTGGAATAAGCAGATACATTTGTAAACCCGTGCGTACTTGTAACGGGATGAGCGTGCGTAGCAGGCACTGGTTAACACATGTGGCGCTATTTCGAGGACTCGCTCGTGAGGGGCGTGCCCCTTCTTTCTTATGTGCTCGCCCTTCGCGCGTGCTTCCTCGAAATCGCGTCCTATGTATAAACCGGCGCAAGTTAATTCAAAGTTTTGCTCTTTTTTTAGCAATTTAATTGATTAACTTTCACTTGTGTAAATCGCTCAGCTGATCACACTCAGAAGTAACCCGTTATACGTGTCACGTAAGCTCCCTTTGTTTCTCTTGTTGATTACCTGTTAATTGCTGTGTTTGGATAACTGACGAATCACTACATTTTTTTCTGCAAATGATTTGCTGGGAGCGAAGTGTTTTTTTTTTTCACTCAGTGAATGAATTTTACTTTTTATTCCCAAGATTTTGTTTTGTTTTTACGAAAGTCATATAAAATGGCTCTAAATACTTCTTACTTTTTCTCTTTGTTAAACAAGTTATAGTTAATCATATAATCTTTAGTAAAGTTAGTCTTTAAGGATTGTTGTTTGCCAGAAAGGAAGGGAATCTACTCAAGGTAGAACCGGAAGGTTCCTTTCACTTCACAGAAAGCTTATACTCTTAGTTTGGACTTGCATACTTCCAAGCATTTGGAAGATGGGATGCCTGTGATTAGTACACAGACCAACCAGCCATCAACCTAACCGGCTCATGTATTTTGTGTTTTATGAATAAACAAATTCAACAATATCAAGTCTGTCTATTTGGCTGAATGTTTTTGTATTTTATGAATAAACAAATTCAACAATATCAAGTCTGTTGTGTGGCTGAATGTTTTTATATTTTATGAATAAACAAATTCAACAATATCAAGTCTGGTGTGTGGCTGAATGTTTTTGTTTTCGGATACGCGAGCGATCCTGCTTTAGAAATTTCTTAACACGAGGTAAACGAAGCTTGTGCCAGATTTTCCTTGCTTATGATGGATACCGCGTGGCACTAAATTTTTGCGGGAGTTTAATTTTGCGAATGGGCGATTTTTTGTGTAATGCGGGAAATAATTTTTGCGATTGGGAAAGTCCAGGAGAGGAGAGCTTAAGAAGTCACGACCGCGACGGCAGCGAGAACTACACAAAACCGCCAATAGGTTCAATGAGCGAAATCAAAACACGCCACCATACAAGTTTTCGACTTCGTTGTCAGTCTGAACTAATCTGTTTAGTAGGCCTTAAAGGGTGGAGGGAAGGGAGAACAAAACGGGCGTGAACCCGCTTTTGCCGGACAAATAATATTTGAAAACAAACCAAAAAAAGTACTTTACATGTCAAAGATGTGTAACATTTGTGAACCATATTGAAGAGTCACGTGTCCCATGACACGATCAACACAGCAGTAGGGTTAGCAGCAGTTATCTAGATACAGCGTCATTAAACCAAAACCAAAGTAACCCAGTCTGGCCAATCACAACAGACACAGACAGTCAAATAAACCAATCACAACAGACACAGACAGTCAAATAAACCAATCACAACAGACACAGACAGTCAATTAAACCAATCACAACAGACACAGACAGTCAATTAAACCAATCACAACAGACACAGACAGTCAAATAAATCAATCACCACAGACAGACAGTCAATTAAACCAATCACAACAGACACAGACAGTCAAATAAACCAATCACAACAGACACAGTCACATAAACCAATCACAACAGACACAGACAGTCAAATAAACCAATCACAACAAACACAGACAGTCAAATAAACCAATCACAACAGACACAGACAGTCAAATAAACCAATCACAACAGACACAGACAGTCAATTAAACCAATCACAACAGACACAGACAGTCAAATAAACCAATCCCAACAGACACAGACAGTCAAATAAACCATTCACAACAGACACAGACAGTGAAATAAACCAATCATAACAGACACAGACAGTCAAATAAACCAATCACAACAGACACAGACAGTCAAATAAACCATTCACAACAGACACAGACAGTCGAATAAACCAATCACAACAAACATAGACAGTCAAATAAACCAATCAGAAATATCACAGACGGTCAAATAAACCAATCACAACAGACACAGTCAAATAAACCAATCACAACAGACACAGACAGTCAAATAAACAAATCACAACAGAAACAGACAGTCAAATAAACCAATCAGAACAGACACAGACACTGAGTCAAATAAACCAATCCAATCAGAACAGACACAGACAGTCAAATAAACCAATCAGAACAGACACAGACACTGAGTCAAATAAACCAATCAGAACAGACACAGACAGTCAAATAAACCAATGACAACAGACACAGACAGTCAAATAAACAAATCAGAACAGACACAGACAGTCAAATAAACCAATCAGAACAGACACAGACACTGAGTCAAATAAACCAATCAGAACAGACACAGACAGTCAAATAAACAAATCAGAACAGACACAGACAGTGAAACAATCAGAACAGACACAGATAGTAAAATAAACCAATCAGAACAGACAGACAGTGAAACAATCAGAACAGACACAGACAGTGAAACAATCAGAACAGACACAGTAAGTGAAACAATCAGAACAGACACAGACAGTGAAACAATCAGAACAGACACAGTAAGTGAAACAATCAGAACAGACAGACAGTGAAACAATCAGAACAGACACAGATAGTCAAATAAACCAATCCCATCAGACACAGATAGTCAAATAAACCAATCACAACAGACACAGACAGTCAAATAAACCAATCAGAACAGACACAGACAGTGAAACCAATCAGAACAGACAGTCAAATAAACCAATCATAACAGACACAGACAGTCAAATAAACCAATCACAACAGACACAGACAGTCAAATAAACCAATCATAACAGACACAGACAGTCAAATAAACCAATAATAACAGACACAGACAGTCAAATAACAACAGACACAGACAGTCAAATAAACCAATCATAACAGACACAGACAGTCAAATAAACCAATCACAACAGACAGACAGTCAAATAAACCAATCACAACAGACACAGACAGTCAAATAAACCAATCACAACAGACACAGGCAGTCAAATAAACCAATCACAACAGACACAGACAGTCAAATAAACCAATCACAACAGACACAGACAGTCAAATAAACCAATCACAACAGACACAGACAGTCAAATAAACCAATCACAACAAACACAGACAGTCAAATAAACCAATTGCAACAGACACAGACAGTCAAATAAACCAATCACAACAGACACAGACAGTCAAATAAACCAATCACAACAGACACAGACAGTCAAATAAACCAATCACAACAAACACAGGCAGTCAAATAAACCAATCGCAACAGACACAGGCAGTCAAATAAACCAATCACAACAGACACAGACAGTGAAATAAACCAATCACAACAGACACAGTCAAGTACTGCGGATTCAGGTTGAGCGTTTAACGGTCTGAGTTGTCGCGTTCCTTGTCACGGTTGATTGATTGCGTTGCGAGGCAAAATGACAGCCGTTGCTAGGCAGGAATGACGACGTTCTGTCTGGGAAAAAGCATGTTGTCGCTCGTCTAGCGATTTCTTTTCTAGAAGAGTTATTCGCGTCGTGGATCTTACCAGTATCATGGCGATTGAAATCAAGATAGAATACTCCTACTATTTTACAAAAAGAATAACTCTAATATTTTTTGTTGAGGAAGACCTGATGAGCCTAGAAAACAGCGCGTTTGTAAAAAGAAAGAACGTCGTCATTCCCGCTTAGCAACGGCTGTCATTTTGCCTCGCAACGCAATCAACCAACCGTTACAACGAACGCGACAACTCAGACCGTTAGACGCTCAACCTGAATCTGCAGTAAACCAATCACAACAGACACAGACAAGTCACGATTGGTTTTGGTTTTACGTTTGATTGGTTGAGAAAGTGGTATGAATCTTTTCGAGACCAATCACTAAACATAGTAATACAAAACCAAAGCAAATAGGAATTACTTTCGACACAGCTGAAAACTGGTAAAAGCACAGGTACCCCAAGCTCAAGTCAAGACCAATCACTAAACGTAGTAATACAAAACCAAGGAACATGCGCATTACTTTAGACACTCAACTGAAAACTGATAAAAGCACAGGTACCCCAAGCTCAAGTCAAGACCAATCACTAAACGTAGTAATACAAAACCAAGGAACATGCGAATTACTTTGGACACTCAACTGAAAACTGGTAAAAGCACAGGTACCCCAAGCTCAAGTCAAGACCAATCACTAAACGTAGTAATACAAAACCAAGGAACATGCGAATTACTTTGGACACTCAACTGAAAACTGGTAAAAGCACAGGTACCCCAAGCTCAAGTCAAGACCAATCACTAAACGTAGTAATACAAAACCAAGGAACATGCGAATTACTTTGGACACTCAACTGAAAACTGGTAAAAGCACAGGTACCCCAAGCTCAAGTCAAGACCAATCACTAAACGTAGTAATACAAAACCATGGAGCATGCGAAGTTCATATCCCAAAAAATCCCATGCCGCATGGGATATATTCGACGCGTGGTCATGCTTGTGACAAGGGTGATTCCAAGACTGGGTTAAATTTTGTCAATAATCACAGATTGTAACACTGCTATAAGGAGGCAGCTGTTCTGACACTCAACACTCAACTGAAAACTGGTAAAAGCACAGGTACCCCAAGCTCAAGTCAAGACCAATCACTAAACGTAGTAATACAAAACAAAGGAACATGCGAATTACTTTCGACGCTCAACTCCCAGGATTTTTTTGGGTAGGAAAATTTGGCAAGTATTTTTTTTGTCGCTTGATTTAAGAAGGAATTTTTAAGACTCGGAAATTCGGCATGGGATTTTTGGGGGTTAACTTTTTGGTCCAGGGATTTTTTTGGGTTTTGATTTTTGCCCCTATTCGATCATCCCTGTCACTTGAAATCCGGAATACCCTCTCCTCCGCCCCCCCCCCCCCCCACCCCGAGGATTGACCATAAGTAAAGTTAGGTTCCTTTCACTACGTAATAAGCCTAAACAGTAATCATAGTTCAACTTGCATGTGATGTATATTTTTAGAAAATCTTTCAGTCGAACATGTAAGATGGGGGAGCTGTGATTATTACACAGCAAACCAGCTACTAACCTGACCACTTCATGTATTTTGTAATTTTTTAATAAACAATTAAAAAAGATCAAGTCTGTTGATTGTGTACTTTTGGTCAAATGCTTTGTTGTGGAATACAGAAGCGGTCGTACACGAATTCATTTGCAGTGCGCGTTAAGGTGATTCCCTAGTATTGCATTGCGCATCACTACTGCGCATAATATCTTGCGTCATTTGCGCGTGGACGAGCGCGCGCGCACTCCGAAGCAATAGGTTTTTCTTTGAGGATGCAGTTCCCTAAGTAAATAAGCGGTTGTTTTCTCCTAAACAAGCTTGGTGACCTATCTTTTTTTGCATAATTTCATTCTTTTAGTCCTCTTTGTGCTGTAAATTTTTTTAAAAATAATCATGTCAGAAAAAAAAAGTTATCGCGAAAAAAGCATGCGCAGCCATCGCTCGTGGACACAAAATTCTATCCTCGAGATCACGCACCCGATGAATATTTGAAGTTAATACCTTTTCAGGACGTGTGCCTGTGCCATAAAACAAACATCAAATTGTTCCTATTGGTCAATACATTACATCTATTTTGTTATTTCAAGAATTACTTTAAAGCTGTGCTTCCTGTCCCTGCGAAACGTAGTGTGAGCTGATGGAATGAACGTGCGCTTGATAAGTGCAGTTGCAAGAATTTAAAGGGTAACTTTAGACAATTATATCTCCTAAACGAGCTTGGTGACCTATATTTTTTATTGCAGATTTCGAATTTCTATATTGTGGGAAACAATCAGGGAAAGTTTAAAGAAATTCTTATGTCAACCTTAAAAGAAGCTTGAGCCCGTTTTTTTTTGTTTACTGATGGATAATCACATTCATAGTCAATTCAGACAACCACAGTCCCAGTAATTGTTTTTTTTTGTTCCTAATTTATCTTTCAGTTAATTAGTCAGTCAGTCAGTTAGTGGGTCAGTCAGTAATTCAGTCAGTCAGTAAGTAATTCAGTCAGTTGGTCAGTAATTCAGTCAGTTGGTCAGTAATTCAGTCAGTTGGTCAGTAATTCAGTCAGTTGGTCAGTAATTCAGTCAGTCAGTTGGTCAGTAATTCAGTCAGTTGGTCAGTAATTCAGTCAGTTGGTCAGTAATTCAGTCAGTCAGTAAGTAATTCAGTCAGTTGGTCAGTAATTCAGTCAGTTGGTCAGTAATTCAGTCAGTTGGTCAGTAATTCAGTCAGTTGGTCAGTCATTCAGTCAGTTGGAAAGTAATTCAGTCAGTTGGTCAGTAATTCAGTCAGTTGGTCAGTAATTCAGTCAGTTGGTCAGTAATTCAGTCAGTTGGTCAGTAATTCAGTCAGTTGGTCAGTAATTCAGTCAGTTGGCCATGCAGTCAGTCAGTCAATCATCCAGTCAGTGGGTCAGTTAGTAACTCTCGTGCCCAGTTCTCCTCATGCAGCAGTGTATGAATGCCTGGAGCAACAACAACAAGTTGGCAGGCAATATGAAGACATGTTGACACTCTGAGTCTCCTATTATAACAAGCAACAAGCAGAAATTTTAGTGTTGAATGAGAGAGACAGTAAATCTATTGACGTAGAATACACAAAATGTATTCTAACATTTGCGTCACATGCGCATGCCTTACTAAACCTTCAGTGTATTTTTACTGTAACGTAACGTTACTGTTATAGTTCCATTTATTTTGCATTTTGACACAGTTTTTTTTACATACTCAAATACTCATATATTTTGTTGTTAATTGGTTGCCACAAAAGTAGGTACCCAGTCCCTAACAACCACCATGTCTACAATAGAGTACCGAAGTGTGACGTCAGTTGCCATGGTGATGGTTCTAAACATTAACTGATCAGCATAAAATTTCTAAGGAAGAACAAAAGAAAAATGCTTAATGATTTTAGTTTAGAATCAGTACCCTTGGTAACTAACAAAAGGTGACGTATTCACTTAGGTACTCTATACGCGTTCCTCTCCAGTCTCCAACGCAGCCATTATTTGTGTTATAAAAATTCAAAATGGCGGCGCGTGGAAGTTTAAAAGTGAAAATAGGCTATGTTCATATAAAAATGTTTTGAAAACTAAAATTGTCTTTTTATTTCTTATTAAAATAATCGAACTTTAGACTTCATTTCCAACAATCTAGCGCCGGTCAATTTAATTTGTTATAACTATGGAGGTTCCCTTTAAAAAGAATTTGGTAGCATATTTAACCCCATCCGTCAATACAAGAACACCTTCTGTCCCGTCAGTAGTCGTTTTAACGAAGTTCCAGCCGAAATTCCACTATGCATAAACAAAATATTTAGGTGAGGATGTTTTTACATTCAGAATTAGAGATAATGTTAGACAACCAAAATTTCAGGCATGAAGTATCGATTTAGACAAGATATACAAAATTATAGATGTTTTTTAATAGCGGACCAGGCGCCAAAGAATTCAGCAATACTTTTGTTTTGACCCAACTCTGTCGAGCGACAGTTTATAGATTCTGAGTGAGCTTGTTAAATGATCAAACTTTGGGATATGCTTTATTTTTTACTTTCAGTCAGTTCTTATACCTTCAATATTTTCGAACCTAGTTCAAATTCGCCGGCTGACAAGAAATGATTTATTTTGTAAAAATTAACTCTTTTCCTGCCCACACTCGATCTCTGGATCTTAAATATTCAGGGTCTGATTAAATATGAACATTTTGTGCATTTTTCCGTTACATTAACAGCCTTTCGTACGCGAGATGATTTGTATTCCGTGGGGAAGTTGAGGGTAAAAATATGTTTTTCGCGCGCCTCCCGTCGCGTGTGACTCGCTCCACGCTCGACTGGCACATTTAAAATAACGCCTGCTTTGCAGAACCTGTCATGTGCTCTTTAAGTTAAGGTGAATATTATGGGTTATGACAGACCAGATGGACGCCATCTTGAATTTTTCTAAAAATTCAAATTTATCGACAAATTTCCATAAAGTCATATTGATGTAAAAACTGTCGTAATAATACCACTCAACGCCTAAAAAGGTAACGCCTGTTAGATACACACTTACGACATAAGCATGAAAGCGCAGCCCACAACTACGACCAAAAAATAGCTCTCACAAATGCTGTGCTGCTTCGCTTTGTAATAATCGTACCGATAATAGGAAAGATGTTATGTTGAGTGGTACAAAGCGGTCAGCTTTCAGGCAGTTTTAACATCAAGGCTGCCTGCTATCACGATTTATAATTCTTCTCAGTCGTCATTAACTGGATAATGAGGTCTAATACTGAAAAGAAAAACTACGAAATTCAGTGGACTCTTTGGTCACAAGTGGTTAGCTCAATTGGCTCCACTTTCTTTCATCTATGTATACCAATTTTTGCTCCCTTTCTTTTTTTTTTACTGTTTTATATAACCTGTAAAGCGATATTGAGGAAAAAGTACTTTTTTATATGTATATTGTATGTAGTTTTTATTTTTATTATTATTATTATTTTGCTTTAGCTAATAAGGATTATTATTGTCTTTATTGTGATGTATTTTTGTTGTTGTTGTTTGTCTTTCAACCATAAAACATTGTAAACGTCTGTACTTTGAAACTAATAAAATATATATTTAAAAAAAAAGTATGAAAGCGCAGCCCACAACTACGACCAAAAAATAGCTCTCACAAATGCTGTGCTGCTGCGCTTTGTAATAATCGTACCGATAATAGGAAAGATGTTATGTTGAGTGGTACATAACGGTCAGCTTTCAGGCAGTTTTAACATCAAGGCTGCCTGCTATCACGATTTATAATTCTTCTCAGTCGTCATTAACTGGATAATGAGGTCTAATACTGAAAAGAAAAACTACGAAATTCAGTGAACTCTCTGGTCACAATTGATTAGCTCAATTGGTAGCGGCACCAGTCTGCAGAGCGGGTGGTCGCGGGTGGGGTTCGGTCAGCCAGACCAACAGCCAAGATCTTTAAATAACTGGACCAACAGCTATGGTCTCAGTTGAATAACTGGTAAAGCTGTGTTCCACACCTTCTCTCAGTTAAATAACTGGTAAGGCTGTGTTCCACACCTTCTCTCAGTTAAATAACTGGTAAGGCTGTGTTCCACACCTTCTCTCAGTTAAATAACTGGTGAGGCTGTGTTCCACACCTTCTCTCAGTTAAATAACTGGTGAGGCTGTGTTCCACACCTTCTCTCAGTTAAATAACTGGTAAGGCTGTGTTCCACACCTTGTCTCAGTTCAGACGATCGCGTCGTTGGGCGGTGACGTTAAGCCGTTGGCCTTGTCTCATACACCTTCTCATACTAAAAATTGTAGGGGACGTTAAAGAACACACATCACTGTTCGAAAAGGGTAGGGTGCTTGGTCTGGGCTAGAGGCGCCTTTATACGAGATGACTTCCCATCTCACTGGCAATACAATGTTAAGTGGACTCGTATTGTAGCGACACAGCGACACATTTTATGCAGACGATCTGATTCTTCTTTCTCATAATCATAACCAGATGAACGACAGGCACGTTAAAACGCGCTTTTCTAGAGGAGTCTGGGGGCATGCCCCCCCGGAAATTTTGATAGTTTAAATACTGTGAGATATAATCTGGTGCTTTCTGGGCGCACAAATTTGGCAAATGCCAGGATCCCATATTCATATTGAACAAGAAATGTTGAGATATTTAATAAATACAAATGTTGTTGTGGTCAAACTTGACTCAAACGTTTAAAAACAAACGAAATCCAAGTAAGCGGAGTGGTATAGGAGCTAATTAAAATAGAGTCATCCATCTCGAAATACCATCAGATAAACCTTGTTTTCTCAGACAAAAGGGGGGCCCTCGGCTCCCTCGTCCCCTCCCCTAAATCTGCTCCTGGATCGGCAAAGCAATACTCAGGATTAGCTAGACTAAATCAAAGATCATGAGTATCAACACCAGCAATCACAATCCAATTATGGTGGAGGGACAGTCACTTGAGGAGATGGGCTCGTTTACATACCTTGGCAGCATCGTGGACACAACCTCGTTCCCAGAGCTTTTCCCTTCGAGAGAGGGGCGGCGGGAAAAGGCCCTGGCATCGGCTGGGTGTAATAAATTAGATGTGAAATCGAAGCTGCATAATCAAAAGCAAGACGGGAGTTACGAGAGTGTAATATGGCTCATGATTTTAATGCCATTTGCTCCTTCTAGATGTTTTGAACGGGTATTCTACATTTAGCTGTTTGTTAAGGAGGATTTTAGTGACTGTAGAGTGTAGACTGAATTTTAAAACCTTTCAAAAGCCGCGTGCAACGGACTACAGGTCAAGTCTCTGTCTGTCGGTTGTAGTTTCCCGTGGTGTCGCGCTTGTAGATTTTGACCTCATTTTAGCGTCCTTTTTTGCCTGGCGGTTGTGTTAGTATTGGCACGTAGATTTTTATGTAGGAAAGGTTTGAATTTCTCTAACTTTTCTCTCTGAAATACCGGACATGACAGAATCTGAAATGACAGACTGAAATGATCTGTTGGCCATGAATGTCTTTCCTGCTATTTATGTCACGCTGGGCCCAGCTATTTTAGATTTGTCTTTGCAGGATTTTAATTTTCATGATCCAAGCTTTATAGAGAGTTGTAGCTTAATGAGCTATTCAACTTGTAGAGAGTTGAAGTTTACCTCAGTCAAGGTTGTAATTTTAAATAGCTTCCTTTCGCTACGCTCTATAGCTGCGTGGAGCTCGCTCCGTTGTCAATTTTGACAGTCTGGCGAGTGTGCTTCGTTTATGCCATTATTTCTCCGATATTTCATTCAGGCAAGACAATGGTTTCGGTTCTCCTCTCGAACCTCATCAGTTACCGGGTTTGTATTTGCTAGTTGCTACCTTTTTAGCAACGCATATTTTTGTCCCGGGATTTTGTTGAGAACGGTTACTGCTCGACATAATTTTCAAACATGTATTTATACCCTTGCGCATTGATCTAATACTGAGCATCCATTCCGACCTTAAGAAGGAATGTGCAGGAAACGAAAGCGTTCACATTTAGAAATATCCTCAATTCAGCCAAGAGAAGAAAGTGCTAAAATTTTCAAATAATTCCTTCCAAAGAAATACACGTTAGAAAATTATGTCGAGCAGAATGGTTTGACTGTTCTCAACAAAAATATGCGTTGCTAAAAAGGTAGCAACTAGCAAATACATACCCGGCAACTGACGAGGTGCGAGAGGTGAACCGAAACCATGGTCTTGTCTGAATGAAATAGTGATCAATAGTGGCGTAAACAAAGCACTCGCCAGACTCTATTGACAACGGAGGTTTTAGTATAAACCGGCAGCGAGCTCCACACAGATATAAAGCGTAGCGAAAGGAAGCTAAAATTACAGCCTTGACTGAGACAAACTTCAACTCTCTACAAGTTGAATAGCTTATTAAGCTACAACCCCTATCTGCTATAAAGCTTGGATCATGAAAATTAAAATAGCTGGGCCCAGCGTGACATAAATAGCAGGAAAGACATTCACGGCCAACAGATCATTTCAGATCCTGTCATGTCCGGAATTTCAGAGAGAAAAGTTAGAGAAATTCAAACCTTTCCTACATAAAAATCTACGTGCCAATACTAACACAACCGCCAGGCAAAAAAGGACGCTAAAATGAGGTCAAAATCTACAAGCGCGACACCACGGGAAACTACAACCGACAGACAGAGACTTGACCTGTAGTCCGTTGCACGCGGCTTTTGAAAGGTTTTAAAATTCAGTCTACACTCTACAGTCACTAAAATCCTCCTTAACAAACAGCTAAACGTAGAATACCCGTTCAAAACATCTAGAAGGAGCAAATGGCATTAAAATCATGAGCCAAAGTACACTCTCGTAACTCCCGTCTTGCTTTTGATTTTACACCCAGGTTTTTCGGGTGTCCGATGGGCACGTGACCAGCCGATGCCAGGGCCTTTTCCCACCGCCCCTCTCTCGAAGGGAAAAGCCCTGGGAACGAGGTTGTCATGGACAAACAGGGTGGAACTAACACAAATGTAGCAGCAAGGATAGGCAAGGCAAAAGCAGCATTTGTTATGTTCAAGAACATCTGGAACTCCAAAGAAATCACCATACAGACTAAACTGCGCATCTTCAATAGGCCATTTGCACGATGACGTCAGATGACTACAACTACCAGAATCCTTCAGTTTTTTGTTTTGTAGTGCAAATTAGGGCTATTGTTATTTAAAATGCACTGGGATTACAAAATTTAAATAAGAAAGGAAAAACGAAATGAATTCTGGTAGTTGTAGTCAAATGGCGCCATCATGCAAATGGCCTATTCAAATGTGAAGTCTGTGCTCCTCTATGGTTCGGAGAGATGGAGAAAGACAAAGAAGACACTACAAAGGATACAAACCTCATAAACAGTTGCCTGAGGCGTATTTTCAACATCTGGCGGCCTCAAAGAATCCGCAATGAGGAGCTCTGGCAAACTTTGTTCGGGAATAGTCCAGTCAACACGGAAAAAAGTTACTATCAAATTGAACTATACTCTTTTATTTATGCGTTGCTATTCACTTACATCAGCAAACTCCACTCTAAAGCTATAACTATTCATGAATTCAAAGACGAAATAGACTTAAAGTATCGAACCGAGAATTTAGGTCTATGTCTGTACCCTGAAATTGCGTTTATCTGTCCAAATATTTTACTTCCCCTTTTAAATAACTTTTTTCCCACTATCATTGCATGATATATTGGAATAATAATGATGTAATAATGCTTAAAGGCCCACCTTCACCCAAAATGCTGTGCGCGTCGTGATCTCTTTCTGTGCTGAATTTTGTGTAACACGAAATTCATGCTTGCATGCGTGTAGCCAATCAAATCATGAATATGAACAATGGAGCATTTCAAAACAAAAACAAACGACCGCAACGTCTTTTGGGTGACAGTGGGCCTTTAAATAAAAATGTAATACTGAATGAAACCTTGCATGTAAATAGATGGCAAAAAATAGAAAAGAAGGAAGGAAAAGGACCAGTTAGTAGACAGATTCTAATGAGGAAATGGGTCTGAATCGGCCACACAACTAAAATATCTTGCCTCCGCTACACCGCCGAATAAATACACAAATCTGAGAGGCATTGGTCAGCCAGGCCCGCGATACATTTTATTGATTCACAAACAAACGCAAGCGCAGGCGGCCGCGAAAAACTTAAACCTTGTTCAACTGTTGCGAAAGCGCTCGCGATCACTGACTACGTTTTTTTCTACTTAATTTTGCTTCACGCTCGTAAAGAAACGCGCCAGTGGAAATTGGACAACGTAGGGTCAACGTTCGTTTTTATACATAACAGTTCAGTCGTAAAAATTTTTCTTAAAAGTTCGTTTCTACGTGCGTTTTCACGTTTTCAAATGTTACGTGCGTTCACGTGAGTAGACAAAAACGCATAAAGATGGTTTCCACTGTCGTGTAAATTTTTACGTGCGTAAAACAGGCGTAAATAAAACGCACGTTAACAATTCCCACTGTTCCGTGAAATGGAACATGTTCCGTTGCATTAGTCCGTAAACTCTTCCGTTCGCATTGGTTTTGGCGCCAAAAAGCTTTTTGTGGCCTGGGCTGAAGCGTGAATTTGAATTGCGTGAGCGTGGTATACGTGGTGCACGGCACATCAGCAACTGAAGTCCACGCATTTTCTTTGACTGTCTTGTTTTTGTAGTGAACGTCGGTGGTATTCCACAAGCAGATATACTTTCTAACCTCTTCGATTATTACAGCTTCCACATCGGCATATTTTCCCATGTTGAGAGTGCTATCGACAAATTTATACAATACAAATACAATACACAATAACCTTTATTTCACCTCGAATTTAAAATAGCAAAATTGCTAATGTCTTCGAGAAAATAAATAAAATAAATAAATAAAAATAAGATAAATATGGAGTAATAAGATAAGAGTATAAACTTACAATATGTACAATTACGTAATTAATAACAACAGTATTATCAAACTATTTACAACTAATTACAGAAAGGACAACAGTCGGTGTCGAATTCTAAATCGCGAACAGCCGACTTAAAAGCTGCAACTGTAGACAATGATCTGATGTTATTTGGAAGGGAATTCCATAATTTACTTCCATAGTAAGACAGAGAGTGTAGGCCATATGTAGTGGTATTAACACGAGGGATAATAAGAGAACGTGTACCACTAGAACGTAGATTTATGCTGTGGGTGTTATAACTAAACATATTGGTAATATATTCCGGGGCCAGCCCATAAAGAGATCTATATACTAATGTTAAGATGTTATGTACACGCCCATTAAATAATGATGATTGTCCCATAAAATAATGATGGTTGTCAAACCTTCAAGCAAGTGTTTAATGTGGCGCTGTCACATGGCACAGGTATTATGTGACAAAATCCGGGTTTACCTCGGTGTTAGAACCTGTGACTTTTTCCTTTGTTTTTTTTTTTTTTTTTTTACCTTTGTAGTATTGCATTTCTAGTTGACTCTATTGTGTTATGCCTTTTGTTTTCTTTGTTTTACTTCACTAATGAGTTTCACAGGTTCTTCCACAGATGATGGGCACGAAATCCAGATAACTGGATAAGTTCTTGCGTAAACACAGGCGGCTGGTGACGGCTTGTTCAACTTTTGCGAAAGCGCTCGGATCAGTACGTACGTAAAACGTGCGTGAATTCCGCTCGTAAAAAAAATGCGTCAGTAGAAATTAAACAACGTAAAGTCAACGTACGGCTTCTGTGCGTAAAAGTTCGTTTTTCCGCACGTTTCAAATTTTACGTACGGTAACGCGCGTAGACAAAATGCGACAGTGGAAATCTACCTTTATTGTCTTGCGACTGACACGCGCATCACTAGAAACTGTCCCAGCTTAAACCCCAGAAATTTACTTTATTAAATCAAATCAGTATTAGAAGTGAGTACAAATGTAAAGTAAAATTCCAGACATAACTATCAAGTGACAAAATGTAACAACGACATGTTTTCGATGCGAGAAACACTGAGTGAGTTGACACCCCCTCCCCCCTCCCGCCTTCATCAATGAAACGTAAAAAGAAGCCGACAGAGCATGTGTGTGCAAACCGCTAACCTACTTAACCTACAGGGTAGGGATCATGAAAACACAGTTCCAGTCTTGAATAAACTGTTAAAAGCAATCTGAAAACGACAAACGCTGAATCTACCCAACAGGTTTTTAATATTCAAGTTACTTGACTGGTAACCTGGGACACTTTTTAAGTCGAGGTTTTCACCTGAAATATTGATTCTTGTAACAATTAGTCAATTAAAAAACAGCTTTTTACTATCTTCAAATATTTACCCACAAGTCCCACGGAGCGTATTTAAAAGTAAGGTGAGGTAAAGTCGCACACGAACCACAGGTGACCCACTCGGCCGGAGAAAGGTAAAGTCACACACGAGCCACAGGTTTACCACTCGGCCGGAGAAAGGTAAAGACACACACGAGCCACAGGTAACCCACTCGGCCGGAGAAAGGTAAAGTCACACACGAGCCACAGGTGACCCACTCGGCCGGAGTAAGGTTAAGTCACACACGAGCCACAGGTGACCCACTCGGCCGGAGTAAGGTAAAGTCACACACGAGCCACAGGTAACCCACTGTGTTTGGCCTTGCCGTGAGTGGAAGGGTAGCTTCCGTTCGCTCGTACTCGTTACGAAGCTGCCGGAACTTTAATAACAAAATGTGTAGGACAAAAAGATTGTCAGAATTTGTATCTGTGAAATATTTAGATTTTTTGTCATAACATAAATGTTAATTATATGTATTTGCGCACTATCCTGTTATCCAGCTCTTAGCTGCAAGGGGCTCTGAATAAACAAATCTATCTATCTATCTACTCGGCCGGAGTAAGGTAAAGTCATCCACGAGCCACAGCTGACCCACTCGGCCGGAGTAAGGTAAAGTCACACACGAGCCACAGGTATCCCACTCAGCCGGAGTAAGGTAAAGTCACGCATGAGGCACAGGTGAGCCAGCCACAGCTGACCCACTCGGCCGGAGTAAGGTAAAGTCACACTCGAGCCACAGCTGACCCACTCGGCCGGAGTAAGGTAAAGTTACACACGAGCCACAGGTGACCTACTCGGCCGGGAACTTGGCCTTGAGCCACCGCCGACCTACAGATCTGAAGTCCAACACGCTAACCACTGTTCCACCGCGCCTCCACGTTTTTCAAAGTGAGGGGGCGGCTAAATTGATCACCAAAGTGTGAAAATTACGGTCTGTGGAACATGGTTACAAATCATTTAACTGACAGCTCAGCTTGATGAAAAATTGTCAATTTTTATACAATTTACTGAATTCTACGCGCATCAGTTGATTGGTCATTACCTATTATCTATTAGAGTACAGACGCGCAGCTGACGTCATGGTGAATTTGTTTCATCTTTGTTTCGTCCAACATGGCGGACAGTTTTGAAAATGTGGACAAGATTTTTTCGAAAAGGGCAAGTGAAGGCATCAAGAAAATGTTTAGCAGAAGCTATTGACAATTAGGAAAAAGATTAAACCAAACGTAGTTTCGATGACGTGGAAAAATCCCGAAATTAGAAAAAATCGTCGAACAGTCATGACCATAGTGGAGTTCTACGAGGGTAATTTTTTCCCTCTTATTGAATTTTATAAAACAAATGAATTTCATTTTGCTGCATGTGCGTCTGTTCAGTTTTATATCACCAAAGACGTCAAAATGTGATAACATAGCCTGCGGTTCCTTCGCCATATTTTTGTTCTTTACATATTTTGACGTCATCTCAGTGTTACTCTATTACTGAAGAGATGCATGGCAAAATGGAATCTGTTTGTTAAATAACAACTACAAACACCCCTTTTTAAGCGAATCTAAGGTAGTTGAGACATTACACTGCACCATCAATCGAAGTTATCGACATTCTACAAAATTAAATGACAACAGCCACCCGAGACACCATAAGTTTTTTTTTTTGTCAACTGTATATTAATTTATCTCGCAAGGAAAAAAATCTGTCTGCCTTTTCGAGAGTTCAATTCAACACTCGGCTTTCAAAAAGTGGTAAAAATTGAATGAGCAAGTCTGAAAAGAAACTGGAAAAATCTAACAAGTAACCAGAACAAACGTGTTTGCTCAGAGTAGAGTCAGGCCTTATAGATCATAAGGCCTGATTCCAACAGCAAATTCATCCGTTCTGTTAATGAATGTTGACTGTTTTGAGATCCTGCTGGAAAACGAAACGTAAAAGAAAAAATCCCTTTGTGTGGATAATGATCGTTGGACAAAACTGCAATAGCTCAGTGATAGCTGCAGAATTTACATGAAGAGCTCGTTGTTTGTTACCTTGTTGATTGTCAACGTATATCATTAAAATATACAGTTTTACATACAGACACACGACAGTACCATATTGACTCCATATAACATAAGAGATATTAAAGAAAACTATAGAGTGCCGAAACATCTAGGTATCAAGGTATTTTGAACAATTTTACTTCATTATTTTCGCTGTGCGGTCCATATTCTACCTTTATACTTTTCTGTGCCTCAGTCATCAGTGGCCTTATTGACGGGGTCTCACTGTATTTTCGAGCCTCTAGATTTTAGTAATTTTCTGTGGGAGGTGGCCACAGAACCCCCTGGGGGCAAACATCTTCTAGCGAACATTAAAGAACCCCTCTCTCTTTGAAAAACCCTATTACCTGAAACGACTGAACAAGAAAAACATTACTGACCCAAGTCTATCAAGTGCTTAAAATAAACTGGTTCCTGATTCAGTTAAATAATTCAGAATTATTTTGTCCAATGATTAGAGGCACTGTCAACTAGCAGGGGCGTATCTGCCTTTACGCGAAGTACGCAAGTGGGTACCAGAATTTCCCAGAATATATCAGTTTTTTGCATTCAAGAAGAAATTAAAAGCAAAGGGTGAAGTCGTGTAATTTTTATACGTGTTATAATGTTTTATACGTGTTATAATGTTTTTCTGTCGTGTCTTTTGTGCTCACGGAGCAATGCGCTGGTCATACAGAGATTGAATTACAGTGTAGTATATATATACTGCCTTACGGAAAATATTTACCGAATGCGATGTCTATAAAAGTGAGGAAGTAACAAAAAGTTTTCTGAAAACCCATGTTCCAATGTAATGAATGATGCAATATAGATTGAAAATTTTGGTTTAATGGTTGAGAATTAAGCTTAACTGCAGAGTTTATATCTTTACTACGTACACAAACGCTTTTTGGTCTCAGGAATGCAGAAATTACGTTTTTAACCAGTAACATGAAAAATAGTTTTTCGGGCGGTGAATGCTCGTCTCCCACATAGAAACTCGCGCCTTCGGCGTGAAAGTTATGCATGAGTCAACGAAAATCCCGACCCCGGGACAAGGTGGGGATTAGGAAAAAACCTTGCTCAAATCTCGAATAATACCCCAACCCCAACCCCTGGGGATGCTTCGTTAAGTCAAAACATCAGCTAATACCCCCAGTACCCCTGGGGTCTGTGTTAGATGGCACTTGGTTGTTAGCCTGAAAAGGAAAAGGTACTGATGGTGAGTCATGAAACTTTCCTTTAAAGTTGCCAAGTTTTTTCAACCAGCCAGAGCAAAGCGCTACTTTCACGACAGCAACCACCAAAAGTTTAATAGGAATATAAAATAAAAACAGTACACAGACCTTTGCAAACACTGCAGATCCAAAAAACAAATAAAACAATGTGATATTATATAAATCTTTAAATGCATCTTCTGATCACATACCTATTTTCGAGGTTGTGCATATTTTTCCGCGAACTCCGTAGAACTTAGAACTTAGAACTTAGAAATAGATTTCTCTAATACTGGGTGGGTCGGTTTGCGGTAAAAGCCTACGTAAGAGCCTTGGCCTTTTAGAGATCTTATAACTGGCATGCCGGGCTGACTGCTTAAAGCTATTTTAGGATAAAGATGTTACTACTTCTGAAGAAAGTAAGTTCCAGCGACTCTGTTTGTTCTTTCGTAGGAATATTGAACTCCTTTTCAGAATACTGCTTCCAGTCCATTGACATCAGATGAGTGATATGAACGTAAATCTGAACCGAAGCCGTGAAAGCACACAATTCGCTTGAGTTGAATTGAGTTTTTTCTTATGAATAAGTCGAAGATCAAAAACTTCAATTAATATATGTCAAATATTTGACATATATATTGACAAAAGCTGAAGTTTTCTGCTATATATCGCGCCACATTGTAGCTGAGTACTAAAATTCTGCTATTTGGGCGCATAATGAGACCAAGAACGGGTACAAAATCTTAAAACTATTGATCACAGTTCGTAAATCAATATTGCTATTGTGTTTTGCAATGCCCACTGAGCAAGGATGGCTTATGAATAACAAAAGCTACTCACCTTTGACTTTACTTTTTCAAGAAACACACGAGAGATTAAGTTTCAGGTAAAAAAGGTAAAGCGATAAAGCGATGACTCTTGATCCTCATGGCACAGATGATATAAATAGTAGACTTGATGAACTTTAATAGTTAGTGACATTTAGCTTCTTTCTTACCAATCATTTTCTGTTATTCTGTTATGTTATCTTTCAAAAGGTTTATAAGTAACGGTCCTATTATATCTGTATTCGTTTTTGTTTTTTAGCCCCCGTAGAAGGTTGTTTTGCAAACCGAAATATCGGGCAAATATATACTAGTAGATAGGAAACAAGGATTCTGGCACACTTTCAAATACGTAGCATGTTAACACAAAACAGAAATTGACGTCAGTTGACGTTCAATTTAGCGAATAATCAAAATTGGATGAGATGATCGATTTTCTGCTCGTTCGCCAACGTAAATAACAAAAAGTCAATTAACATGATTTATGTTAAATTTAACAAAAGTCAGGGAATGAATGATTTGAACAATTGAACACAAACTTGACAATTATGCTCAAAGTGACGAGGAATTTGTTTGAAAATATATTACGTTCGCGAACGAGCACAAATTGGGGAACGAGAATTAAATTATTTTTTGTTGAATTTTAACATAAAATAAGATAAATTTTGACTTGTGTTAACATGCTACGTATTTGAAAGTGTGCCAGAATCCTTGTTTCCTATCTACTATTTTTTTTCCCCTCATATTCACCAGAAAAAAACATATCATTTTGGTTTAAATCAGTTAAAAATTCACCAGATAAAAACCTTCCCAGCCGAGTCAGTTGCACTCGACAAAATCTGGCGATGGCAACTCTCTCAAAAATCTCACTGAAAAATTCATTTCCAAAGAAATGAATTTCATCTCAATCTCCAATGACCAATAGCCAAAGTGTTCACTCCATCATCCATCACAACTCTCTTGTCATCATCAGCACTCAAAGCCATTTTCCAAATTTGCTCAGTGAAAATCTCATGTAGATGTGACCGGAGAGAAACATTTTTCATTGGAGGAAATTTTTCACCATGAAGAACGCGCACAAAATCTTCATGTGAAATCTTATTTTTCACCACATTCTTTTTTGTTCCCTTTGCTTTCTTGATTCCTTTTCCCTCATCTATCTTGATGGAATAAGATTTTGGTCTCAACCCAACAAATTCACGAATGATTTTGCCTCCTGCTTCATCTTTAAACATTCCTAAAATTTTCTTGTTCTTCCCAACAGGAAAGCCATTTTCCACAGCGAAATGATCTTTCGGGTATGCCGATGTGTCAAACCATTTCTCAACATCTCCAGCAGTGTCAGCGAAGAAATCATCCGTTTCAATTTCCAAAATTAGTGAATCTGTGTCAGAATAGAGAACTTTGACTTTCTCCCACTTTTTTTTCACATAACCATAATGAAATTTGAACATGTAAATTTTGGAGAGATCGAGAATTGCTGCTCCAACAAAAATTGGTTTGTTCAAAATAACTTTTGTTTTTTTCATGTGAATAGCAGCCACTTTTTCTCCAAATTTGGTTGCGTGTTGGAAGTTGATCTTTTTCACCAACTTTGCTTTTTTCTTCCTATCATTCACCAGTTTCATGTTAATTCTGTTCCGCACATTTTCCATGGTTTTCCCATAAACAGCACAGCTTGCCAGTTTGAAAAGATCTTTCTCAAAATCATTTTTGGCGGCTGTTCTCAGTTTCGTATTCCATTCAATGAAAGGTTTCATGAAAGCTTCTTCTCGAAATCCAATTCCTCTCCAAATCTTTTTCAGTTTCATTCCCAGGGAAAGAAAAAGTTTCAAACTCCTTCCATCCAAAACCATTTTCTCTTTATCTTTGAGATTGGGAATCAACTTACAGAATCCATTTACCTCCAGCAATTCCGGCGCCAAAGGAAAATCATTGTGGAAATCATGCAATTCATCTGGATATTCCAAGTCAACTTCCAGGACACATCCAAGACCTGTCGCATCAACAATCTTCTCCCATTTTTTCAAAGCTCCTTCACTCAACCATTCAAATCCTCCCACAGGGAGTGGTTGCACCATCGCAGTTGGATAAAGAGAATTTGCATCGAGATAAACGATGAAATTTGATGGTTGGGAAGGATCAAAATCTTCCATGAATTTGTTGTTTGCTCGAGAAAATCTGTGAAAGACTGTGGAAACTCCTCCACGAATTTGCCTTTCAAAAAAACGAACCATTTCTATATTTTCTTCGCAAATCAATTCCAACTCAACTCCTGTCATCTTCAACATAGCATCCCAAAAGAAAGAGGGGGCAGTCAAAAACCATGCGGGGTCTAATAGATAATTTTCCAATAAAACTTTCCTGAAATTTTCCACAACATCTGCCAGGAGAAAAACATCCGTTTTGAGATAAAGATCGTGATATTCTCCCAGATTTGACATTTCAAATTTTTTCCAGACATTTTTAGCATGAGTGACATCTTCATCTGAAATTTCTTCTCCCGACAACTGGGAGAAAAAAGCATCTTTCCCAGGAAGTTCACAATTAAATTTCTCAAATGAATCCATGAATTCATAGGGAAAAACTCCTTTTCTGGAAAGCAAATCAACATCCTCTGGGAAAAATCTTTTCAAGCAATGCAAATCATTTTTCCCCAAATTTCCAACAAGATTTGCCAAAGAAGAATTCATAAATTTCAGGGAGTCAACAAAGCGAATTTCATGTTTCAAATCATGTTTTTTCCCCTCTTCATCTTCAAATGTTCCCCAAACAATTTTCAGGGAGAAAGAAACATATTTTTCATCATTGTTTGGGATTGCATCAATCTCTCTAAATTCATTTCCCATGTTTTTGATGAAAAGAAGGGAATCATATCCATCCAAATTGTGAATGAAGACTGGAGTGAAATCTGGCACTTTCGCTTGCAAATTACAATATTCATGAGCAGCTCCGCGAAATTTCCCAGTCAGGTGACAATGATCAGCAACTTTTTTTTCCACAATCTTTTTCCTGCAAAACCAACAAATAGCAGTTTTCTCAAATGCTTCCTTTTCTCCTTTCTTCCAAAGAATTCTCTTCCAATTTTTTCTCAGCATTGGTCCTCGCACATCATTCAGAATCCATTTCACATGATTAACTAATTTCTCCAGAAATTCTCTCCCAACATCATCTCCTTCTTTTCCACGAAAGAAAACTGGGGAAAAATCAACCCCAACTCGACTCACAGGAAGAAAACAAAAGCTGCAGGGAATATGATGCTGAATTTGCTTTGTTTTTTCCCCAATTTGCTTTTCTGTTTTCTCCAAAATCGACTCAAAATCAGCGTAGATGACAAAGGGAACGGTTGTTGCGCATGCCACTTTCTTGAATTTCATGGTTGATTCTGCTGGAGGGAGAACAGCTTTCACTCCATCATCCGTGCAAAATTCTTGATGAACATCGAGTGTTTCTTTGGAGTTGAATGAATTGAGGCAACCATCACAAACATGCCTTTGGTTTTTGTTCTTAGAATCTTCTCCAAACCACAAACGATTCAAATTATTCACCAAAGCGAAATGTTCATTTTCTCCGCTTTTCAGTTTGAAAAGAATCACATGATTCTCTTTATTTTCCTTTGCTTTTCTCAAAGTCGCGATGTTCCCCTCAACAATCCCCAAGACATTCACAGAAATGTTATTTTGTCTTTCAAATCGATCAATGTCTCGCCATGAAATGGGGAATGAAATTCCTTCCCAATTGAATTCCTCCTCGCATTGTTTTTTTCAACAAAGGAGTTATTCTTTGTGGATTTTTCTCCACTGGATTTTTCCATCTTCCCATGCACCACTTGTAGCACTCATCATCATTTTCATTTTGCATGTTTGTCAAAGCTTTTTTAGCAGCAAGCCAATCAGGAAGTGGAATGAATTTTCCAACAGTCATTTCATCCAGATGAATTTCTAATCTTTCAACTCGCAAGAATCTCCAGTTGCTTCTTCCTCTTTGGAAATTCCGCATGTTTTCCAACATCCATTCATTCATTTTTTTCAGCAATTGTTCCAAGTCAGTTCCTTCAAAAACTTCTTCAACCGGGGAAGAAAAGAAGGCGTCATTTTCAATGGATGTTTCCTCTGCCAAATTATGAGAAATCATTCTGCAAACCAAAACCATTTTCACTTTGAACCCAAAATGTTTCTTCAGAATTGCCATCACATTTCCTTTCACGTTCTTCAAGAATCCTTCTGCGGAATATCCTTCTTTTCCCTGGACAACAAAAGTCGATCCACCCAACCCTGGTTTTTCTTCAATATCAAATTCAGGTTTCTTCAACATCTCTCCAATTTTCGCATTCAACTTCAACAGTTTTTCCCGGGCACTTTCCTTCAGATTCCAATCAACTCTTTTCTTTATCTTTCCAAACCAGGAATTCATTGAATCAATGGATGACTCAACAACTGCCGCGGCTCTTTCTGGAAGAATTTTTTGAATAGTTGATTTCACCGCAGGAAAAGATGTTTTCTTGATGATTTTTCTCTGTGGGTTTTGCAGCTCTTTTTCCAGATCAGCTTTTTTCATCCGGGAGAATCCCACCATTCCTTCCGAACGTGCATGATCTCTTAATTCTTTCAGGGTTGGCATTTTGAATAAAAAAAAATTTCATTCAAAATGAAGTTTTCAATTCAGGAAGAAGGAAAAGAAAAGCAAACTTTTTTCACATTCAAAGAAGCCATCGAAAAAACGGGGCTTCCCTCCAAAACGATTTTGCGAATTCTCAAATCGGGCAACACTAAATATACCAGAAGAACCGATCAAAAAGTGTTCTGGATTCAGGAGGAAGAAGACACACCATTCATCCAGATTGATGGAGAAGATTTTTTCACCGCAGAGGAAATTCGGGAACGATTTGGGTTATCCCGCACAGTTTTTTCAATCAACTCTGCAAGAAAAAAACTCATTTTCTGGATTCAGGGGAAAAATCGCACGAAGTCACTTGGGTTTCTCCCAGATTGCAAGAATTCATCTATCTCATGAAAAAGAAAGCTGCATTGGAAACGGCGATGCACGCGCACCCCAAAAAAGGGCTTTATAAACATCATAACCTGGCTCGGGTTGCGATGGATGATGCCCTTGTGGATTTGCAAAATGCGTTTTGAATTTTTTCTTCATTGGAGAAAAAATGTCAGGTGAAAACAAATCCACTCCTCAGAAAGAGGCAGAAAAAACCAAAGAGGAAATCGTTTGGGAAAAAGCGTGTGACGCAGAAAGAAACTTCCAAAAAGCGGTTGACATGGCAACTGGTTTTCTCCCAGTCCGATCGGAAGAGGATCGCAAGTTCATGGAAAAATGGATTTTCGCGATTTAATTCATTTTTTTATCTCCTCCCAAAAAAATGAATCCCGCGAAAATATCTATCCCCAACTGCTCTCTCGACAACCCCGTGAAAAAATCTTCCGGAAAAATCTCTTTCTGTCTCCTCCCATGCCTTCACAATGACAAATGGCTCAAAGTGAAACTCCAAACCAAATTCAAGATTTTCGCTCATCAAGGCGACTCGTTTTCTCTGGAAATCACTCTTCCGGAAGAAAACATTAAATTTTTCAAAGATTTGGAAAAGCATCTCAACTCTGCTGCGATGAAAAAGAAGCAGGCAATCAAAGAGATTTCCCCGTCTTTTGCTCGATTTCAGGAGGGAGATTTCACTCTCGTGAAAATCGACAAATCCGAGCAGGAAAAGATTTATGCCAAGATTTATCCCTCCAAACTCAAGCACACGGATTTCTCGTGTCGATTTTGGGAATTGTGCGACGATGGGAAGAAAAAGCCAATCCTGAGGCAAAAAGAACTCATTGGCGTTCCTCTCCGGGGCAAGTTGTGTTTTCAATCAAACACCTTTTCTGCGGAAATCTGAAAGCCATCACATGCATCGTGGATGAAGTTTTGGCGGAGGAAAAGGTGGAAGCTGCCTCGGAATTCGATGAGTTTGAAGATAAGAATGAGGACGATGAAGTTTGATCTCGCTGAAATCAGGGAGAAAATCTTTTCCAGAATTCAATTCTGGAAAAATATTTGTGAATTTGGGCAGAACTTTTTTTTCTTGATTTTTCAGATTTTTCCACGTGTGTCAGTTTTGATTTTTGGAGATTTTTTCCACGTGTGGCAGGTTTGATTTTCTCTGATTTTCCCAAATTCACTCCGGGGAAAAAAATTTGAAATCTGAATTTGAAAATCCACTCCGGAAACTGATTTTGAAATCTGAAATCTGAATTTGAAAATCCACTCCGGAAAAAAAAAATTTGAATTTTGAAATCTGAATTTGAAAATCCACTCCGGAAAATATTTTGAAAATCCACTCCGGAAAATATTTTGAATTTTGAATTTGAAAATCCACTCCGGAAAATATTTTGAAATCTGAATTTGAATTTGAAAATCCACTCCGGAAAAAATTTTTGAATTTTGAAATCTGAATTTGAATTTGAATTTTGAAATCTGAATTTGAAAATCCACTCCGGAAAAAATTTTTGAATTTTGAAATCTGAATTTGAATTTGAATTTTGAAATCTGAATTTGAAAATCCACTCCGGAAAAAATTTTTGAATTTTGAAATCTGAATTTGAATTTGAATTTTGAAATCTGAATTTGAAAATCCACTCCGGAAAATATTTTGAAATCTGAATTTGAATTTTGAAATCTGAATTTGAAAATCCACTCCGGAAAAAATTTTTGAATTTTGAAATCTGAATTTGAATTTTGAAATCTGAATTTTGAATTTGAAAATCCACTCCGAAAAATATTTTGAAATCTGAATTTGAGTTTGAATTTTGAAATCTGAATTTGAAAATCCACTCCGGAAAAAATTTTTGAATTTTGAAATCTGAATTTGAATTTTGAAATCTGAATTTGAATTTGAAAATCCACTCCGGAAAATATTTTGAAATCTGAATTTGAATTTGAATTTTGAAATCTGAATTTTGAATTTGAATTTGAAAATCCACTCCGGAAAAAATTTTTGAATTTTGAAATCTGAATCTGAATTTTGAATTTGAAAATCCACTCCAGACAATTTTGAAATCTGAATTTGAAAATTCACTCCGGGCAATTTTGAAATCTGAATTTGAAAATTCACTCCGGGGAAAATAATTTGATTCTGCTCCGGAAAATTTTTGAATTCTGAAATCCCCAGAATTTGATTTGCGGAATCCAACTCCAGGAAGAATTTGTTTTCCGAACTGACTCCGGGAAAATTTTTTGCTGAATTTGAAATTTCTCCGGAAACTGATTTTGGAATGAAATTTCTCTCTGGTATTTCTCCAAATTATTTTGAGGAAAATTTTTTTTCAAAATAATTTTGAATGAAAATAATTTCCGGGGGATGAAAAAAAATTCTCCGGGGATGAAAAATTTTCTCCAAAATGGATTTCAGAACGAAAAATCGCCCACAAAAACTGATTTTGGAATGAAAAATCTCTCCAAAAACTGATTTGGGATGAAAAATCTCCCGGAACTAAAATCTCTCCGGGAACAAAAAATCTTTCGCTGAAAATCAGCTTTTAATTCAAATTCAGGAAAATTCAGGAAAATTTCTGCTCATTTTCTCTAAATCCCAGTTGACTAAATTGGAGAAATGACTGGCTAAAAGGAAATAAATGGATAAAATGTGATTTTAATTTTTTATTTCCTTTTTTTATCCAAATAAAATGTCGAAGCCAGCAACTAAGCATTTTTCAATCTCCGATGGGAAAAAAACCAAAACCTTCTTTTCCGTGAATTCGGCAGCGAAAGAATATGGCATTTCAAATTGCGCCATCACCAATGCATTGAAAAAAGGAAATAAATCCATCACCCGGAGATCGGACAAGAAAAATTTTATCTCGGAGAACCAAAGGTGGAAGAACCAAAGGCGGAAGGATCAGCTTCTCCCCAGATAGATTTTTCTTCACTCCCAATGGATGAGGAATGGTTTGACAAATTCAAGATCGCTGTTTCATCTTTTGATGAACTTTGTCGAATGATTACCAATAAATTATTCGCGGATGAAGATATAGAATTGGACTGGAAGAAAAAAGAATTGAATATAATGAGGAAAGTATTTCCTTCATTGAAATCATTTCCATTATCTGCAGAGTGATCTTTCCGATTAACAAAGAGGCAATCCAAAAAGACATGGAGGAGAATTTTCCTATTGGGCTAAAGCAACTGCAGCCCATAATAATAATCTGTTTGAGGAAAAATGAAAGAACATTTACGTTGATATTCAATAAAATTAAGAAATTCAAATGAATTTCACCTTGTCTGCATGATTTTTCATTCCCCAGAAATGAAAACTCAACTCTCAAATCTTTCTTCCCATTCCTTCTCAAACTTTTCCAAATCCAACCCCAAATCAATCACAATCCCATCAATCGCTTCCATTGAAAACAAAAATTCATCCCTGTCGAATTTTCCTCCCCGCAAAGCGAAGCGCAAATCACTCAATGTTTTTTCATAGGTGGTGAAAGCGAATTTCGCCATCTCAATTTTGCTTTTCAGGTTCTTCATTTCATTCGCGGTTTTGACGACCAACCCAATCCTGAAATCACTCCCAAAACGATTGGATTCAAAGTCGCTGCCCAGCAATCGTCCCGATTGCAACCAGACCGGAAGAGGTCAAATTCATGAGCAGATTCATTTTCTTGAATCGACCATGCGCTCGTTTCAGGCACCAAAATCTTTTGTGATAAAATCGAAAAAGTTTTTTGATCTCTTCCAGTTCTTCTTCCCGAATTGCGGGGTTGATGTGATTGAAAGCAAAAATGCTTTGTTTTCGCGCTCGCTTCGCGCTCTCGCTCGCTTCGCTCGCTCGCTCATTTTTCAGGGAGAAAATCATTTTTCAATCAGAATTGTCGCTTTTGCTCTTTGAATGGCATTTCCATCCGAGAGAGCCAGATAGAAAGCTTCTTCCTGCCCAACATGGAGATTGAAGGTGAACTGCAGTGAACCAAATGAATTGGTGGAAGGTCTGACTGCTTCCGAGTGATGCGATCTCCTTTAACAACACTTGTCATGATGATGGTTGCTCCACTCACTGGGTTGGAACCGCGTTGAAGAATGAAAACCGTGACATTCAAAATCCGGAAGTCAGATCCAAATTGTTGCCAATAATTTGTTTCATCTTCCTCTTCATTTGGGAAGATCAAACAATCACCGTGTTTTCCTTTCACAAATCTTGCAAAAATGAAGTGTTTTGACGGGCGAAGCGGCAAATTCAACAAGGAGTGCGAATTCAAATCCAAGTCAGTCTCCATGACCATCTTCCCCGCTTGGAAAACGAAAGGGGAATCAAACGCTGCTTTCAACATCAGGTTGGGAACCAGCAATGCCATATATGATCAGATTTGCATTTCCTTTTTCGCTGACTCGGCAGTGCCTCGCCATTTCAAATCCAGGAAAATAAATTCAGGTGGGGAAATCCTCCATTTGTGCATGTGGATGATGGATCTGGAATACCCCGAAAACTTCTTAGTTGATTGCTGATTATATTCAGACTTGTGCTCACAACGTTGACGCTCACGCCATCCATTGACGCGGGGAAGAATTCCACGCACACGGTGTATTCTCCCTCTGGGAGTTTGAACATATTGAATCCAAGTCTCCCAGAGTATTCATTAAAAGATCTTTTGTGATTTAAGTCATAAGCCTTCTTGTTGAAATGATGCGGCGAATCTGGAAAATCACTTATCCCAGTCACTGTCATATGATGTTCAGAGCTGGATTCATCCACATCTTCCATCAGATAGCGGAATGCGTCCTTTGGGTGAGAGGTTGACGTGATATGCGATTCATTTACGTATTTTTTGATCTTCTCTTCTAATTCCATCGTGTGGGCTACCACACCTCCTATCTGGTTATCCACATAAGATTTTGACGTGGGTTGTCGCTTCAGAGTTGGCGCTGCAATATTGTTGATTTGTTGCGAGTTCATATCCAGGTTTCCGGTCATTGTCCCGCCTTCCAACGAAAGCTTTTTCGCGGATTGGGCATCCACATATCGCATATTTGCGCCCTGATCGGCAACTTCGGGATCTTTCACGTTAAAAATGGTGTGATTTCCCATATCCAAAGCCGTCTCCATTGGAAACGTCTCTTTGCGGCTGAGAAAGATATTTTTGGCGTCATTATAAGAAACCAGGTTGTTATAATGCGCTCCCAAATCATGCCATGTTTGTTGTTTTGAGTTTTTCACGTTGAAAAGTTCTTTTAAATCAATATCCTTCGTGACTTCATGAGTGTGAGCCGGAGCATCAGGGTGGAATTTTTTCAGAGTGACCATATTCACCGCTGACAAATCCTGGTTTTCATCAGTGTCCAGATTGACGATCAATTTGCGATTCATTTCTATTTCCCCGGGGTTGATGAGTTTTTGTCCCCTGAGATCAAGATCCCCAGTCATATGCGAGGAACCATCCACCTGGAGAGAATCTGCTCGCAATTGCGTTGCAAGCGTGTCAACTTGGTTTTGTAATTGCATCCGAATTCCCCGTTCCTTCAGCGACATTGGTCAGGCGTTTTTTGCAGGTCGAAGTCCCCTGCTGGCGTCAGCTTGAAACCAACTCCTGGCAATCCATCTTTTCCATCTTTTCCTCCCTGGGAGGTGCTTGTTTCAGACAGCAATCCATTTGAATAACTCATTTTAAATGCTTTCATCAAAGTTTTTGGCAATGAATTTCCTCGGCTTATCCACATACAGGAAAGAGAACGGATCATGCGTTGCTTTCCGATAATCTTCTTTGCTGACATTGTTCTCCCTGCAGATCGCCGTAATTTCTTTGTTGCTTGGGAATTCGAAGATGCAAAAATGCGAGCAATTCAGGCGGATATCTTTTGGTGTTCCGAAATAACTTTGCGAAAGATAAATCACAGAACATTTCTTGTGCCTGCCCTGAATGAAATAATCAATCAATGGCTTTTGGTTTTTTTCGGAAACAAAATCATCGAAAACAACCAGCTTTTGATTCTCCCCTGACAATTCAGAAACTGGGATGATTTCATCCGGGGATGCTTCCACAACGTCATACCCAGCTTCTTTGCTGATTGGGCGAAATGTTTTCAGCAGATGTTGATATTTGGTTTGGTCAAGATTTTTCGCATAGAGGAAAATTTTATCGTAGAAGAGCAGGCGGAGGATCATATCCAGGAGAACATTTGTTTTCCCCGATCCTGAAGGGCCACAGATCAACATTCTGAAAGTTCGATCCGGCATGAAAGGGTGAAGTTGTTTGAAATTCGTGATTGGATCCTGACAATCATAATTTGGAATCTTCATTTTATTAATGAACATGGCGTTTACTCTTGTTCTACATCTTGTTCTTCACCCAAATTTGTGTTTCTGGGATATAAAATGAGTTTATTGAAATGGCAAGAAATGGCTAAAAGCAAATCTGCTTTGGGGAAAAAAATCAACTTTGTTCACAATGCTATCACCCAGAAAAAGTTGGGTGAAGAGACAAGTCAAATCGGACTTGAAAAAACATTCAAACCCATCACATCGAAACTGGATGAGGTGATTGAGTCGAATTTGGGGCCACTTCCCAAAATCCGGAAAAAGAAAGCCAAACCGGCGGAGATTGATTATCTCCCCGAAGTCGACCATTTGAAGAGATGGATGTCGAAGGTTTGTTTGATGAGGCCGTTCCATCCCAAACAAAGAAGCAAATTCCAGCAGGGCCGCCAACATATGAAGAAGTTGTGCAAGAGATAGGGGAAGATCCACCTGAATATGAAGAAGACGACTCTCCCGATTATGCTCTTGCGCCGGGAGATGAAGGGGAATGGGAAAAGGAAGAGGAAGAGGAAGATGAAGCCAATCAGATATTGGATAGCTTGGACCTCACGAATTGAAATGGGCCGTTATAGAGCCAGTGAATTATTGCGCAATAAAAACACTCAGAAAAAAGCATTGGATTTTGCCCTGGACAAGATGAAACCATTTCTTGCCAAAACCTCTTCCGATATGCTCAATCAACTGAGTACGGCGATTAGACCAAACAGAAAATATAAGACAGATCGAGCAGATTTGGATGGGGGTGCTTTAAATGTTCATTCCCTGATTGGGAAGCTGCCAAGACCAAAGAAAGGTTTCACCCTCCCAGGGCATAATTATACAGGCCCTTAAACCCATTGAATAAGCAAGTCCGATTCGATGAAAAGGGAAAGATTCTCGAAATTATGCAGCAGCCCACAGGAAAAACAGATGCAGTTGCTATGCAGCACGATGTGGATTATTCAGTCTGCGCGAAGAAAGCGGATCCGCGCAAATGCAAGAACGAAGCAGACAGGAAAATGGTTGCCGCTTTGGATGCCATTCCCTGGAAAGAAAGGCAATGGGGGCATGCTTTGGCGAGAAACACAATTCAAGCAAAACAGAAACTTGGCCTCCGTGCCCCAAAAAACGGGAAAAGATTTTGAGTGAAGGCTGGGCTCAAAATCTGGCAAACGAATTACACCGGCCAATCAGGCGACGCTTTCCAAAGAGGCGAGTCATAGCATATGGGATTGACAACATCTGGGCAGCTGATCTAGTCGAGATGGGGAAATTTTCGAGGTGGAATAAAGGGATCAGATACCTGCTGATGGTGATCGATGTTTTCTCAAAATTCGGTTGGATTCGTCCCCTGAAAGACAAGCGAGGTCAAACAGTGGCTGATGCTTTCCGAGATATATTTAAAACGAAGCGAAAACCGAAAATGCTTTGGACTGATAAAGGAAGTGAGTTTTTCAACGCAACAATGAAAGATCTGCTTGATAAGAATGGGGTAAAATTGTATACCACAGAGAATGAAGAGAAATCGTCTGTGGTTGAACGCTGGAATCGGACCATGAAGGAGAAACTCTTCCGGATGTTTTCTGCTAACAATAATATAATTTTCTTTGATAAACTAGACAAGTTAGTTGATGAATATAACCGTCGTTTTCATTCGAGCATTCGGATGACTCCCGCAGAGGCGAGCAAACAGGAAAATGAGAAAAAGGTTTTCGCTAATCTTTTCAGCGATATGATTTATGCAAAACATGCCCCAGCAAAATTCAAAGTCGGCGACAGGGTTAGAATTTCAAAATATAAGCGAAAGATATTCGACAAAGGTTTCACCCCGAACTGGACAGAGGAGATATTTGTGATTGATGAAATATTGAGCACAAATCCTGTAACGTATAAATTAGTTGATCTGCTGGGAGAGAAAATCACCGGATCGTTTTACGAAGCAGAATTATCGCATACTGGGCAAGATGTTTTCCGCATTGAAAAAGTTCTTCGCCGCGATCACAAGAAAAAGAAAGCCTTGGTAAAATGGAAAGGCTATTCCGATAAATTCAATTCGTGGATTCCATTGAGCGATGTGGAAAAGCTTGGCTGAAAAAGTCAATCATTGAAATTAAAAATATTTAATGTTTTCTTCTAAAATAATGAATGTCGAATACCGATTTGATTGGAAGGAAAACTACTTTCTAAAAAATATTGGTCTTATCGAGTTTTATGATATTCATCGCTGGGATGAATACCAACTTTCTGAGAATTATGAAAAAACGAAAGAGATTGAAACAACAACGATGAATTATTTCAACTCAATTCTCCAAAGACGACCAGTGACATCTTATTTGGAAGAAATCAAAAAAACATGCGAGAATCTTCTCACAATCAAAAAATATAAAGAAACGTGAAGATGTGATGCATTTCAGAACTTATCTCAAAAATAAGTGATGCCCAGAAGACGCGCTAGAATATGAATGTTTGCCATTCATATTCATGATTTCAAATCACCGCTTTCTTTCAATTCCCGGCGGATTTCCCAGAGGAGACAACTTTGCTTTTGGAGTTCCTTTTGAGAATCTTGTGTTCCTCCTGGAGATTGACAAAAGATTCAAAAAGGAGTTCGAGTTGATCTTCTACACACTCCTCTTGTTCTGCTTCCTCCATCTCCGAATCAGAAACAATGAATTCCTCGTCAGAGGTTGTTGGGGTTTCATCTTCGCTTCTTGTTTCTTCCTCTGAGCAAGTGGAACAATTTTCATGGTCACTGGCTTCGCTTCGCTCGGCTTCATTGAAAATTATTTTTTCAAATGGGTCCATTTTCTTTCCAATGACATTTTTTGAAGATTGTTTGGATTATTTTTTCTTGTTTCGCCCGGCTGGATGGAGTTTTGAGCAGTTTGAAATCATCTTCATTGGGGCTGAAACCGTTCTTCTTCAACAGGGCGAAAAGAACTTGATGGCAATTGAGAAACTTTTCTCTGCTGAGAAACTTGTCTCTGCTGAGATGAAGGTCATTATATGCAAGTGAAAAATATTTAAAATCGTCAATGAGAAATTTTTCCAGGTGCTCATAATCATTCCCATCGTGGCCTGTTATGTGATTAAAAATTTCATGATCATTTCCATCGACTTTTTCCCATTTGGAAGCTTTGACGAAATCCCTGACTTTTTTTCTTGTGATTTCGTCACGGGGAATTTGGGAGAGAATTTCTTTTTCATAAAATTCGAGATCTTTGAGTGAAATTTTATTGTTTTTCCCCTGATGTTTGCGGATGATTTCTTTGAAATGTTCCAGCCTGTCATTTTTGGGAGAATGCCATGTTGTGAGGGTTTCTCGAATAATTTCAGGAGTATCATCTATTTCTTCTTCTTCGGAATCAGACATTTTCTTTCCGGGAGAAAATTTTTGTCGTCGCCGCTGACAGAATTTGGGAGAGATTTTCCACCACCGTCGTTAGAATTTGGGAGAGATTTTCCACCGCCGCTGCCGGAATTTGGGAGAGATTTTCCGCCGCCGCTGCCGGAATTTGGGAGAGATTTTCCACTGCTAGAATTGGGGGAGATTTTCCACTGCCAGAATTGGGGAGAAAGATTTCATCGGTAGTATAATAAAGATTATTCACAGACAACATCATCATTTCTTACGCTTACCCAAACATAAACCCATGACACAAAGCAATAAGCTAAATGACTGCCAATCGTAACAGCTAAATAATATCATAGCTTATGCGAAAGACGAGGGTAAATTTGGTTCGATGATTTATGCCAATTCAAATTCAAAAAAATAAATTTAAATTGTCATGATATTTTCAGCTTATTCGAAACACGGGGTGAATTTGGTTCGTTGATGTTAATTTTACATTACATGTTAATATCAGCAGAAATAATAATTTATTTCTCAAAATGGTTGTGTGGTTTTTTAGCTTATTGCTTTGTGTCATGGGTTTATGTTTGGGAAAGCGTAAGAAAGATAGATGTTGTCTGTGAATAATCTTTATTATACTACTACTGCTGTCATGGCTGGGAGCATAGCTCTCAAGAAATACCTCGAGGACCAGAAGATCCTCCCTGCCTCAATGTAAATCATATATATAGCAATGGCCTCAATCGCTATTATGGTTGGTGGAGCAATTTTGAATGCCGCTGCTTTCACTGGGGGCAACTATCTCGCAAAATATCTTTCCGGCGACAGTGGGAAAGCCGCTGTGGATGAGAAGATCAGACACGACAAGGCGTTAGAGGCCTATCAAGCGGCCTACGCTAAATATCAGAAAGACCGCACAAAGCTCCTCGACTGGATTGCCAGCAATGATCGGATCAAAGATCAAGCGAAACACAACTTTCAAGACACTGACCAAGCTCTAGTGCTCTACAACCAAACACATCGGGAGCAGCAAATAACACTCCCCAAAGAGCCCGAGTTCTCTGACTTCTATAAACCAGGCCCACAGCAGAAACAAGGCGAACTCTTGTTTATCGGCACTGGCGCGCTCGCCCTTGGCTATGCGGCGTTTCGCTTTCTGTAAACACATATGTATATGGAGGCGAAACTCTCAAAGGTCTATTACGGCCCCAAAGGCTATTGGAAAGGACTTGCCGCTGTCAAAAAGCTAGCTGCAGCAGCCAAGGTATCTGAAGAGGTGGCAAAGAAATGGCTCGTCAAACAAGCCCTTTGGCAAGTTTACCTCCCCGCACCACGCCATATCCCTCGGCCCAAGTTTGATGTCCAGACTCCTAATGCTGTGCATCAAGCAGATCTACTTTTTTTACCTCACGACAAACTGCCTCATGGGCGAAAGATTTACAAATATGCTTTGACAGTTGTTGATGTAGCTAGCCGTTACAAAGCAGCAGAGCCCTTGACTTCGAAAGAGTCTGATGAAGTTTCGAAGGCGCTTACACGTATTTACAGGCGTGGGCCTTTGAAATGGCCACAACTATTACAAGTCGATCCGGGGACAGAGTTTATGGGGGCTGTGACTAAAGAGACTGGGGCTCATAAAACAACCATTCGTCGTGGACGTGTTGATATCCACAGAGACCAAGGGATTGTTGAAAGATTCAACAGAACCCTGGCTGAACGATTGTTTGGTTACCAGTACGCAGTTGAAATGAATCTGCCTTCTGGCCGTTCGACTGCTTGGGTTAAAAGATTGCCAGATGTTATCTCTGCCTTGAACAATGAAGTGACTCAACTCACTGGCAAGAAGCCTGCGCAAGCGATTAAAGAGAAAGCTACCTCAGCCAAGCCAGCGACACCATATTTGAGGCCAGTTGGCAAGAAGGAAAAGAAGCTCCCTCCTAGGGTTAATTTACGATATCTGTATTACCCCGGTGAGCTTGAGGGTGGTAGTCGACGAGCGACTGATCCAATCTGGTCTTTGAAAGTCTACCAAATACAAAGGATTGTCACCAAGCCAGATGCGCCGGCCGTCTATTATCTGTACGACGGACCAAAGCGCGGGTTTGTCCGTGAGGAGTTGATGGTTGTGCCACCGGGCACTCAGTTGCCTCCGGTGTCTTTGTGACCATATGCAAGCGTATGGACACCATCGTCTTTTATCCAGCGCTTTGAATCAAAGGGAGAGAGCGTTGTCTTGATGATGTGCTCACCGAAGATTTGGTGGCCTTTGCTTCGGAGCCTGTCCATCCCATGCTTGAAGGTTAGCCGGCCGAAGAGAGCTTCCTTGTAATTCTGGTGGGTAATCTCTTTCTTTGTGACAATCTTGGTGGTGCCCTTTGCTTTCTTGATGTTTTTGTCGTCCTCTAGTAAGATAGAGTACATCTTCGAGCGAAGACACACAACCTCTGAGATGGGCACACCCTCGCACTCGTCCTTCATCTTCCCAATGGCCTTCTTGTTAAGCTGGCTGTGGAGTGTATGGTCCTTGGGATAGTCACTCGTGTCGTAGAGTTCATCCCGAAGGTTCTCCATGTCTTTGTAAACATCATCCGTCTTGATCTCGAGGAGCAGAGAGTCTGTGTCTGTGTAAAGTAGGTCTACGCGTGGACCATATTTCAGCTTGAGATGTTTGTAATAGAAGTCATACATCAGTGTTTTGGAAAGATCAAGGATGCACATGCCTGTGTAGACTTGGCGGTTGAAGAGGATTTTCTCCCTGTGCATCTGAATCCCCGCCATGTTAACTCCAAAGACTGTTGCTCTGGAAAACAGCGGGCTTGCGATAAGCTTTCTAATCTTGTCTTGCTCGTGCGATCGGACAAGCTTCATGTCGATTCGATTTCTGAGGTTCTCCATTGTCTTACCGAAGACTGAGTTGTTCATGAGCTTGAAGAAGTTCTTCTCAAAATCGGAAGTGGCCTTCTTTCTGAGCTCGGTGTTCAGGGAGATGTATGGCTCCATCCAAGCCCTCTGCTCGAACTTGAGCATTTTGTGGATTTTCGTCAACTTCATTCCCAGATCCAGGTACTGCTGGAGATTTCTGTAATGCAACACATACCGAGATTTCTTGTTTAGGGTAAGGAGCAGCTTCTCTGTCTTGTCTTCTGGCTGTCCCTCTACCAAGGCCCTTTGGTATGGAGACATCCATGCCTTAGGAACGGCCTGACTTTCTGGGGCAAGAGGATAAGCGTTGTGCTCATCGTGCAGCTCCTCGGGGTACTCAAGATCAACCTCGAGGATGTAACCAATCTTTCTGTTTGACCTCCACTTCCTGATCTGGTGTTGTGTTGGAAAGACAGGGCACCATGCGAAGTTGCCAACTGGGAGAGGCTGACTCATGGCCCATCCATATAGATTGTTAGCGTCGAGATACATGATGTAACTTGACTCTTCGTTGGGGTTATGATCGTGAAGATAGGGGTTGTTAGCCTTGCAGTACCGCCTGCTCTCCATGGATATACCACCTCGCAAGCCTCTTTCAACAAAGAGATGCATGTCAACATCTGTGAGCAGCTCCAGGTTGATGCCCGTATACCTGAGAAGGGCGTCCCATGAGAGGCCAGGGCTTGTGTAATAATGTGCCGGGTCAAGCTTGTAATGTTGCAGACATGTTTTTCTGAAGTTCTCGAAAACATCGGCCAGAAGAAGCACATCTGTCATGAGGTAGAGATCGTGGTAATCTCCAAGAGTCTTGCATCCAAATACCTCCCACACTTTTTGCGCGTGGGCGTATTCCTTATCTGAGATGCCTTCCTTCTTGAGCTCGCTGTAGAAGGCATCCTTCGGCGGTAGAGAGGTCTCCTCGAATCGAGCCCATGAGTCCATGTATTCGTATGGGTAAATCCCTTTTTGCAGTAGAAGGTTGCGTTTGGCTTGGTTCTTCTCATAGCTTGCCGTGATTGTGAAGGACTCTGGCTTGTTTGCTTCAACCAGGGCACTGAGGCTTGACTGCATGAACTGCAAGCTGTCAATGAACCTCAGCTTGCCGATGGAGAAAGAGATGTATTTCTCCATGTTGTTGGGGATGCATGTCAAATCGGAGTGAATGTTTGCAATTCCACTCATGATGTGGTGTGCATCATAACCCTTCAAGTTGTGAAAGTTTACTGGGATTATTTCCGTTTTCGGGTTGGTTCGGAAATAGTTGATGTTGCAAAAACTGTGAGCCGCACCCCGATATTTACCTGTAATGTGGCAATGATCTTTGACTGCGTCTCGAACAGAGTCTTGGATTAGAGACTCCCCGCAGAAAAGACAGTCGACCTGCTCGAATAAATTTTCTGTGATGGGCTTCCATTTGTTTCTTGGCCCAACAAATGGGAACTCTTCTAACTCACCATCCTCGCCCTTGATGTAAGTTTTGAATGCCTTTTGATAACATTTGTTGGTGAAGCGATGAATAAAGCCCATGTATTCTCCTGTATTTGGATCATAGACTTCAGTGGCATCCCTGTGGTTCCTCTTGGTGAGAGACTTGTTACAGATGTGACAGTCAGTTGCGCGGTTGAATTCAATCCATTCCTTTCTCGTCATTGAGAGTGGTGCCTTGTCTTGTAGTTCGTCTCTGATCACTGCTTCCAGCTGCTGAAGGCTGTTAAGAAAGACTGGCACAGCGTCCTCTCCTCTGTATAGGTAAGGGCCCTTTGTCTCCCCATCAGAGCGAACAGCTAACATGCAGAACCCGCAGGGTTTATGTATTGATGTCGTAGTTGTACTGCTCTGTTGGGGGTCTGGTATGCGTCCATGGACTTTTTCGACAATGCTTTCAAAGTCAGCATGAATAACCCAAGGCTTCTTCATCTGGTTCTGAAAGTTCTTGAAGTAGAGGAAGTTTTCGCCTTCTTTGGGCATTTCAACTCGTGCCGGCCTGCCTTTGACTCCCCTACAATAGAAGAGATGATCGGTGAGAACCCTTTCTGAAGAGAAGGGTTGGAGACACCTGTCACAGTGATGCATGCGACGTCCAACATTGAACTCACTGTGTAGAAGTCTGCTCATGCTCTTGATGTAACAATAATGCGAAGTGTGTATGTCTGTGAGCAACATCAGATTAATCCTTCGCAGATTGGGATCCTCTTGCTCACTGACTCTGATTACCGCCACCTTGTTGTTTTTCCAGCCATAAACGTTGATTGCAAGGCTGTTTTGGCGTTCAACCTTAGAAATCTGACTCAATGGCGTTGGAAAATCAACTCCAGTGCAGTCTAGGCCATCATCAATGGGATAACTTCCTGGTCTGTCTGAATGCGCCTCGGCAGGGAACAATGCCGATCGCAGTGCCCAACGTAGACACTGATTGTCTCTGTTCTTCACATTGATGATTGCCTGCTTCGACCTGAGTTTTGATGGTGTTGGGATAAATGTACCGCCTCGTATAGGCTTGTACACCCCGAACTCAAGGTAAACAGTTTTGATTTTATCAACCACCCAACCAGAACCCAATTGCTGCCATCTAGCAATCTCTTCCTTAAAACCATTCACAATGTCTTCTAGGAAGCCTTCCTCTCGCAGCTTATAGATATGTGTCACAATCAGTGGTTTAACGTTCCAAAAGAAGTGATTAATTTCTCGATTGTTACCACCTGCCATTGAAAAGTGAACATCGAATGACAAAGTGACCTTCACCCCGCCAAGCTCTGTGACTTCGCGTGCAATTATCTGGAGAATGGCCGCCTTATTAGTTATGAAGAATGAATTCAGGTCCTTGATTTGGTAATCATCAGGGACATTCATCTTATAACCATGCAGCGAATTGCCGAAGTAATCGTGGTTCCTTGGATTGAAGTCAAGACGTTGAGCCTCCATGTTATATACAGGGATTTCATTTTCTCCAATTGCTGGTCTCGTATCGGGCCACTGTGTCATTGCCATGTGGGTTGTTATATGCGGGGGTGGGATTTCTTCAATTGGCGGTCTCGTGCCGGGACCAGCATTCATAAGCACTGGGAGTAGTTGGTACGTTGGTGCATCCGGGACCACCCCCAAACGCCCGAAAAAAACGCTTATTTTGAGAACTCCCGAACACCTAAGTTTCCGTGCCCCAGGGCGAATGCAATGAGCCCTGGGGCACGGAAACTTAGGTGTTCGGGAGTTCTCAAAATAAGCGTTTTTTCGGGCGTTTGGGGGTGGTCCCGGATCACCAACGTACCAACTACTCATACATAGCTGAACCCCCTGTAAACCAGTACGGTATGCCGCTGCCAGTCTTGAACTATATGGCTCCACCAGTACCACCGATGATGTTCTGGAACGCGAACATGATGATGCCTTATATGATGCCCTATCCAGTAGTACCGCAGCTGCCACAATGGGGAGTGCCTTACCAGCCATTTCAGTGCAGATAACTACACCAGTCATTCCAGTGTAGATGAACTTTTCCTCTTTTGCCTATTACATTGTTGTTGTTTTTTTTTTAAAAATCGAGTTTCCTAGGTGTATTTAAACATTCGTTACGCGAATACTGTAAGAACTGTCTTAAGGATAGTCGTTGTACTACGAACATTAGTATGGACAGATGGACTGAGAGATGTTAAGTGGTCTGTAAGGAGCTGGGCCTGATCACCCCACTCCAGGATTTAAGAAACAATGAATCCTGAACTAAATGCCACTTAAGTAAAGTATTTTTTTGTATTGCAAGTCAAATGTCACGGATGACATTTCTTTTCAAGTTAGGGGAGAGTGTTAGGTATAGAAATTGTATAGAAACCGTACGCGCGCGCCCTCCAAAAGGGAATGGGCCTCAGGTGACTAAATGTCACGTCAGCAAAAAAACCATGTGCTCTAGTCGCGGAGAGATAGAAAAGTACCTCGCGTTGTTGTGAGATGTAAAGTTTACTTTGTGAAGAAACCGTACTTAAATACACAAGGAATACCTAAAAGAGTGTGGATTTCCTGTGTTACATAAGATCTGAGTCTTTAAAGCTGAACGAGTCTATTGGGCTTAAGATTATCAACTACATGTAATTTAAAATCATCCGAACCTGCACTTGACACTTCGGGTGTGGCTCACTGCAGTATCCACACACAATGCTCCTCCACTCGCATGTGATCGTCACGTGCTCCTCGAGATCTTTCTTTTTCACTTTTACAAGACAGTTCTCATTGGTACAGCAAACAACTTTGTCAGGACAAGTTTGCAAGTGATTCTGTCACGCAAAATGGAAAATAGCAAAGGCTTTTCAGTATATTAATTAGTGAGCTCGCCCCTTTTCTTACGTGCAAACTTTCGTACATATACGGGCTCTAGACCACGCTGTTCTATTCGCAATTATGTTTAACTTATGCTGAACTTATACTGGTGACGCAGTAGTATACTTGAGTGACCGTTACGGGGTTCAAATAGGCACCGTCATAGGCTGCTTTAGCCGAAACAAACGTCAGACTGGAGGGACATAAGTAGAAGGGAAAGGCCGATTCTGGCTCAACAAAATTTTTCCCCCCAACTTCCGCAGATCCTCTTTCCCATCCCCTCAAAATCCACAGTAAAATCCATCCGCCAAATTAACCGCCGCGTCAAAAATAACCCCTCGAAATCCGCACAAAATCCATCCCCTCAACTTCCGCAGTCTCATCAAATTCATCCGCCAACCTTTAGCAGTCTTTTTGCTTCCTTAAATTTACCGCCGAAATCTATCGCTCATTTTTAACAGCAAAAATCATCCCTCAACTTCAGCGGGTCATTATTTTGTAACCCCTCAAAATCTAGCGGTCAATACATCCGCTAAAAATTGCGCAGAATTGACTTGAAAAAATCACAACAAAGTCTTTTGACTGCCAATCACAGTCAAAAAATCATGTGTTCGACAAAACAGCTCACTGAATTCTCCAATTTCCCCAAGCGAGAGTGTGTATTCCGTCTTCGCATACGAATCTTTTATCATCGTTTGCACTCAAAGCAATTTTGTTTACTGTTTCTGAGAAAATTTATTCGTCATTTTCTCGGAATGACACTTAACGCACGTCATTAAAGTTGAATTATCTGTCATCCCCCACGCACGTGCTACTAAGTAGTGACGCTTAGTAGGACTATCACTCTACTCACGTGCCACTAATCTGTATACAATAAATGTTCACGTGAACAACAATAGATTGCATTCCACACTTCCCTAACAACCCGAGTAGCTGAAGATCAACACAAAATTTATTTTTGGTTCAGCTTGTTGATAGGGAAGTGTGGAATGCAATGACGTGAGTGTCCAAGCGTGTAAGGGTTTTCCCCATACAGCTTTGATCTTCAACCAATCACAAATTGGCTTACGCGTCTTGCATAAAATTTCATTTTTCTGTCTTTCGTTAGACAGAAAGCTTTTGAACAACGGTATCCACGAATTAAATTTGTCGGAATAGCTTTTCCACTTAACCAAAGCTTTCTTTTTCTTGTAATCGCGGCGAATAACTTTTTCAATGCGGAAAACATCCTGAGTCGTCGGTTGCAATTCAGGTTCGTAAAATGATCCAACTATTTTTTCTCCCAACAGATCAACTAATTTATACGTTACAGGATTTGTGTTCAATATTTCGTCAATAACAAATATCTCTTCTGACCAGTTCGGTGTGAAACCTTTGTCGAATATCTTCCGTTTATATTTTGAAATTCTCACTCTATCGCCGACTTTAAATTTTGCTGGGGCATGTTTAGAATAAAGTAAATCGCCATATAAGTTAGCAAAAACCTTGGACTCATTGCTAATTAAACTTGCCTCTGTGTGAGACATTCGAATGCTTGAGTGAAAACTGTGGTTACATTAAATTGTCAAGTTTGTCATAATAAATTATGTTATTGTTCGCAGAAAAAAGCTTCCAGAGTTTCGTTTTTATCGATCTGTTCCATCGCTCGACATCAGATGACTTTTCTTCGTTCTCCGTCGTATATAAAGTTATCCCATTCTTATCAAGCAGATCTTTCATTGTTCTGTTGAAAAACTCACTTCCTTTATCACTCCAAAGCATTTGCAGTTTTCGCTTGGTTTTAAATATATCTTTAAAAGCATCAGCCACTGACTGTCCTCGCTTGTCTTTCAGTGGCCGTATCCAACCATATTTTGAGAACCATCAGGAGATATTTTATTCCGCGGTTCCACTTCGAAAATTGCCCCATCTCGACTAAATCAGCCGCCCAGATCTTGTCTACGCTATATGCCATTACTCTTCGCTTTGGAAAGCGTCGCCTGATTGGCCGGTGTAATTCGTTTGCCAGATTTTGAGTCCAGGCCGCCCCGGCGGCCTGAGTCCAAACCGCCCCGGCGGTTTGTGTCCGGCCATCACTCAAAACTTCTGCCGTTTTTTGGCGCTCCTAATCCAAGCTTCTGTTTTGTGTCGATTACATTTCGTGCGAAAGAGTGACCCTACTGCCGTTGTTTCCATGGAATCGAGTCCAACGCGGCAACCATCTTTTTGTCTGCTTCATGTTTACACTTGCGTGGGTCTGCTTTCTTTGCGCAGACTGAATAATCAACGTCATACTGCATAGCAACTGCATCTGTTTTTCCCGTGGGTTGTTGATAAATTTCTAGAATTTCCCCAGTGTTCGGATCGAACTTAACTTGTTCGTGGAGCGGGTTGAATGGTCCGGTATAAAGATACCCTGGAAGAGTGAATCCTTTTTTAGGCCTCGGAAGCTTGCCAATTAAAGCATGGGCGTCAATACCGCGACCGGATAAGGGATCTTATTTCTTTGATAGGTCGGCAGTTAATGCATCCAAACCTTGATCGAGATATTTACACACAGTTTTTTTAATCTTTTGTTTGGCAAAATCTGATTTAACCGCTTTACTTTAACAAGATTATATAATCCTTTAACACTACCTTTTAAAACCATTTCGCCGAGTGAATGGCTATCGGCCATATCGAAAAAGCCCCCACCTTGTGAGGGCCGCGTCAGTTTCCCGCCTTAACAAATCTTGTCTTCTTTATTCCACATGAAGCGCAATGACAAAACCACATCGGTCTCCCATTTTTTGCAACCATATATCCGGATGGATCCACACATCCCGTAACTCGTTTCCCTTTAACGCAATATGATTCCATTTTTAATCAAAATATTCTATTATGAATTTTTCATTGAACATTGTATCAGTTGGACTCAAAGGCTTCAGGATATCATAATAATCTTTTCCGAGTGACCATTGATGAAAGAAATAAAGGCAATAATACCCGCAAAGGACACTGTTTATGTTTTGATACTGAGTTGTGTTGTAAAGTATTTGTTTCCCATCACTTGTAAATTCTTGGGGATATCCCATCCCAAAACTATCGAAATACCATATAAATTTCCTATCATGCGAGGGAATCGGCTTTGCCGCCAGCGGAGCTGGAACGCAGCAAACCCAATGAGTTACTGCATTTTTCAGCGAATCAAGATTCAAGATGCATGGACTGTGTTTTCTGGGCATAAATTCATCCCTTGCATATATCCCTTTGAAATTTGTAATTCTAAGATATGTAATCCAGTTCAACAGATCAATATTACTCAGCGGTTTGTTTTTGAATTTGGGCCTCTTCATAATATTGCCCCCACCAGTGGAATGCTGTTGAATGGACTGTTTGGCCCTAACAGAAGCCCCTTTCCTCGCTGACGCGGTCGCTTCGCTCCTTTTTTTGACCGGACCGCCGGGGAGGCCCGTGATTTTTTTTCTGCCCATCCCAACAGGGTTTCATCCCCAGTTGCCAATAAATGGGGGTGGCGGCTCCCAAGGGGCCCCCAATCTTGGCGCGCCCTTTCCTTTTGGCCGGCCTACACGTGGTGCCCCTCGCTCTCTAGACGTCCCTTTTCCAAACATGTTTTTAACCATGTCAAGAGCCAGAGGAATACCAATACTTGCTAATATAGTACCCAATGCTCCTCCAGATTGTGATGGTCTTATCACTAATCCATCTCCTGTTCGATAACCATTCAAAATCTCTTGTTTCTCTTTATTTGTCAGCAAATGTTCATAGTCAATCAGTTGTTGAATGTTATCTGGTGAGATGAGGAAACCACCCACTTGCCCCTTTCCACTTATCTTTTTAACAACTTGACTTGCTCCTTCACTCGCTAAACCAGCAAGCGCTGATAATCCAAGTGTCTTAGCCAGGGTGGGCCCTAATGTTTTCACTAATGGAATAACAGCGGAAAATAAACTACCGCCTTGCCTCATCACTTTTCTTATTTGTGTTTTAGATATTTTAATCTCAATTCCGTTTCCAAGGGATGCCGCTTTGTTGAGTCTTTTAATTTGATTGGCTGTAAGCAGTAATTCATCATTTTCTCTTGTTTGATTTGAATTTAATCTAAGCGTGATAGGGCTGTTTGTTTTATATGCTCTTGCAAGCTTGTATTTTTGCCCTTCAGATAAATTTACTTTATATGGATGATATGTTGTCATTTTAATTGTTAACATATGTTTTTTAAATTATACAATAACCAATTCATTTCCAATTTTATCAATTTTCACTTCTTGTTCATAAAGAACTATCGCATGTACGTTAAAGTTTGCAGCTGCATCTGCGGTCAATCTATATCTGAATATCAACTGCTTGGGATCTCTTGTCGGTTTTTCAGTTTGATAAGTTAAATCGAAATAAATCAATCCATAAAGAGAATTGAAATTGGCTAAATTCAGCTGTGTTCCTGTATTATAATCATTTTTCCTCATTGCATAAGCCATGACATCCTGGAATATTCTTACTTTGCTTTCACTGTCATACTCTGTTTCCGGGTAGTAAACACCATTTCCATACTCTAATCGGCAGTTCAATAAGGATGAATTATTATTTGCCGCATTCAGCTTGAAAGTGTCCATTAAATAAGGGCTATCTTCTGCAGCGGCACCATTGATTCTCTTAAGATAAACAAAAGTATGTTTAACATTATCAATACTTGCAGATATTTGGAAAAATCCTGATGACTGCGTAGGAGCTGATTGTTGATACATTTCCCTTAAATATTTCCATTGCGTTTCTTTCAGGAATGAACTGACAAATTTGTCATAAAAAGAATCTTTGGGTGTAAGTCTTGGCACCCAAAGCAAAAGCCTATTAACAATAACAACAACTCTTCCAGGATCGGTGCCATTAGCCATATGAATTAATTCATCATCCAGTTGAAGATTAATCTCGAATTGCAGCTGCATAGGCACAAGCATCTTATCTTCAAGTTCTTCAAAAAATGAAAAACGATTCAAAGGAACAATCGTATTAATGTTCTTTGCGCCACCGGATCCATTGTTTTGCATTGCTTGAGATTGTATTCGCCTTGCTTCAAATCCTGCATTAGTATTAGCTGTTGTTGCATCAGTATTTAAATACCAGAAACTGTTCTTTGCTACTGATCTGCTATAATCATCAGAGTATTCTAACAAATTTTTAGTGAAAGTAACTTTATGCAGATTATCAGTCTCATAAACAATCTTTCCTGCAGAACCAATCTTCAGGTGATTAATTAATGAACGAGCACCATTTATTACGGTTATTCTATCAGCTGCCGCATATCCAGCACCGTCTGCTATTTTCTGAAGTTGAAATTGTACTTCAAAATAAGCATTGTACCAATCATAGAATGCCGATCTATCATTAATTGTGAATTTATAACTACCTTTTGTTTGATGTTGATCATTAGCTGGAGCTTCGATTACACTATCCAGCTGGAAGCGCAGTAATTCATTTCTTTGTAAATATTCACTCGATTTAAAAGCCGTTTTTATATTATATTATTTTCTTTTCTTTTTCGAATGCCCTGCCCAGATATTAATCTGTTCAATATATCATCAGCACTCTCTCTAGAGGAGCTCTCTCCGTTACGTGATCGTGATCGTGAAGCGGTAGGGATTGAGCTTGACCGCGTTGATTGTTTTAAACTGGGAGCTTTCCCCTTTCTCATATTGCCCAGTTTTTTCATTATCAAATCACCAGATTTTTCTTCCATTTTTTTGCCTATTTTATCTCCAGCGTGAGAAATTCCTGATTCCAATGCTTTTTTCGCGACAGATTTCGCGAATTTCTTGAAGACGGCCGACGCCACTGCTCTCATTGGTTTAAAAATATTATCAACAATCGAACCTGTTCCTTTGTGGCGGAAAACAAACCGCCCTAATTTGGAGTTATAATAACGAGTAAATTCATAACTTTTCATCTTATTACCTTTAAGTTTTTCAATATTAATGAGAATGCTGTATCAGCCCCATTCAGGTTGATAATCCGCCTTTTTCCATCAGTGATATAGATTCGAATGGAGCTTATTGTATTTTTATTCACAGGGCTATATGTAACTCTCATGGGTTCAAGAGTAAAACTATATGATGCCCGCAGAACAGATGTTGAAAAGGAATAAATGATATTACTCTCTTGTCCATCCACAAGCGGATCATTTGTCAGATCGTAATGAACGTTCAACATCAGTATCTTGACTGAGGTTTGGAACTCTGGGGCAAACATTAACTCTGTCTTTCAGAATCTTTTTATCAAAACCCACAAGATCCCCGAAATTGGATTGGGTGAGATCAAGCTGATAAATTTTCTGCCAGTGTGATTATTACTCTGAGGGTTGTATCATTAAAAGCCAGGTTGATTGGAAAAACCTCATCTTTTCCAGCTTTTTTTATCACTGTTGCTTTTTCAATAAAATAGTTCATCTCTTCATGTGTCCAAATCCCAGCAGGGAAGGTGATATCGGAAAATGTTTTCCCACCGTCCGAGCTGTATCCAATCAGCTGATTATTGTATCCAGCATTGATGTTATACCACGTAAAACTCATATTGATAATTCTGTTAAGTCCAACAACATATTGTGCATTTCGGTCCAAAACAATTGGTTTATTGAATCTCGTTGTGAAATTTTCTGGTTTGTTGCGGCCGTTCTTAACGGAGTATGAAGATAAAACAATCTTTCTTTCAATCAAATTTTCGGTCTGCATTTTATAGTTTGAAATACTTTTTGTAGATCGTATCATGTTGTGATCTATTTATCAATGCTTCTTTTAAAAGAACGTCGAGAATTGCAACTCCAGTATTTCTTATGTTCAGGTTTGTATTCCCAGCAAGGATGGAGCCAATAATGACGTCAAGTTTCTGCAGAAGTTCTTTGGGATTGGAGAAAAAACGGATGGCTCCACCCCTTTTAACTCCAGCTCTGCTGACTCCAGAGCGTTTAAATGACTTGAGTTTGTTTCTATAATATTTCATGTATTCATTCAATACTTTTCTTTGCTCTATTATTTGCCACATTTCTATATCCATTTCATCTTTAGTTATTTTACCTTCATTGAATTTTTTTTCAGATAGTCGCTGCGGCTGTTCAGTTGACCTCTTCTATCAAAAGCTGGCTTTATAATGCTGTTTTCAATAAAATTTTTTTTCTTTTCTACCGGAACATTTGGCCGAGCTAAGACGTTCTCCGTTGTGTCATAATTTGCTAAACCCATGCTATCTAGTATGTTATTAGCTGCGTCTTCTTCCAATTCTTGTTGCGCGTCTTCCCAGTCTTTAGCTTCCGCTTCGCCCTCTTGTTCGTCTTCTTCCACTCCATAATCAGGAACGCCCGCTTCATATAAAGGTGATTCACCTTCTAACTCTTCCAGTACTTCTTCATATGTTGGCGGTCTTTCTGGAATTTGCGGTCCGAGTTGCTTAACTGCTTGTGGTTCAACAGCGTCATCATCACCAAATAAACCTTCTATGTCCAATATTGGATCAACTGGATAATAATCGATCTCGGGTTTTTCTCCAATGACTTTCTTTTTCCTAAGTCTTGGAGGCCTGAAATTGAGGTTAGCCTCATTCGATGCAATAACATCATCTAATTTTGATGTTATGGGTTTGAATACTTTTTCATATTCTGTTTGACTTGTTTGTTCACCTAACTTTTTCTTGGTGATGCGATCATGAACGTAATTGATTTTATTTCCCATTAACTCAGATTTGCTTTTTGCAAGTTCTTTCCACTTTAGTAAACTCATTTTATTACCACTAGATATAAATTAATGTGGAATAAATGTGGAATAAATGTGGAATAAATGTGGAACAAGATGTACTACATAATAAAATGAAGATTCCAAATTATGATTTCAATGATCACGTAACCAATTATAGACAACTGCATCCTTTCATGCCAAATCAAAATTTCAGAATGCTTATCTGTGGCCCTTCGGGATCAGGAAAAACAAATGTTCTTCTTGATATGATTTTTCGGCTTTTGTATTATGATAAGGTCTATCTCTATGCGAAAAATCTTGACCAATCCAAATATCAGTATCTGATGAAAACATTTCGTCCAATCAGCAAAGAAGCTGGGTATGACGTCGTGGAAGCGAGTCCCGATGAAATCCTGCCCGTTTCTGAATTATCCGATAATAATAATAAAAACGTTATATTTGACGATTTTGTTTGCGAAAAGAATCAAAAGCCATTAGTTGATTATTTTATCAGAGGCAGACATAAGAATTGCTCTGTTATTTATCTTTCGCAGAGTTATTATAAAACACCCAAAGATATCCGTTTGAATTGTTCGCATTTTTGCATTTATGAATTTCCAAGCAACAATGAAATTTCTATGCTCTGCAGAGAGAATAATATCAGCAAGGAAGATTATTTAACTGCAACCAAGGAACCATATTCTTTTCTGTATATTGATAAGCCGAGGAAATTCATTTCTAAAAACTTTGATGAGACCATATAAAAATGATGAGTTATTCTAATGGGTTATTACCTGCTAAAACAAGACAATGAACTTATCAAAGCGGCAAAGATGGGTTGCCAGGCGTTGGTTTCAAGCTGACACCCGCAAGGGGATTATGATATTCAAAACAAAAAATTAACCAATGTCGCTGAAGGAACAGCGAATAACGATGCAATCACAAAGCATCAAGCTGATGTTCTTGAAAACAAATTGATTCAACTGAAGGCAGATTCACTTCAGGTTGATGGTTCCTCGCATACGACAGGAGACCTTGACCTTCGAGGACAAAACCTCATTAACCCCGGGGAAATAAAAATGAGTCGCAAACTGATCACCAATATGGAAACTGATGAAGACAATGATCTCTCAGCTGTCAATATGATCACTCTGAAAAAATTCCATCCTGATGCTCCTGAACCAACGCATGAAGTCACGAAGGATATTGATTTGAAAGGACTTTTCAACGTGGAAAACTCATAACAACAAACATGGCATGATTTGGGAGCACATTATAACAATCTTGTTTCTTATAATGACGTCAAGAATATCTTTCTCAGCCGCAAAGAGGCGTTTCCAATGGAGACTAGTTTGGATATGGGAAATCACACCATTTTCAATGTGAAAGATCCAACTGTTGCCGATCAAGTCGCAAACAAAAGATATGTAGATACGGCAGTCAATCCCAAAGCTGATAAAACATATGTTGATAGAAAAACGGTTTATAATAATACAAAAATAACGCAGAATACAGCTGCAATCAGCGATTTGGAAACAAATAAGGCTAACCAAACATATGTCGATGCAAAAAATGTGCAACTTGAAAAAGATCTTGAAGATTATGTCAATAAATCTCATATCTCTTCGACTTCCCATGCAAAAGATGAATTCCGCTATTTGATGGAAGATGCGGATAAATCAAGCTCTGAATATGGGATTTTAGTAAATGGAATAAATGATTTTCCAGATTCTCCACATCGTTTCAATAAGAAGGCATATGATTTATTATTTTCTCGAAATGGAAATAAGTATTACTTCGGTAGATTAGGATTTAATATGTATAAATTACCTGAAGGTGAATACACTATTTGCATTGAATTCTTTCCAGGTACAATGGGGAATGTTAGTGTTAATGTTCAGAGTGCCAGCCTGAATATCAATCAACAATCAACAAAACAATTTTCTGCTGGGCCTGGAGCCGCTAGCTCCGCTGGTTATACAAGATCAATTATTCATATGCATAAATGGAAAATTACACCACCTGAGTATATCATGGTGGATTTAAAATATGGTGAAGCTGAGCCTTCATCATCAGATGCAACATCAAAACTAATTATTCATGGTGTTAAAAATTTTGTAGCAGATGTTGATTCAAGTGTGTATGATGCTCCCTTCAGTTTCGAAAATCAAAAAATGGTCATGCAAACTAATTTGGATATGAATGGTCATCAGCTGCTTAGCAATCTGAAATCCAGCTTTTTCATGTGCGCTTATTATGACGCAGCTAAACATAAAACAAATGTTTATTTCAATGGTGACGTGAATAATTTTTTTGTTCCAAGCAAATGTGTTTTGAAAAGCGCAACAGTAATTAGGACAGGTGCTTTAGATCGATCTCAAATTGAATTGACCATCCGCGGGAAAACATATTTTGAACGGCAAGAATAACCGCACAGTGGTCCACAAAAAATACCAATTAATTATGCTTTGGATGACGGAGGATCTCTTCAGATAAGTTTAGCTAAAAAACGACCGATGGGAAACAGCACAAAATACACCCTTGGACTTTTATTTGAAATTTGATTTCCCCAACTAAAATGTTTGAGTTCAAAATAGACACCCAAAAACTGAAAGAAATAAAGGAACAGATTCTATCGTTCATAAAAACCATGAAAAGACTTTTTTCTTGCAATAAAAATGCAAAATCAGTGTAATAGTCCACTTAATTTCAATCATATTGATCCAACCCTTTCTGAGGAGAAAGTTGATGAATTGAAAAAACTTTATGCTTTCTATCATAAAAAATGTTGGTGCTGCCAAAAAGCACAAAGAAAATATAAGAAAATGAATGTTTTGTTAACTCTTAGTTCTATTCTGTTAGTTGTTACCGGAACGATTGTAGGAGGAGTTACATTGAATCCAATAGTCTTAGGGGTTATAAACGGTGCTGGGTTATTCTTGAAGACATTCCAAGAAATGAAAAATTTCCGCAGAAAGATTGAGATAAGTCAATTCGCAATGACAAAGTGTGAAAATGTTTTGACTGAATTGAGATCGTATCTCCGAGGTGACTTTTTTGATTCACAAGAATTCATAAAGGCTATGAAAGTTGTGGATGGAATTGTAGCAGATTTATGTTTGAATTTAGAGAAGTATGAGCAGGATTATTATGAAAAATATTACCCAGATTTGTTGTCAGCTCCAAAGGGAATTGCTTGAGTTTGATCATATTATCATTGGTAATATGATCGAGAAACAAAAAATGGACTCACAGAAAGAAGAACCGCCGGGGTGGTTTGATTACGACACGCTATCATTAAGCTGTTTCAGTGTCAACACTTCACCCTCGTCTGAGTCCAGACCGCCAAGGCGGTCTGATTTGATAATTCCCTTTTGGCGGGGTGGTTCTGGATATTCATCGTCATAGTCATCTTCGTCTTCATATTGATCAAAGAAACTAGGTTGTTCTACCAATTCTTTGATCAGAACTTCTTGGGTTGTGATTGTGATTGATGGAAAATTTCCAATGAAAACTTGGCGAAGCCTGACGACAACAGAACCTGTGAAAGGAATTCGTATGTAGTCATGTGGATTCACACGCGTTTTAACTTCCTTGGTGTTTCCATCTGATCTGGGTTTGTGGACTATTTTGTTGAAACGGCAATTTATCTTTCCAGATTTGTCTGTGTATAGCTTGGAATAAAGCTTATAATATTTTGAGGAATCTTCTTTGATGATTGAAAAAGTTAAATTGTTAAGTTTTCTATTTATCCTTTTGAGTTCATCTTTCTTGGCAAGGGCGAGTTTGTCGATGGTCTTCTCAAAAGAACGAAGCATAGGAATATCATCGTCATTGAGAGTAAGGCCGAGAGAAAAGCTAGTTTTATCACAGTTTTTATGCATCCATATTTTCATCTTGCCTTCAAGAAGAATATTGCAAGGCTCGGCCCCACTGCCGGTGCCAACCAATATTGGCAAGACAGTAAATGAAAAATCACCTGTCTTTTTGGTTTCTGGTTCTGAAAGGGTTATTCTCTGGTTTTGGTAATTGGTGTTTGTGATCATTATTTTATTATCATAGATAAAAAAATAAAAAAATTTATGAAACCAAACCATCCCATTCCAAAGTGCCTTTCGTTGTCCATGCAGATTTTGAAGCATTAAATATGAGAATTTCTAGCACTGAACCGAGAAACGATAAATCTTTCACGAAGGATTATCAGAAGCATCAACCTTGTGGATTTTGTTTCCAGGTTGTTTGCTTTGAAGATGGTTTATATAAGCAAAAGCCAGTTCTTTATCGAGCAAAAACTGAAGAAGACTTGGCAAACGTCGGACAGACATTTGTGGATATGTTGACTGAGTCTGTTCAGGGGCTTCATCAAAGATTTGGCCGGAAGAAGATTTATATGACTGATGCAGATATAGAAGATTTTGAACAAGCAACTCAGTGTTGGATTTGCCGAAGAGAATTCAACAAAATTGAAAAGAAAGTGAGAGATCATTGTCATTACACCGGAAAATATCGTGGAGCTGCTCATGAAGTTTGTAATCTCAAAATCTTCAAAAAGACAAAATTCACGCCTGTGATCTTTTATAACTTGTCTGGATATGACGCGCATCTGTTTATAAAGAACTTGGAGAAAACTTAAGGCAACATAAAATGCATCCCGAATAACGAGGAGAAATATCTGAGCTTCTTGAAAACCATTGAACTCGGCCGATACACGGCGAAGGATGGCGAAGAGCGAAGTGTTTATCATGAACTCAGATTTGTGGATTCCTTGAAATTCATGAATGCAAGCCTTGAAAGATTAGCCACTTTTCTGGAGCCAGACAGATTCATTCAGCCACGCAAAGTTTTCAAAGATAAAACTGAGTTGATGACCCGAAAGGGAGTTTATCCGTATGATTGGATGAATGCCTTGAGCAAATTTCAGGAAACATCACTTCCTCCTAAAGAAGATTTCTATTCTGAATTGAATGATGAACACATAAAAGATGCCGACTATGAACATGCTAAGAAAGTTTGGGAGGAATTTGATATGAAGAATATGGGAGATTATCACGATGTTTATTTGAAAACTGATGTGTGTTTGCTGGTAGATATTTTCGAGGAATTCAGAAAAGTTTGCTTGGAACATTATAAATTGGCTAATTGGATCCTGCATGGTATTATACAGCACCGGGATTGGCATGGGACGCAGCTTTGAAAGAAAGCGGTGTTGAGCTGGATCTTTTGACGGATGCTGATATGTTGTTGTTTTTTGAGAAAGGAATTCGAGGTGGCATTTCAACCATCACGCATCGACTTGGGAGAGCAAATAATAAATATATGGGCGGCGAGTTTGATCCTGCTAAGAAATCCACCTTCATTCCCTATCTGGATGCTAACAATCTCTATGGCTGGGGAATGATTCAGGATCTGCCAGTGGGGGATTTTGAATGGATGACTGAAGAAGAACTGAGGAATCGGAAAGAGATTCCATGTGTTATTGAGGCGGATTTGAAATATCCCAAAGAGTTGCATGATTTGCATAACGATTATCCTTTGGCGTCAGAAAGACTTGTCAAGAATGGTGTTGAAAAACTCATTCCCAATCTGTTTGACAAGAAAAAATATGTGTTGCATAAAAGAAATCTGGTGTTATACGAAAGCCTGGGGATGGCCGTAGAGAAAATTCATCGAGGGGTGAAATTCAGAGAAGAACCTTGGTTGAAAACCTATATCATGAAAAACACTGAATTGAGAATGAAGGGGAAAAATGCATTTGAGAAAGATTTCTTCAAGTTGATGAATAATTCGGTGTTTGGTAAAACGATGGAAAACATCCGAAAGCGTGTGGACATTCGCTTGGTGAATAATGTAACAGATGCTGAGAAGTTGGCAGCTAAACCCAACTTCCAACATTTGTCAATCTTCGATGAAAATCTGATTGCCGTGCATATGAAACGAACAAAGTTGACTTTCAATAAACCTGTCTATTGCGGCATGGCAATCTTGGATCTCTCCAAAGTTTTGATGGTTGACTTTCACTATAACTATGTGAAAAAGAAGTGGAAGAATTGCCAACTTTTCTTTACAGATACAGACAGTTTGGCACATGTCATTGAGACAGAAGATTTCTTCAAGGACATCAGCGATGACGTTGAAACGATGTTTGACACCAGTGACGTTCCCAAAGATCATCCATCAGGAATACCCACAGGAAAAAATAAGAAAGTAATTGGCTTGATGAAAGGTGAAGCCGGCGAAAAGATAATTAAAGACTTTGTGGGATTGCGATCCAAACTTTATAGCTATGAAATGTTTTCGGGAGACACCACAAAGAAATGCAAAGGAATTAAGAAATCAGTCATAAAGAAGAAGATAACACACAAAGATTATCTCGACTGCTTGCGGAGCCAGACAAAGGCAATGCGGAAAATGAATGTTATTAGAAGTCAAAAACATGAAATGTATTCGCAGACAGTAAACAAAATTGCCTTGAGTGCAAACGACGATAAAAGATTGGTATGCGAAGATGGAATACACACTCTCGCTTGGGGGCACTGGCGAATTCAGTGAGAAATTTTGTCGAACACATGATTTTTTTACTGTGATTGGCAGTCAAAAGACTTTGTTGTGATTTTTTCAAGTCAATTCTGTGCCTTTTTTAGCGGATGGATTGACCGCTAGATTTTGAGGGGTTACAAAATAATGACCCGCTGAAGTTGAGGGGATGATTTTTACTGTTGAAAATGGGCGATAGATTTCGGCGGTAAATTTAAGGACGCAAAAAGACTGCTGAAAGTTGGCGGATGAATTTGATGAGACTGCGGAAGTTGAGGGGATGGATTTTGAGGGGATTTCGAGGGTTATTTTTGACGCGGAGGTAAATTTGGCGGATGATTTTTACTGTGGATTTAGACGGATGGGAAAGAGGATCTGCGGAAGTTGGGGGGATAGATTTTGTTGAGCCAGAATCGACCTTTCACTTCTGCTGACATACATTTGTTGTTTCTGCTCTTCTAGTGCCGATTCAAAACGTATGTTTTTAAACTCGGCCGAAGCAGCCCATCCGAAAATTAAGTTTTGACGGCGAGGTCTTAGTATGTACAGACAGCCGCTCTTTTAAGAACAAGAATATTAAAAATATTCTTGTTTATAGTAAGTGATTTTCCTCTTAATCCATGCGATTTGTCGCGCTATCCAATGTAACTCATGCATGTCGCAAGTAGTAGTAGTAGTAGTATCTTTATTTAAACTCGGTTAAAAATCTTCAGTTACACCAATAGTATTTTAATTACAATCATTTATAAAAATTAAAATAACTATAAAAACTGATTTACAAGATTGCCGAGTGGGAATCGAATGTTTCAAGTGCGCGGTTGATTTCCTTCTTAAACTGCCCAATTGATCTAATCGCCCTAATATTTTCAGGAAGAGAATTCCACAGTAAGGCACCGCTATAGCCAAAGCTATTTTTCAAATAATCGGTGCGCGGCTTGGGTAAGTTTAACTTACGGAAAGAATCACGCAGGTCATAGTCTGTATGCCGCTCACTGAACAAATCATGCAAGTACACTGGGGCTAACCCGTTAAGGGATTTAAACATCATTATAGCTTTCTGCTTTCTTCTTCTTAATGATAGGTGGTCCCACTTCAAAGTTTCAAGAAGCAGGCTTGAGTTTACCTCACAGTTGGCTTGCAGAATAACCCCAGCTGCTCGGTTTTGCAATTTTTGTAGTTTCTCACATCGATAAGAACTCAATCCATCCCAAACGGGGCACAGTAATCGAAATGAGGTTGGATTAAAGCGTTATATATTTGTACTGCAGTGGACTGAGAAATGAGGGACCTAATGCGCCTCAGAGCACCTATTTCTGAGGATATCTTTCTGCATAGTTCTTTGATGTGATTAGACCATGAAAGTCGGTCATCAATTATTAAACCCAATGATTTGGCATGCTCAACTCTATAAATTGGATGGCCATCTAATTGGATATTAATCTCACTACAATTTTCTGCAAGAAACTTTTGACGAGTACTAATCACCATAAACTCAGTTTTCGCAATGTTTAGACTAAGCTTATTTGCTTTTAGCCAGCTATAAAGATTGTTAAGTTCAGAGTTGGTTGCTTGTTCGAGTTCGGCAAAAGTGCAACCAGGGACGGTGATGTTAGTATCGTCGGCAAACATTTTTGCGCAGGATATATCAAGCAATTAGGAAGATCATTTATATATATTAAAAAGAGCAGAAGTCCCAGTATACTTCCCTGGGGAACCCCGCAGGTTAATCTACTTGCACTGGATAACGCTCCATTGACACTGCATTTTTGGGATCTATCGGCGATCTAACGGCGATTTCTGTGCGATTCGGGTGTGATATTTGCTGCAATTTGCTGCAATTTTTCAAACATCGCCGCCAAGTTGCATCGGGTTCGAACATTTTCGAAATGTCTACGACATTGCGACGAGAAATCGCGTCCAATTCGCACTGAAATCGCTGCTAGCTTACTCCTGCGATTTTCATCGCGAGCTCGAGCGCGACAAAAGTCGCAACAAAAAATGAGCGTGTGTAAACCGGCCTTTATGAGCTATGTAGCTTAAAAGTTCCGCTTTCAGGTGAGCCCATCGATATATATTACTTTTTACCTCTTTGTTCCTCAGTTCACCACTCCAAACACAACTTTCACTTGGACATATAATGACCAGGGACAGAATCTTTCTTTCTGTTGCTTTGTCTGGAAAGACATCCTATAAACAAGAAACAAACAGCACAAGGAAGTACATATTGGTTGTTCACACAATATGATTTTTCTTTTTAATACGTCGCGCTGTGTATCACAAGCATCTTTTCTTTTTTTAATAGCACGATGCCTCGAGCACTATCTCAAAGGGAAGTAGTTGGGAACCATTTACTGGCAGGCGGGGCGCTAGTCTACAACGATTTACTTTGTGCTCAAATTAGAACAACTAGAACCGAATGGTCCGAAAATAATGCGCTTCAAGAGAGTGAGGAATTAGTAAAAGTTTCACTAATTCCTCACTCTCTTGAAGCGTATTATTTTCGGACCATTCGGTTCTAGTTGTTCTTATTTCAACAGAAACACACGGAATGTTAATCTAGCCGCTTAGAAGAACGCAATTCTGCCTATTCCGAGTAAACCAAAAACTTCCCATAACGAACGCAGTTTGATCCGCCAAGTTCCCGATGAAATCTAAACTGTTTCAGATGAACGCAATTCGTCCTATTCTGAGTAAACTAAAAACTGTCCTTGATGAACGCCGGTAATTCTGCCATTCCGAGTAATTCTGGTCCAAAAGGAAACACAGTTACTGTCTATCCCAATCATTCCTGTATCAGATATGACCCAAAAGATGTCGTGCTAAATTTATGGACAACTACGAATAAATAGTCTATCTTCTTCATGCTTATGAAAAGCAAAGTGCCTGAACAACTTCCTTTAGCGCTGTTCCCTAAGTGTTGGCTCCAGTCTAAACACCTGAATGGGGTCTAAATAATACCAATTTTAAAAAGACGTTAGTAAATTTACCCGGTTTTGGTCCAGGACCTCTCTGTCAGCAGGACAATTGCACTGTTCGTCAAAATCTTCCTGCCTGTTTGTTTGAAAAAAAAATTAAATGTGTTACACGCGTTCTAAGCTACCATATGTTTATAAGATTTTCACGGAAGTCAATACTTAATTTTATTGAATTGGCCCGATTTTAATTAGTGGTGAATTACGTTGGGTTTGTAATTCACATTGTCGATTACGCCGAATTAAGTCGCTGCAAGAAATAAACCGGGAGATCCACTGTTACATTTTAACAATCGTCATAAAAAAGTGCTTTTGCACTGCATTTTTATCCATTAAATTCAGGAGCGGGTTTAGGGGAGGGGCCGAGGCCCCCTTTTTGTCCGGCATTTTTTTTGATAACAACGTCTATCGGATGGTATTTTGAGATAGATGACTGACTCTAGTTTAATTAGCTTTCATACCATTCCGGTAACTTGGATTTCGGTTGTAAAAAATGTTAGAGTTGATTCAAGTCATGTTTGACCACAACCACATTTGTATTTTATCAAATATTTCAACAGTTTATTGTTCAATATGGGATCCTGGCATTCTCCAAATTTGAGTGCCCAGAATGCACCAGATTGCACTGATCTCAGAGGACTTAAATTATCGAAATTTTCCAGGGGGGGGGGGGACCCAGACTCCTCTAGAAAGGCGTGCGCAAGCGCGCCAAATATGACGCATCCCGGAAATGAGTTTGTTGTTAGTTCTCGTCCTTGCTCCGAGGGTGTTTTCCCCGGGTACTCCGGTTTTTCCTCCCTTCTCAAAAACTAAAAAAACTAAGATTTCTAAATTCCAATTCGACCTGGAATTCGACTGTTAAGTTTCACCCTCGCTAAACAAAGTTGATCTATTTTTTTAATTTTCATTGTATCCAATGCAAATGTTTACGGCCCCCTCTTTCTAAAACTCCTGGATCCTCCCCGGTTAATTGTTTATGTTTGTCCGAAAAAATTTACCCGGTTAATTCTCATAACTGAAAAACTTTATTTTCCTTATCTCACTCATTGTGAAATTGCGTTTAAAAATTTGTTTTCTCGTTGCTTATTTTCTGAGTGTGTAATATACATAAATTAGCGTTTTTACGGTAAAACTAAACTCGAGTAACTTTGTAAAGACTGTATTTTTTGCTCATGCGGACCCTAAATCAGGTTTCAGTAAAGAAAAACAGAAAGTCTATTTGATACAAAGGAGTGACGTTTGTTCTATTCAGTTATCTAGCCTCTCCTCGTGAAGAAGTGGATATTAAACTGCGCTGAGGCCTCAGTACCAGTGATGACAGTGATCACCAAAGAAACTATGTTAGTAAGTGTACCAAAACTGATCTACAGGCAGCACTGAAAAGAAGGTATATCTTCTAAAAAGAAAATTGCAAAGGCAAATTGACTGACCATGTTAACAAGGGAGTTGCAGATGGAGCTATAAATACAGAAAGTGGTATTAGAAAAAAAAAACGGCACTGCTGGTGACTGCACTGATAGTGATAGCGAATGATAACAGTACCAAACAAATCGATTAACCGGCGCAAATCATGACATATTGATCGACTGGTCAAAGGGGAAGAGTCATTGTAATTTGTTACGTTTTCAGAGAATATTGTTTTTAATTGTTTAATTAGCTACTGATTGCACAAACTTCTAGTCCAGAAAGACACCTGAAGACCCTTAATAATTAAGGTCATTTTAAAAACAATACATGTACCTATAAGTACATATGGGGACTGTGTTAACAAAACTTGAATGCACTTAGGATAATTCATTAGAGCAGCTATATAGTATTGCTCTCTGCTTCTCGACCGGCATGTAGTGTAACAGTTTAACTGAACTCATGGCGTCCCTGGTTTATTAAGGTGGCTCCATATAGTTTTTTGGCGCGCGAGGCATGGGCGCGAAAATGGCGCAAGCGCGCGTTTGTTTACATTGATCACGTCACGAAAATATAGGGGTTTTTACAGCAATTAAAACGTTTATAGCGCGCATTCCACACGGAATTTTTTTTTTAAAAATTGGCAAATTGGTTGGATTATCTTGGTTCTCGATCACAAAAACAAGGCAACAGTTCAGTTGTACATGCACAAATCCACCAAACGTAAAAAATGAAAGGTAAGCAAATTGCCCAAAATTATGTACCGATTTTTTCATGAGTTTGTTGTATTAGACCTACTGAATGTTTCTTCAGTTTCACCAAAAATTGTGAATATTTAACGTGTAAAAACCTAGATAAGCTATTGAGAGGTTTGCATACCTTGAACAACAAGCCCAACAACTCAATCCATTGTTTGCCATGGTAACAGGACAAGACTGCCAAGTTAAACTTCTCCGTAAACGAGAAAGCCTAAGCTACGTGTATGTTATATTATGCCTAGTATCGCGAAACAAAACTCTCCAAGGACAGCAATAAGATCGTGTATGTTTTATTTGGAAGACTGGCCAATAACTATATGGAGCCACCTTAAGAACAATTCAATGGTAGTGTTGTGCTCAATTTCATAAATAATTGTTATTTTTGCACTACCGCAATACTTAGAATTATGAATATATGTTTTAGGCTTTAGAGTACAGAATCTGGGGTCCCCTTACATTCCTCCAAAATTCCAGGATCTCCGGCCCCTGCTTCCCCCACCGGCCAAATTTCAGGACCCCAAAGTCCTCCTCCACCCCCCCCCCCCACCCCAAACCGACTTTAAAAATGACAGGTCCTCTATTAGTAAGACTCATCAGGACACCAAAAAGACAATGCTCATATTTTGCTGATAGTAACGTCTTGCTATTTCACATGACAAATGTCACATTTTTTCAGGCAAGGCAACCACGCTTAAAGTCGGAGGGGCCTGGGAACTGTTAACAGACTGACGTGAGCAGGTGATACGCAAACCGAGGCCTTTGAGAAGAATTAGGGTGGGTTCCCTGTGCGAGCAGCAATGATAAAAATATAAACGAAATATTTTTTTTTACGTCTAGTGAACCAGCGTTTCTTTAAAGAGGGTTCTAACTGAAATTGTCTCAAAGAAGGTTTTTATTTCTTATTTTCTTCATGCTGAAAATTTGCATGAGAAAGAGGCGTTTGTAAAGAAGAGTATTTGAATCACCTCTCGTTACCATGGCAACAGAAATTGCCATTTTTGTTTTTGTTTTTTTCATTGTTTAGAACTTTGTTTGCCGAATCTCTGAAACAAGGAAGAAACCAGATTGGTCATCTTTGTGACCCCTTACATGAATGCATACATGAAAATGCAAATCGATGGTTTCATCCCATAGTGTAAATAAACAATTTTCCACAAAAATTACACGCAAACACAACAATCTCGTTCTTTCATCGTTCTTGTTGTTATTAGTCTGTCAAACATAAATGTTTGTACGCATTAATAAATAATTAATAGCAGTGATTGCAGCTAGTCTTTGATTAATTAATGACTATAAGCCTGATTTTAAAATGTTAGAACTTAACCAAGGTGCCTTAGAATTTCAAAAGACTCAAAAGAATAAGAGCATCAGAAAGATCGAGAGAAAACCACTAATTAAATTCTTGTATTGTACTCATATAGAGGGGGACATTGGGGGGTAGCCCATACCGCAATACCGCAGCATAAAATCAAAAATACCGCAATACCGCAAGGAAAATCAACAAAATACCGATACCGCAGGTATGTATATCAGGCAGGTACAAATATTTTTGGAGGGATGTAGGATAAGCGATCTAGTTACGGTCAGTTGCGCGTTTTACATAGTCGTAGTAAGACTTACCTCGTAGAAGGAACTAAAACTTTCGCAGCAAATGACCACGTGACACTCTCGTAACAGTTCCAGGTTGCATACCGAAAATGTTACTTGCTATCTCCAATTTATCCCTTTGTCCTCTTCACACTCCGAATGTGTGGTTCCATAAAATATCCATACCCCCTACACGGATGGTCTTTCAATTTGGACACCCCCCCCTTCACAACCCACTCGACTTTTCGTTTTACCCTTTTTAAATTCACAACTGTGTCATGCTTTAAAAAAACGTTCACTTGGTTTACATACAACATTTGTGACCTCTCACGCGAAAACGATACTGACGGCTATCCGGCTGTGATGTCGTGATTAGCCGTTCAAAATATTTATTTAGCCGTTCGAACGGCTGCTGCTAGCCGTTCAAAAAAACCTTCAGCCGTTCGAACGGCTGCGGCTAGAGTTCAAAAAAAACTTCAGCCGTTCGAACGGCTAGGGCTATCCGTTCGGAAAAAATATTCAGCCATTCGAACGGCGAGCGTGAAATCCTAAAAGCCGGCATGAATCAAAACATGAAAAATAAATAAATATCCGTTTAATACCCGTTTAATTTTTCGTACATGGCATCGCGTGGCGCAGTTTTCCGATTCCTTACTTTACCTTTTTACGCCAAAATTTTGACTATAGCATGACCCGATTGTATAACGCACGCTGTGGTCTAAACTGAGTATAGTGCGACACATCGCGCTTCGTTGTCAAGCACATTCACAGGCTTAGCCAATCTATAAACAGGATAGATGAGAGTGAAATCGTGGCGGCACAAGCGGCCCGTTGAAACGACGTAGTCGCGATTTTAAATTTGTCACATTCACTTCCATCATGAGTTTATGAATGACGCTATTGTATACGGTAGAGATTACAAATGTCGTCTTGAAATCTCTTAGGCTCGATTTTCAGCCGTTTGAGGGAGTCCGGTTTTCAGATCCTCCTCCCAACGGTATGTACTTGACATATCCCTTATTATTTTGTATTTTTAAAACACTTAGTTTTTATTTCAGTAGAAATAAAAGGTAAAAAAAAAAACAAAACAAAACAAAACAAAACAACCAAAAAAAAGAAACAGTAGAATAGGGAATCGAACCCGGGCCGTATGATCTGCTCCATGCACACCATCCACTACACCACCGAGGACTAGCTGCCGGAAACTGCAATTTTTATAAGATAATATGCTGCTAGCCCAGACCATATATAAGAACTAACCCTTTCGATACACTGGAAATACTGGAATCGGTGCTTAACCCTAAATACTAAAATCAGTGCTTCAACCCTAGATACTGTAATCCGACCCTAAATTACACTGCAATATATCTAAATACATTACAATGAGGGATACATGAAATACCATACATTATGAGAAACAGAACACAAACCGCGGTGACAAACATATTGAACTTATTCATTTTTGATAAAACTTGACGTTTCGTATGCTACTACATACATTTTTAAAAGTGACCGTTACAGTGTTAAAAACTATACTTATATAGTAGTAAAAAGGGACTGGGACCGAGATTAAGTACAAAACTTAACAGTAGATCCACAAAAAGAAACAGCTAATTTTTTTAACTCGATTTTAAACGAAGACGTCCTGTCAGTCAGATAGTGACTCTGAAGAGCCAATAGAGGAGTCATGAACTGATAAGGTTTTGTAATGAAATAAGGTGCTTTAAAATAACAATGTTGTAAAATAGCATGCATTAAATTTACATCGACATTAATTAAGATACATTAAATTAACGCGAATTTTGTAAAATCGCGGTAATTGTCCAACAAGTGGTGTGCGCGAAGGGGATCTCTAGGAGTGTTATTTCATAATACTATTTGGGGAATGACAGCAAAGGTCATCAGCCTGTCAAATACCGAAATACCGCGCGCAAAAAAAAAAAACGTGTTTGACCGAATACTGAAGTCCGAAATAATCAAATACCGCATACCGCAGTCTCAGACAATACCGAAATACCGCGTTCAAAAATAAAGTTTACCGAAATACCGCACGAAAAATGGACCAATACCGCGATACCGCGAACCCCGGCCCAATGTCCCCCTCCATATATCAACCCAAAGCAAAGCCAATAAACCAAACATTGAAAACACTTTCCCTGTCAACGACCACTCGATCGATCGATCGATCAAACCGATCCAAGCCGTTAAGAATTAAACTAACTCGAACGTTTCTATGAGCCGCCGTTGTTTTACCGAGTCATTCCCTCGATTTCAATCGTCTGCCTGGCGTCTTTCTCTGAAGTTGTGAACATGCATATGCAAAAAGAGCGAGCAGAGGCTGAACTCCTTGGCAGAGATTTGGAAAACAGCTAAATTAATTTTTTTAAAAAGAAATTACCAAACTAGTTCTTCCACTTCAGTCGTGGGCACATGGAAAATTACCAGAACTATTACAACCAAGTTCATGTTGCACGCACCTTCTCAAATGTTCCTCGAGACATTCTTTACAAAACCTATGCCCGCATCTTGTAAGAACAGGTTCCTTCAATGGCAACTGACAAATTAAACAAAGGAAATCATCTTCAACTTCACTCACAAACTCCTCGTCATAACCTGAAGGTAAGTGAATTGGCGCTTCCGCCATTTTGTAAATGTACGATAAGCTATTTCGAAAGCGAAACCTTCGGGGTCAAATTTTACACATAACCTTTTTTTGTTTCGATTTTGATTAAATTCGAACGCAGCGATGATTGGCCCTTTGGCAATAAGATCAAAAAGAAAGGAATGAATCGCCCAAAACATTTGTCTACTCTTTTTACTACTGAATTCACTCATTATATATCCTTAATTGTCTTGCCTATACGAATGAAAAAACTCATTCATCTAATTAATTAGAGTTTATGAGTTATTTTATTTTTTTTTGTGTCACGATTGTGCACTCTCGGTTCATAGCTCTCCCATAAACTTCCGGTTTCTTGACTTCCAGCTGCTCTCACTTCCGGTTGTAAACCGTAACGTTATCAAAAAAGTGTTTTTGAAGTGTCACGACACCATCTCTATGACGGGTAATCGCCGTCAAAAACAACAGAGCAAAAATTAATTGTCTCGTAATTTCTGTTCTGTTGCTTCAATTTCTGTTTTAATGTCTTTTTTCCACTTCTTATGTCTTAAATTCTGTTTTATTGCTTCAATTTCTTTTGTGATATCTCAATATAGACCGCTTTAGCTTGTATGTTTTGTTTTCCCAATATAAGTCATATGATGTTGTCAAGGGAATTTGTACTTTGTCTTTTCTTTTTACATATACACGTGAAGAAAACAAAATTTAAAAGAAACAGTTCAGTCTAGGGTAACATCACATGATCTACATTGGGGAAACAATACATACAAGCTAAATAGGTCTATTTCCGTTCCAATCTCTCTAGAAAAGAATTTGATGGCTTGAAACAAAATCGGAGGTTCTGCATAACACAATTTGAAACGTAATTTTGGCGGAGATCACCCCTCATACGTCTCCTACAACCCTAGTCTCCTAGCCTGCGTGGCAGGCGTTCTAAGGGGAAGGGGAAGAGGGAAAATTCGGGCGCGCGAGAACGCGAAGGGCGCGCGAGGGAGGGAGGAAGGGAACGTTCCCTTCCCCCTCCCTCGCGCGCCCTTCGCGTTCTCGCGCGCCCGAATTTTCCCCTTTCCCCTTCCCCTTAGAACGCCTGCCACTCAGGCTACTAGTCTCCCACGCAGCCGTTATTTGTCTCGTCACGCAATGCTCCTCCCAGTGGGGAGGAGCGTTGCGTGACGAGAGTGGGAGATCCTCGTTTTTATCTCCTGTAAGTTAGCATATATTTGCTACTCTAAATTTTCGAGTTGAAATAAAGTATATGTATATGTATGTATGTATGTTAAAATTGGGTCAGCTTTCAAGCCGCTTGTGAACTACTCTTATCAACGAATGATCCAGCAGCCTTTTCTCTAACATGTCATACGCAAACAAAATGTGAAGCTATGCAAGGATTTGGGAATAGGTTCCATTTCCACAAAATGCACGACTGTTTCATGTAATTCTGTTAATTACTCGAGAATGCACCGAAGACAGCCAAACAGTGAGTGTGCAATTTAGCTTTGTTTACATGATTCGCGATCGGTGTTTTAAACACTTATAGGCCACTTTTATAGCTGCACAGTGGTTTGAGAGAGTAAAGGACTATACAAAACTACAGTGTTATTACCGAATGTGAATATTTATTGTGAAATGCGGACGAAACGTTTCATAATGAAAACAGCGATGAAACTGGCCTTTGCAGTGAAACATGATTCAGTAGAAAGATTCGGTGAGCGAATAGTTGTACTGTTCCTGACAGTATTTATAAATGTCTCGTTTATATTAAGAAATACAAACCAAATAAATGTAAATAATAATCAGTCAATATACATGTATTGCTATCATTTTAATGTCAAAATTTTGTGAGAAGTTGCATAATATGAGGATTCTAACTTGGTAAAGTCAGGTTGATTTTTATGTAGAAAAATTGTGCTTATCTCATGAATTAAATGAGAGGAAATTTAGAAGCATATTGTCATAACTGTTGGATATCAGGGTTTTTATGTTGCAGTTATTAAAGAGTATTTGGATGGTACATGTACTTGAATGAAACCAAATTATGAAATTCTTATGTAAAGGTCCAGGGCCCGGTTGCATAAGGCGACTTAAGATTAAATGGGATTTTTTGCAACCATTCTCTGTGTTTCTGAAGATTTTCTTGCGCGTTATCATGGATAGCTCGACCGAAGGAGGGAGGGACCGAAGATGCATTAACGAGTACACTCTTTTTTTATTTATAAGAATGTTGAGGCTGAACTTGGCGAATATACCCAAGGGAGGGCTGAGATTTTCTTATTAAGTACATTTTCTGCGTGTTGATGGAAAATAAATACAATAAAATCACATAATATTTTAAATGAACTTTAATATACCTGTACCATTAAAAAGTGTGGTAAATTCTTTCCTTTTTCAACCAAAACGACAAAAACTAGTACTAGACATGAATATGATCGACATATCGGCAATTCGGATAAAAGGTACAAAAGATATCCATGACAGTTGGTCGTTTTAATAATATTCTATAGGAAGTTTGTAGACGTCCATGAATGAGGGCGGTAAATAATGCAATAGCGTGTATGTCTGTGAGTGTGTACCTAAAAAAATATAAAGGCATGGGTGTCGTGGAGGCTTCATGAAATACTATACTCTGTAATCTAAGAATGTACCCAAAAATATTTTCAGCCTAGAGTCGGCAAAAAATAAGAATATGCAGCCTGCTGGGCATCTCGTGTTGTTTTATGCCGTCCGCTGCTTTATGAGACGAGATAGACGAGATTTAAACAGAATCCTTGGCTATTTTGAGATAACTATTCCCACCTATGCACCGAGTGAATTTTGGAGTCATCTTCGAATGACTAGGGAAAGTTCATTCAATATGACAAAGGGGGGGGGGGGGGGGGGGGGGGGGTGGAGGGAAGAAGATATTGAGGGGGGGCTCCGAAAATTTTAGACATCCGAAGGGGGGGCTCTGAAAAAATTGTTATCAGCATTATAAAAGTGACAGGCCAAACACGACTCCCGCTAGTCGCAAAATGTATAAAGAAGCCTTTAGAATAGCTTTCCCAAGAAGGTCTACGAGATATTTGTTCCCCTTAGTTCACCAAAATAGAGATGTGACAAGTGCTCGATATGCATTGTATGACTATATAAAACTCTTTAATGACAGGAGGTCAGTTTACAAGCTGTGCAAAGCCATTTATAGAATTATTGTTTCTACGTGCCTTCGTTTTGCAAGCTCTCTCGGCATATCTTAGGGCTTCTTTGGCTAACTTTTGTTGCAAGATAAGTAGTGATCGGCTCCAGTTTTTGTTATTGTTATGAATATGCTACTAGGATCAGTCAATCTCTCAGCCCGTGATTTAGTGTCTAAGTCTGCGGTGTGCAAGACTTATGAGAAAGTGGATCTTTATCACGGATGTAAGCGTCTAAGATCAAAGTCTGAAGCTGCCGTGTCTCTATTGGAATAATGACTTCTTGAAGTTTTTAATACGTTTTTAATAAATTTATAATTTTAATATGGTTGGAGGAAGGTCATTTCTGGAATCCGAGTGCGCTCGACATGATGATGATAATACGTTTTAGCTCCTTGTTTTATTCTGTTTTTGAGTAGTGTTTCCTGGAGCTTGAAGAGCCTCCGTTGTTTCATCATGGCGTTATTGCATCCCGACATGGCTTGTACAGATATGGTGATCTGTTTTGAAAATCTCACGGATGCTAGTGAATTCTTACGTTTTTCTTAAGCAAGACTCGAGTTTCGGTTCTTAGGTGAACCTCATCAGTTGCTCCCATAAGTAAATGTCTCGAGGAATAATATGAAATTATTCCGTTGTTCATGAGATGTTTGCCGCAAGAGGGGGCTCCTAAAAAATTGAAGCGCTAGCGACAGGCACACAGTATGAGATCTTGTGCACAGAAATAATTAACCGTGGAAGAATTCCAACTGGAAATACGAGAGGTAGGCAGCCTATTCCTCCAGTAAAGCAAGTGCTGGGGATAGCGTTTCTGTGGTCCATAGTGTCGGAGATGAACAAGCAAGAACCACATTGACTGAAGAAAGGAGTAACTCTTCTCCATGTCGGATATCTTCTACGTATGCGCATATAATATATAGGCTACTTGGAGCCTCGTGTTCTTCTAGCTGCACCGATCTTTATGCAACGGTTTATACGTGTAATTTAGAAAGTAAAATTTGGAATCATTGTCTCGAACTTTGACTGTGGCCGCTCTGGGAGCGAAAGGGTTTGTTCGCAGTGCCCCAAATCCGCACACTGTGTATGGTTATTAACTCGTGAATGCACGAAAGCATTCATGGCGAGATATACTGAGCAGCTGGGGCAAATCTCCCTCTGTCAGTCGCTCGGTCGGTGGGTGGGTCCGTCGGTCGGTCGCTCAATGCATGCTGTAAACTTTTCACTTGTAAATTCCACTGATCATGTAGTGCATATCACAAGTCGGCCTTTATTCGTCTCAAGTGCAGAGAAATATATTTAAGAATACTCGACCGCCGAAAAAGAGCACATAGTAAAAGCGTAATAGTAAAATCTACTTACTCTTTCACTTTTGGAGTCCTTCAATTTCAAGGCACAAGCTCTCGAAAATTAACACTAATCTGCGGACTTCAAAGGGATTTTTCAAATAAAGACTTTGGTAAACGCTACGACACTTTAATTGTGTGAAGTTTCGCTACGTAGTCTCTGCGTTTAGTGCGTTTATCTTTAATTGTGATTACATGCGGCAATTGTGTGCCTGAATGTGATTTTTTGTTACCTGATAATTAAGTAAATAAGTGGCCTTATGAAATGATTCCGGCTGGGATATCTTACTCGATCTGCTGGCTGTCATTCATCGATTCAGAATGCACAAATGCAAGGCAACGCTCATAAGATTGCATAGGATCATTGTCGGACACAAGATGAGTTGCAAAATACATATTACTAACACGCTTGCATATCTGGCAAGTAAAAATTTTGTCGTTCATCTGTGGCTCGTAATGCAACCTTTCTCGGCCTGCAACGAGGGTTTGTTACACACGCGATATTTTTCGCTTGGATATAAATATCATAATTTGAAATGAAACGCGCGCGCTATAAACCGAATTTTTTTTATTTCAAGATAGACCATTTTATCACGGGAAAAACGATGTTTGAAGACTGAAATTTGTCGTCGATGTTGATGTGGCATTTCCTAGACCAAAACGTTGGTTTCGAACAGTCTTTTTCTCTATTTCCAATGTACCAATAGACAAATACCAAATATTTGTCAAATAAAAACGTATGTGTGTAGACGTGCCCTTAGAACTTTCAAGTAGAGCCTTGAAACTCAAATGGTTTAAACCTCTCTTAATCCATATATAACAAGGATAAAAACAAGTTTAAGTCAAAATATGCAGATTGATAATTACTACCACTTTATCGACGTGGGGACTGCTCTGTTAAGTCTCTATTCATAAGGGGCAGGGGCTCCACACTGTCTAGGATTTTTGACCGCAATACAAAAAGCACTATTCAAGTCTATAAAATCTAACCGACTTAACCCATATCCAACGCCAAACCGTAAAAGACCAGTCCATCAAGAAAGGATAACGCAATCAGTTTCCTAAGATGGCACAGGTTGGTGTTATCTAACTTTGAATGTTGTACGCTCATCTGCGACTCCCCATCGCAAACAGTTAGCCTTCGGTTCATTGCTTTCTTTCCCGGTTATTGGTGTTGTAATGATTAGCGTTCTGGACCTTCTTTCTGAAGGTCGACGTGGTTCAGTAGCGTTTGCTCCATATTGTCTCGATCTGTCCATCTACACAGGTGTGTAAATGGTACCGAAGCGAACATAGAGCAGTAATTTCAATCGAGTGTCAAATTAAGTAATTTCTCTATTGTTTTGGTTTTACATTGCTACGCTTTGTGATTGGTTTAAAAAAATCTCGCGCCACTTTCTTGACCAATCAAAAGTAAAACCAAAACATCGTGACTTGCTCGCACGCTTTTTCCCGCGCTTGGCGGCGGGCTACATGTATTTGCTACAAATATTCTGATTGGTTCATTGGACTATCTGGGTCTGTTGTTATTGGCCAGAAGTGAAAACCGCTCTAATGCTGGGCGTAACCGTGCGTAGACTAGCTTCCTATCCAGTGGGGTTTACTCAGCTGAACTCAGTAGTATTGCCTTTGGGCTACCCACGTTCTTTTTGTCAGCGTATGCAACTGGCGAATATTTTTTACTTGGAAATCAACCGCAAGGTAAAACACACCTACCCACGCCTACTTTTGAACAAAAATAGTCTAAAATCATATTTGCAGCTTTTCCACGCAGCTGGATGCGATAGCAATGAACAGAACTCGCCGCTTTTTCACCGTAATTTTCTCCCTTTTACTTACGAACAGGATTTTTTTACTTTCTTTTACGATGCTGCCGTCAATGTTGGTGAGTCCGTTTTTATGGATCATGATAAAAAGAGGTAACTCATGGAAATTGACGCGTAAAAAGGGCTCCCTTTTTCATTTAACACAATTCCATTCTGCAAAGTCATTCCTCCTTTTACCCTCACCTCACTGAGTATGCAAGCAATCTCTTACTTCTTCTATTTTCTTCAAGAGAACCTAACGAGCCAAGTTTTCCCGTCACAGGCTTTGTTTCATGTATCTATTGGCGATTTAAAGCGGTTTAAAAGGATATTTGTATCAGCTACCGATTTTAGATATCATTAAGTACAAACAAATGAAATGAAAGGCTGATCGTACAGTAAAAGAATATATTTCTTAACCGATTAATTTCGAACAGCACCTGATGAAGAACGGCCGTGCTGTTCGAAATTAATCGGTTAAAAAATAAATTCTTTTACTGTACGATCAGCCTTTCATTTCATTTGTTTCTTATTAATTTCGCTGATTAGATCCTTCACAGGGATCCAGTATTTCGAATTTGTCGAGTGGTCCTTTCATTTACAATTTATCATCATTAAGTGTTCAAAATACAAAATATGACTCCAAAAAGTTAGCTAAGTACGATTTCCAATTATTTTTAAAGGGCGGCGCTATTTGCCTCCCTAAATTTTAGTTGACATTCTGAGAACTACACATGCAGGCGTATAGTTTTTGTTGGCTCCGAAAAACCTTAAATTTTCAGCGAATTGTACTCCGAAAATCTGATGGCGGTATGAGCCATCCGGCCGAATAGGACCGAATAGGACCTAATAGGACCGAATAGGACCGAATAGGACCGAATAGGACCTAATGGGACCGAATGGGACCGAATAGGACCGAATAGGACCTGATAGGACCGAATAGGACCGAACTGACCTAATAGGACCGAATAGGACCGAATAGGACCTCATGGGACCGAATAGCTATTTGGCAAAACAATTCGTTTGGTCGCCCTGTTTCTTTGGCGCGAGGAGTCCGCGAGACTCCTCGCGCCAAAGAAACAGGGCGACCGAATTGAGCAGCAAAACAGATAGAAGTCAACTTTGTTCTTAGTGCTCCTCGCACTTCCTAAGTGTTTTTAAACATTCCAAAGTGCCTATTAATAATATATAAGTTTTTTTTTAACTCAACAATGCACGGGCAACAAATTTACTATTTCCTTTATAATGATGCGGCGACTGGTTGTAGCAAAAGCGCAGAGACGTTGAGTGGTCAATTCAATTGTTTTCATTCTTTATTATGATTTTAATACCGGCAGTGGTGTCGCTTCTAACACACTCGACCCCTCAACTTTAATTTATATTCGCGCTTGAGACCGGAAAAAAGGGCTTCATATAGTTACGTCATAAGACAAACTGAATGCAAGGCTGGCTCTACAGCATGGGCTGATTTATTTAGCGGCCAATATTTCGGCTAACAAAATTAGCCTTCCTCAGGGCCAAGGCTATACTACGTCATGACCAGGCTGTTGCCATGACACTGATACCGGAACTTTCCTTGAAAGAAGAAAAAGAAGAAATTTAACAATACGGAAAACTTCCTTTTTATACCGACCCAGTTAATCGTTAGTTAAACTGCTTCCCTCGACATCTAAACTACTTGCAGCCTGTTTCTCTCTCGAAATACGATACGCTCGAAAAACCTCGAAATTGCCGAATTCGAAAGGAGCAGGAGGTGAGAAGGATTGGGACGAGACGAGGGAGCGGGTGGAGATGGGGCTTGCCTCTAACATAATTGTACCCCCCAACGGGGGGTAGGAGGGAGGGGGGGTGGGGGGGTTAAAGCGAAGACTTTCAATATCGTATTTATTAATATTATTGACTTATATTGCTGAATCATGGCGAATACAAATTCGGTGCTCTGTATCAATTTAAGACTGGAAATGAGAGCTGAGGAGTTAGGCATTTTAAGAATGTTCAGTTGTGATTTTCAGATTTATCATGCTGTTTATTTCGGCTTTATTACAGTATTAAAAAAACAGTTTCTTTTTATGATTTCAGTAGACAAGAGAGCTCATTCAAAAAGGGAAATCAGTCAATTGTTTTGAAATTTTGAATCAGTTTGAATTGAAAAACAACAACAATAACAAAAAAAACCCGAACGAGACAGATACAGTTAATGAATCATGGAAATTTTTGACTGAAGAGTTTCAACTTGACAGGACCATTGAAATATTGTAGAAAAGGTTTTCAGGCAGGTGCAATATCGAACTATATCAGACCAATCACGATAAACTGAAGCCAGCAGTAAAAACAACAACTACCCTGGTAAGCCTTTTAGAAGCGTTTTACAGTTTTCTGAACATCAAGAATATTATACAGAAAGATCCGCGGAGAGCTATTCTTTGTCATGATCTGGCTTCGATCCGCAGACAGGATGTTCTGAAAAAAAATATTATTTTCCCTGTTTGAGTGTTTCTACTCGGCTCGCACGAGCCGCTGCTCACCGCTAAACATATCACCTGATTGGCCAATCACAGGGCTGATATTCTGCGACGTCAGAATGTTATTTCAGTAACTGCTGACAGCTTTCCAATGGGTTTTACTTATCCGCCATCTTTTTGAACGTCGATAGTTTGAGAGGTTCCTGTCCTTTATACGCTAGATATACTGTTTCCGCGCTTAATTTCGCAATAAAAAAGGCTGTTACAATTTCAATGGAGTGCAGTTGGAGCGTTTTATGGTGTTTTGGGTGAAGGGCTGGCTGAATTGAACGTTCAATGTTGGTGTTTCGCGACCCGAAGACGATGCCCGTACAGCAAATCGTGGTGAATCCAGTTACTCTACAACAGACGAACAACAAGGAAAGAAAGGTCAGTTCTTTAAATCTCTGAAGCTTTAAAACTTTAAAGCTCTTCTTGTTATCAGAAAAGGGCACTTCTCACGTATTTAGCGAATGAAATTCGCCGCGAATTTCTCGCACCTTTATGCGTTTGTTTATCTAGGATAGCATGATTGAATTTCCAAAGAAATGGCGTTTACGAAGTCTTCGATTGTGGTTATTGTGTATGGCAAGGGACGCACTGCGTTAAGTATATATTGGAAGAGGAAATTGTAAAGATAACTAATTTATTTCTCGTTTCATCTGACGGTGTGCCTGTTTTACCCTCCATATTTAGTTGATATTCAGCAAGCATTGCAACCTATAAAATCATAAAACTTGTTTCATCGCCTCGTCTGATTTTAAAGCTTTCTGGTTTTTATTAAATGGCAAATATGGAGGAGTGATATTAAAATATGTGATATTTTTCTCGTCATCTTGAATTGGTTGCTGTATTATAATAGAAAAGAACTGTTGAACGTCGTGCCGTGTCGTATTATTTGGTGTTCGCAGTTTCCGGGCTATTCAACCATAAAAGTCGTCGGTGATTTTTGTGATTTCGTCGAAACACATCAGAGAGGGGTTGATTAGCTAAAAAGGTTTTTAAAGCTTTCAATTACAGCTAGAGCTAGCCGTTCGCTTGGGAAAGAAAGTGTAGTCCGCTGAAGTGACACTCTAATAAGCTTGTATTTCAAAACGATTGCTCCGAATGTCCGACGTGACCGTCTTCGCGTGGTTAATTATAATAGCTGGAATATATATTTTGTATTAAATTAAAAGCAGTGATAAACCTCAAAAACAGGGCCTTATCGTGTTTTTTGGACTTATTTGTAATGTCTTTTAGTTCATGGTAAAATATGAGAATACACTAATACTACGAGCTCTGTACTTCAAGCTCTAAATGTTGTTGGATATTCTTTGGTTCTCAAATTATTGATTATGTTTTTATTTTCATCTAGGGATCATGATACATTGTCGAATAGCGAATAAACTGTAGCTAAAACATGTCGATGAAAATTTTCTGCAAGTCTCGTTTACCAAAAAAATAAATCGGTGTTGCATATTTCTGAAATAGTGCTCAGAAGAAAATATTTTATTTAACTAGTAGCAATTATGTTGTTATACTGTTTTGTCTTGACTGTAGAATATGTTATCATTCAGTTTGTAGATAACACACTATCCAGTGTTGTCTGTTCAATGTACACTGTATGAAGTTCAAAATCTTCCCTGTTCTCAATAGATGTAGAATTGATGCTGTGATACACTGGGTTAAAATTTTATTTACATGTACAGTGTAGGCACTTCAGAAAGTCAGCACATTCTCTGAGATATTTATTGCTGGTATTCAAATGGATTATTCGGTGGAAGTTGAATAATACAGCTGGGTGTTTTTGTGAATCAGTTTTAAATAGAAAAAATTGCTGTATAACACAACTTTGCACTGTGAGTGAATAAATCATTGAAATTACCCAGGAATCATCTTTGCTCAAAGCCAGGCATGATTAAACAGAAGACTTTAACATTATCTCTGTTTGCACTTGTTTTGTACCTTAACCCATGTATATGGTACCTTAACCCTATGTAGCCTGGGCTGTTTTTGCCCCCCCCCCCCCCCTACCCCAAGTATCTTCAACAACAACAACAACAACAACAACAACAACAATCTTTACCTTGTTACAGTTGGACTGGCCTGCAGGTAGCTAGTGCTAGTCTTGGCAGGCCTGGCTACGTGTATTTAAGTTTATTACACAAATTCTTTATTTTATAGATACATTGTAGTGATGAAAACAAAAAGAGAAAATAAAATAGAAAGGAGAGAAGAAAAAAGAAATTTCACTTGTATATAAGATTGTACCGCAGGGTTGATTAGAATGAGGATTTATAATATAGAATTGTTAGATGATACTTTTCCTATTGGGGATTTGACTTTAGAAATAATATTGTGTATGTCAGGAAAGGAATCTTTGAGAACGCTCAGCAGTATCTGTTGTGGTGCAATTTTGTCCTTGGTGCAAATTTTATTTTCCTCTGTTTTTGGGTATGGAAATGTATGATAATGAATTTTAAACAGGAAAATGAAATTTGCACCAAGGACAAAATTGCACCACAACATATATTTTGAATTCTGTTTTTGAACAATTGTTTAGCAGTTCTCTCAGAGAGCATGGTATCTCATAAATTTCCACAGTTTGGTTTGGCACCTATTCTTGTAAAGGAGCATTCAGATCTCATCTCATAAAACTGTCCAAATTGACTCAAAAGTTATCAAAAGCAATAAAGAAATGCTACAGAAATGGCATAAAAATGTAGAAGTTATAACAACAACCTTTTTCTTCATTAAGGTCGCGGGGGACAGGTTCCGCTCATCAGTATTCATTTATGAAAAGAGTATGCACGAACTGCGACAGCTGATACCGAAAATGCGCGAAATATTCACGAACAGTTTCTGCATCAATAATTGCACGTGCATTAAAGCGCTGTCTGGTAAAATATACTATTTTTTAACGCATTGTTCTTTCCGCATGAAGTGTTGATCACGACAATAGCGCGTGGATTAAAATTAGCAAAATTATCATAAATTTATATTTTTTGCATTCGTGTTTGCTCGGGAAGCCTTCGGAAGCGTAAAACAAGCAATTTTGTGTCCAAGAATTCAGCGCGGACAGAGAATTTCATGAGTTGACACTGCAAGGAGGTAAACTAGGTGTATTGTAGATTGTCATATCTGACTCGAAATTTTTAATTAGGCTTTCAAAGGGAAGATATGAGGCTTCAAATTCTAACATGGACAATTTTCCTCCTTTAAAAGCTAATAACTTTTAATTAAAGTTGAAATCAAAAAATCGGAGTCAGATATGACACAATAGACGTTTTGACGGATTAGTGAGTGGGGAAATCAACTTGCTTTGTGTTCTTCTCGAGGAGAAAACTTGGACACAAAACCACGTTTTAAGAAAAGATCACTTTAGTGGCTTACAGCACTGCCTCAAAGCGCAATCCCTTCAATAAAAAACAATCCTTACGCACTTCTTTTATTCGCCAATATCTCTGTTAAATTTTAGCGAAATCGGCTTTCAAACCTTCACGATATAACGTTTTTAAAAGTGACACCCCTGCCAAAATTTTGCCTTATGTATTTATTCATGGCCAAGTATCCCCCGCGACCTTAAAAGGTAAAAAAGGAAATTTCAAAAAACTTGGCTGTCAAAATCTTGTTGCCATGGAAACATCAAGTCATGTGAATAATAAAATGTCAAAAAATACCAAAATGTTGCCAGATAAATTTTAGGAAAAGTCACAAAGTTTGATGATGTTTGATTTCATATTTAAAAAGATACAAATGTTAAACTTTACACTGCAGGGTTACAGTCAAACCAGATGTTCTTTTGCGGGCAACTTTGCAAACTTCTGCCGCAACATTGGTATTTTGATTGACAGTTTGCTTCGAGCAAGTTGCAACTTCCGCGAGCAAGTTCCTATTTCAAACTTGCGGTCAGTTGCCGGATTTCTGAATTGACAGTACTTGGTTTGGTTACCTTGCAGTATTCCACAAACTCTACGATGTCAGGAGTATAAACTGTTCGTTCCTTCCAGCCAGGTTTACCGGGAAAATATGCCTTGTATTGTCAAAATCTGTTTACAATATTGGATACAGTTTGCCTTGATAATCCAACAATGTGTGCGATTTGTTCTTGTTTTATACCAGACGACCATTTATATTCTCTCTCTTTTCTCAACTGAGGTGGTATTATTGCGATGTACGTGAGCCATAATTGAAGAAGGACGCGTTTTCACAAAATTCGCAATTTGCAACTGAGAACAAGTTTGAAATAGGAACTTGCTCGTGAAAGTTGCAACTTGCTTGCCTAACTTCCAACTTGCTCGATGCAAACTGTCAATCAAAATACCAATGTTGCGGCGGAAGTTTGCAAAGTTGCCCGCAAAAGAACATCCGGTTTGACTGTAAAACAGAAAATCTTCAGACCAACTTTATTTTATTTGTAATTGACATTGTGTGTTTGTAAATCAAGAAAAGGAAAAACTTGTTGAAAACCAACTGAAGATAATCTGTACTTGTATTTCTTAAATTACATGTAATCTTAGTGTGCCCATTAACTGCCCTTGTTTTCCATTTTAAGTAACCTATGAATTATAGTTGAGATTTTTGTGCTAGCTTACTGTAGAACAAAATCTACAAAGGAGATTGATCCACATTTGCCATGTGTTATGGGACTACATGTACATTTAGATCAGATTAAAATGTTAGTGTTCAATGTAGTAAACAAAGTTACATCATTGCTTTAGAGGAGATTCTTTGTGCGTACATTTTCCTACCCTGAAAAGCAGTTAAGTAGATACATGTTGATTAGGTCGTTTGTTTTAACCTGCTTAACATGCACACCTTGTTGTTTAGTATTTGAAAGTTTCTGTGATCCCACATTAAAAAAAGTGGCCTTAGCTTGATATAAGCCAAAAAGACAGCAATCCAAACAGTTAACCTTTCTAGTACATCATTCAGGTGGCAATGTAGGATTGATTTTGCTGCAAATCTGCCAAATCAAGCTGCACTGAATTACTAATGAAGGGAAGTTTGTCTTTTGTGAGGCTTTTGCCCAACAATGTGGGCACCTGTATAAATGAAGGTTGACATTTGTCAATGTCTACAGTCAAATCATGCCTTACTGACACCTCTGTATAACAGTCAATCCATTGTTACAGATGAAAGCTAAAGCTAGAGTGAGACAAATTTACTGTTCCAAACTAAAGTTTATTATGGACTTTCTAGTGATTCATGATCATGAATCCAAAATATTTTTTCTAAATGTCGAAACTTTTGAATGAAACCCTATTTCCTTGAATGAAAATGTATTTCCCTTGAATAAAAGAGTTAAACATTATTTTATCAGAATTCAGTGTTTTGCGATTTATTTATCCTAATTGTAGGCTTGCACAAGTCGACAGTGCGGAGCACTGGCGTCTGCAAAATATTATAAACATCACAACATTATTTAAATTATTTTAGTAACCTAGTTTTATAATATCTAGTGTTTTCTAAAATTTCTGATTTTTCCTGTGTATGCAGAATTCCATTAAAATGCTATTTAATTTAATTATATTTACTAGTGCTTCTTTACCATGCTCATTGGCTTCATGAAGAAAACATTTGAACAAGTTTGATCGCAATTTGCCTTTAAGATTAAGTTGGAAGCTTCTGATTATTTGACATTTCCTTCAAGGTTGAACGCATCAACTAAACAGTACACTAAGAAGAGCGGAATAAAATTTTGGACCTTTGCGTGTATCAGTTTACAGGGAACGTGCAAGAAAGAAGCGATGTGAAAGCAAGCTGAAACAATTCTACAAATAGAAAACAATTTGCAGAATGGTGCAACTATTTTTTTTTGTCAAAAATCTTTTGTCCTTTTTATCTCGTTAATGCGCATGCGCATTAAGCGAGATTTCGGAGTCGAGTACGAAAAGGGACAAAAGTTGTTAACAAAATTTTGTGGACTTTTGTCCGGGGGGGTTTCTTGTCCCTTCTTTATAGAAGCTATATTAGGGCATTGAGGATATGGTTGGTTAAACCGGTTAGGATTTCAAGAAAGGCGTCACATACTGCCACTAAAATTTTTGGGGAGCACCCCCGGACCTATTGTTAATTTCCCAAGGGTATTGGGATGTCAGAACTTGTGATGAACTTGTCATATCTCACATTACATTACCGCAAAGGTATTAAGTCCTTCTTTAAGTTTCGATATCTCACGTTACCTATCAGTTTCAATCATTTGTCGTAAAGCCATTGAAGCTGCTTTAGAAGGGATGCGTTTTCTTGGGAAACGCAGTTTGAGAATTTCACGGTGTATTTTTACGAATGGAGACGTTTTAAGAAAGTTAAATGGGACAGAAAAGTTTGTGTTTTAATATGAGCGATATGGCAGAGCAAAATAGCATGAACTTTGCGTTTTTTGAGGAGCACCCCCGGACCTATTGTTAATTTCCCTAGGGTATTGGGATGTCATGAACTTGTCATAATTATCTCACGCTACGTCACCACAAAGGTATTACAGTTCTTATTTAGTTTCGATATCTCACGTTACCTACGGTATCAATAATCTTTCAAATTTCAAATCATTGCCATTAATAGATTTAGGTACATGGTAGAATGTATTCACGGTGATAAAAATTGCGCTTTGATTATGCAATAGTATGCAAGGGACCTCGTGATTTTGCAGACTTCGTCAAACTATTTCTTGTTTGCTGCAATTCTCTCTACAGTTCTATTCGTATACAAGTAAAATTTTGTTGTTGACAAAGCAAGCATTTTAACAACCATTTTATAAGCGATCTGAGCGTTTCAATTCAAGACAGACATTGGAACTTATTATTACGGACTTAATTGAGAAGATATTATTTGAGTGCCAATACGAAGAAAATATCAAGAAGTGGTTAGGATTTTATCGGATACACCGCCACTAAAATTTTTGGGGAGTACTCCCGGACCTATGTTAATTTCCCTAGGGAATTGGCATGTCATAATTTTTTTTTAAGTTTTGATATATAGCGTTACATATCAATCTTTCAAATTTGTTTTTACGTGGATGTGTCCGAGACGGCATTGATCTTCAAAGGTTCAAGAAATTTGTGTTTTTCTTGTCAATCATATGTCATAAAGCCATTAGTGCTCATTTAGAAGGGTAAAAAAGGTCAAATGTTCTTGGGAAACGCAGTTTGACTGAAAATTTCACGGTGTATTTTTAAAATGAATGGAGACGTTCTGAGGAAGTTAAATGGCAAGGGAGCAAAAACAATAATTACTAAGTTCAATTTATGAAATGAATGGCTTTGAGTTCTCATAGTATGTTATCATATGATGAACTACCGATCACGCGAACGAAATCATTGCCATTATTAGATTTAGGTACATGGTGGAATGTATTGACGGTGATAAAAATTGCGCTTTGATTATGCAATAGTATGCAAGGGATCTCGTGATTTTGCTGAACAAACTAATTGTGCAAATGTAGAAGTTATTGTTTGCTGCAATTCTTTCTACAGTTCTATTCGTGTACAAGTAAAAGTTTGTTGTTCTGAATTGAATGACAAAGCAAGCATTTTAACAACCATTTTATAAACGATTTCAGCGTTTCGATTCAAGACATACATTGGCATTATTACGGACTTAACTGAGAAGATATTAGTGCCATTTATACGGGAGAAAATAAGACGCGTCTTATCTAAGACGCGACTTAAATAAGATGCGAAGTGTACCATTTATACGTTTGCGTCCAACATAAGACGCGAAGATCACGTATAAATGGTTCGCGTCTTATTTTGATACGGCGCACTTGTTGTTCACGTCTTATTTAGGACACGAAAGCATTTATACGAGGAAGTTCACGTCTTATTTAAGACGCGGACAAAATAAGAACTTAAGATAAGTCGCGTCTAAAATAAGACACGAATGCTTATTTTGTACTGTTTATACGATCGGTTCGCGTCTTATTTAAGTCGCGTCTTAGATAAGACGCGTCTTATTTTCTGTCGTATAAATGGCCCTATTATTTGAGTGCCAATACTACTCAAGTAAAAAACATTTGATAAACGTTTTTTCACCTTTTTCCGGATCCACGGTTGTGGCGTGCAGGAAAGACAGAAACATTTCCGGTGAAGATCACAAGAAAAGACAGAAAAGTCAGAAAAATATAGCACTGCGACAGCTTGAGACTCAGTTGAAGTAAAAAGTAGTGAAAATTGCTTTTCAGTGTTTATCTGGCTTTGACAGCTTTCGTAATAAAGTTTCCTTTTTATCATTGTGGAATGTCCGGTTTCCGGAAGATTAGAAAGAACGGGAGAGAGCGAATCTTAAAAATAAAATTAAAGTTGGAAAAATAAATATTTGCTCAATTCTTTCTTTGAGGAATAGAGGAATTCTAAGGATATGCACTTTTTGTCCTGACTTCCTGACTGAATTTAAGTCTTAAAATAGCAATGAATATGCGTGAACGGACTCTGATCGATCAATGACAGACATTGTAGCGACCATAGGTCATGGATCAGTTCTTTTCTTCTTTAAAATCTCCGTAAAATTCTTAGATGTTTATATCTTATATATAAAGATCTACAAATGCGGATAAGCGTAAACATTTATCCGATGCGTTGTGGCACACATCAAAGATTTAAATTGGATGATCCCACAGGCAGACCAATCGTGATATCCAGTACACAGTAATGAAATATACTAGGTAATAATACGATTTGTCACGGAATTGATAAGCGATAGAAAAATCGAAAATATTACACACTAAAGTCTTCTCACCTTTACTTTATTGTCTCTTGATGTATCCTGACCGGTTTAAATGCATTTTTACAACTTTTGTCACTCGCCCCACTATCCACTACAAAAGAAGGGAAGGCTGGAGACCTCTGAGCGAACCCTCGCCACGCGAAAGCCAATAATTTCTAAACAATTCAACTCAAGCTCCCCGAATTGCCACCAGTGAGGCCGCAGGTTAAATGTCTACCCGTGCGATTCGTGCTAGCTTCCAAATTCCCTTTCACGGGCTCTAAAAGGGCTCCGTTTTGGAGCGATTCTGGCCATCTTCGCTTCGCCATTGTCCGCGATCCAAACGGCTGTACCACGAAATTGGAATACTAAAGCTTAGCGACCGCGTCACAGAGACAAAATGACATTCACCCGAGGGGAGGGTCGTTACTTTTGCCCTCGCGCAAATTGACACCGTCGGGGGAGCCGGTGCGTGTAATTCGAACGGAAACCACACGCGTGACCTGTCACTTATTTGTCTTTATTTGATAAAGTGCAATTTTTCATCAAGATCAAAAGTAAAGTCTCTTTTTAAAATAAAAATGCTCGAAGGAAAATTATTAAGCTTGTTAAAACCAATTTGCGCCAAAAAATCAAAAATCAAAGGTCACGGATATGTATGTGTATACCGGGAGTCTAGGGTGTACTCTAACTGCACCTCCGATCCAAGAGAGAGGAAGATAGGGGCCTTGGGAACGAGGTTGGTAGTTGTTTCAATAACAAATTGATCATTAAAACAGACCGTTGGCCTTCGGGTGTTGATATGAACGATATGGTCAATAATGTTTAATTTTTATTATTAGTAAATTGCACAACCTTCTAAAGTCGCTGTCGTAATTTGTCGTATTTTTGAAGCGGAATCGAGCCGCTTCTCGCTGTTCAGAACGTCTCATGTCGGCAATTTTCGGGGCCAGGTCGTTTGTCGTTTTTACCAAGGCTTCTTTAAGCCGAGATGTTTTGAAAACAGCTTCAGCTATAAAAGGAAACGAAATCCTAATCACCAGCTCTATTCCTACAAGAGTCACCATTCTGCCCGAAGGTACACAATTTTTTAGTTGACGGAAAAAGCGACAAGTAAAATATTTTCATTTGCCTTTTTTACAATAGTCTACCATAGTGAAGTATTTAGATAAAACATTCCTTTTTTACTGAAGTCTTTTTACTGAACTTATTCACATGCACAAAGTTCTTGTTTTGTCTCATACATCCACATATACACTGCACATATAAATTGGCTGTTTAAAAACATTGCTAGTAAATCAATTTTAATCCCAAATGAAAATCGTTGCAATATGTTTTAGTTTTGTTTAAATGTCAATAAATAAAGATAGCAAATATTTTTTAACCTTCGAACATCTTTCCCAAATTTCGATTGATAAGAAAATCGCCATTGTAATGCCATACAAGTCATTGCTACTAAAATACTGTGACTGATACAAAACATAGAAAATTAACTAAGTAAAAGGGCTCTCTAAAGATAGATTGAATCTAAGTAGTTTTGCCACCCCCATCCCTCCTCATAATTTTCCCCCGTAGCAACCAAATTGGCCTCGGCTCATTCGCTTAATATTATCAAGTTGAAGTTTCCCCTCAGCTGTAAAATGAAGACTATTTTGAACAAATACGCTAAATTAACATGAAAATTATTTATATTCATACTCGTGATTATTTTGTTGCTCATGACTTTTATTGATTTGGTGGCTCCTAAAAGAGCCCTTAAGTCCTCTATGACTGCAATGTCTAACTCTACGATTAGACCTACAGGTATTTTCAATCTTTCAACTTCAATAAACCATTTAGCAGCTTTACACATATTACCTATCACGTCTTTACTACATTTACCTATCAAAGGCACCCAACTTTTCCAATTCTTGTTGTTGTTGTTGTTGTTGTTGTTGTTGTTTATTAACCTTACATTCTCTCGCATTAACGAGATGGCTTTAAGAGCCCTTTGATTTTTTTAATTGGCTGATACTTTTTCAATTAGTAGCTGGCAAGAACTTGGAAAAGAGCTTTGTTGGAAGGTACCGAAGCATGCTTCGGTAAAAACCACTGACTTTCTCCATATTTGAGGTGTATTTTCTCCCTTTCATACAGTTTATTCTCCATGAATACAGTGGAACTGACAAAGTTAAATCTTAACTAATTATTATGAACAAAAAGTGTTCTCTTCAAAATCATTTTTAAAAAATCAACCCACAAGGAAGGAAGGAGGTCCAGACCCCCCTCCTGCCCAGATTTCCAGAGCCCTCAACCACCCCCACCCCCCCTCCTGTGAGATCAAGACACCATTTGTAAGACAATAAAACAAAATTGATACTGACCTGATAAACAGTGAGCTATCATAATTATCAGAAAGAACATCAGTCTGGATCACAAAGTATAATTAACTGACATTAAATCACCTAAACCAAAAACCAAGTGTTTTTTCATTGTTTATTTCTGTTTCTTTGACATTCCTTTACAATTTAAGTACTATCTCAAAAAGAAGCTCATACTATCTCGAAAAGAAGCCAATGGGCTTCTTTTCGAGATTACTTTTGCAAACTAAAGAAGGGGACTTCTTTTCAAGATGGGCTTCTTCTCGAGATTAAGCCCACTGGGCTTCTTTTTGAGGTTTTACGGTATGCAAATTGGTTTCCTTCCTTCCTTCCTTAAGCTGTGAACTTTTTTAATTCCCCAGTGTATTGCATCATCCAGATGTCTTGACAGTCTTGTTTCACACAATGCATATTTACACCACGCTAAGATGTTTACACTGCAGGTCGTTTAAAACTGTTTACTTTTCGATTCTTTGACTTAAAACTCAGTATGGAAAAATTAAAACTGATCTGTGGACTTCAAATGGATTATAGTAGCATTTTGAGGAAAATGTGGCTCGATTGCTGTCACTCGCTTACTCACTTTGTTGCTTATTCGTTGATTATAATATTTTATCGCGTTCGAAGAACGCAATTCTAATTTGGTTCGTGTTGGTTGTCCTGTGGTTTATGTGCAGTAAAATTTGAGATTTTTTGGTAGACGGTCTTCCAAATGGCCGCCCCTATTGGTTTTTTCAGGGGCTCATTTCCGCCGGAAGTTCCTTCGAACGTGTCTCCATAATCTCCGATTACTGCTAGTATTATAATATATCAAGGGAGCCTACATGTATTTATTTATAAGCCCAGTGGTTTCTTTTGGGCTTCCTTGCTGCCAAATTTTATATAATTTTATGTACTGTAACAGTGTTTTAGGGCAATAAACTTGAACTTGAACTAATTCCCCACTGTATTATGTTATCCAGTTGCCTTGTTTTACACAATGCATATTTATGTCATGCTAAGATGTTTTTGTGTCATTAATTTAAAGTTATTTACTGCAGTGATGCCACGCTAAAAGTCAAGTTAACCCTTTAACCCCTAAGGTGAACGCCATTTTTTCCAAATTGATAAATACCAGCTCTGCCCCCATGTATGATAATTATACCATTTGAAAGCTTTTCATCAGAGTATTTCATGAATCATAATCAGCATTTGTGAAGGAAATTGTTGCTTTCATACATGTAGAAATACATGTAAGTTTGAAGCACAAAAATTAAAATGTTAAAAATAATGCTGTAATTATCTTTATAATGTTAGGTATACCCTTACATTAATGTAACTAAAGCTTATTTTGCAGCTCTTGGAGCATACAATAGATTAATATGGCACATGTCTTAGACTATGGAAGTACTCAGAAAAAAAAAAATTCCAAAGTTATAGGGGTTGTCAACTACATGTACATCACAAATAGGAGGGGAGGGGGGACAATTTCATGCTTTCAATGAGCAGATGTTTGCAAGGCAATTTTGGTGGCAAAACTTCATGCAAATCTAGCAAATATTGGCCAATTATGACATCATGTGCAATTAGCACTCTTAGGTCTTAAAGGGTTAAGGATTATCAAAGATTGAAACTTAATTACAAAATATCAGAAACTAAAATTAACATTACGTTGTTTTGTATCTGACAAGATGGCTCTTAGAGCCCGTTGATATTGTATTGTTTTTTGTTGATGTTTGAAACCATGGCAGACTTGGAGTTAGCATCATCTATCCCTTTTTTTTCCTTGGCTGTCTCTCTTTTTTCTTTGGCATAATACATTGATAGGTGCATGAAACAGAATCTGTTTTCAAATTTAAGCTAGAATTTATCAGACCAGCAGCACCTGTCCGTCATAAAGTTACAGTAGAACTATTATTGTCTGAAGTGAGGAAGGCACCAACTTTAGGTGTCTGTCTTAGAGAGTAATCAGGGTTGGAAATTGCACTTTACAGCGGTTACCATTACATGTAACACGCGACCCATCACTCTTCATCCCGGAAGGCCAAACTTGAGTTTGGTGGACGTCAATGAAAGAAAAGCCATTAACATTGTTTTTTTAAATTCCGACTGGATTCCGAACAATTTTACCAAAAAGAAATAGTAAACATTTTAAAACAACAAATTTCAAAGTTAATTCTAGTTTTAAAGAGAAGATTTCATTTAACATGATATAAAAACTGGTGCTTCATGCAGCCGCGGCTTCATGAGTTGTGATCCGCCTACAATTCATCATACATCACTGAGTTGTAAATTTATTATCATGTGCAGTGAAATTTAAAAGTTCTATTCTAAAAATATGGTTTCTACAAACAGCAGCTTTTCTTTTTGTGTAAACTGGCTTGGAAATCGAGTTTGATTAGTTTTACCTTCTCTCTGCGGGTAAATTTGTCGATTTAGCTCTGTTTGCTTGAAATCATGTCACAGTCTAAAATAATTTTAATGGCTTTTCTTTGATTGATGTCCACTAAAACTTTATCAGACTGTTTTGAAGGCGGTGGGTCACGTGTTAATGGTAACCGCTGTAAGTGGCACTCACCTGCTTTCCAGTGCAAGTATAATAAAATTAATTATATTATTTTGGATAAGTACAATTCAAACATCACTTGCCCATTATAGCGAGTACGATCTTCACTTTTAGGTTAATAATTCTTGTTGCAACTGTCATTTTTCAAGTAGGATGCAGTATCTTTTGCAACATTATCAGACAAATACAGTGTATGACTGCCAAACTGATACTGCTGGTCACTTCACTTATGTCCAGAAATGCACGTAACTCGGACCTTGGGCACTTCATATAACACACAACCATTTGTAATTTCCATATGACAGAATTGCTTGTGTTTAGGTGAGAATTAGCGCTAGGGGACACTTCATGATGTCTATCATAAAGAGCATGAATCTCATTAACGTGCATCCCTGGGCATACCTCGGTCACTTGGCCCCTGATTGCACTGAAAATGTGAAGAAAAATGCAGCTTCTCCTGGGGTGGGATTTTGTTTTTGGGAGTGTAAAAACTACATGTACTTTAATTTCAATCTTGGCAAGTGTACTCTAAAAGTCACTCAACTCACTGATGAGTGCTTGTAGAACCAACTTTAGTGTCCAACCTTGATATAATGTTATTTCTTGCAGAATTCTAAACCAAAGTCTTCAGACGGGCAAACCACGACACCCATCACGGAGATCAGTATTGAAAAAACCAAACCGCCACCCAAGAAAAGCATATCAACGACCTCAATGGCATCATCCATGGAAATATGTAGGATATGCCATTGTGAGGCAGAGCCTGATCAGCCCCTCATCTCTCCCTGCTTATGCTCAGGCTCTTTGGAGTATGTACACCAGAGTTGTCTGCAGAGGTGGATTAAGAGTTCAGACACTAAGAAATGTGAACTGTGTAAATATGAGTTTGTCATGGAATCCAAGATGAAGCCTATCACAAAGGTTAGTTAGCTGTATAATTATATATATATTATAGTGAATTTATTTATTTTTATTGTAGGCTTTACACTGTAATGCTGCAGGTCCAAACTTAAGCAATAAGGGTTCAAGGTGAAAATATCATAAGTGACCATGTTAGATCTCAGTTTGGTACAGAGAATGGAAGAAACTCATTTTCTGTTTTCTTTTTCATAAACACAAAGAATAGACAATTTTCGTATTCACGGCATTGAACTGGAACTAGCGTGCAGTCGAGGCTCATGCGGGGGAATCTTTTCACATGCAAATATTTTTAATGATATTCTCCTGCATTAGCCTCGACTGTAAGCTAGTTCCAGTTCAATACCGAGAATACGAATATTGTCTATTGGGCTACCATAAAATTAATGCTTCCTATAACTCCTGGGCTTATACATGTACAACTGTGTAAGGATTTTTTGGCAGGCAAGCAAAAATTGTTGTGATAAAGAAGCATTTCAGTTAATTTAGTGTAAATGTTTGTAATAAAAGAATTGCTGTTCAAGAACTGTGGTGTGCTTATATAAATTATAGGCTTATTATAGGCTTATTATAGGCTTATTATAAACCAGCATTTTGCAACAATAGGTTTGAAACTGAAGCAACTAATACAAAAGAAGGTGTATGGATGCTTGATTGATTTCTTTTGTTTTACATGTAGCCCCCCCCCCCCCCCCCCCCCTCCACCAAAGAAAATCAGTTGGGCTTTTTCTTTTTTCATTTTAAGCCTTTTGTTTCAAAATAAATACAGAACTAAATTTCTTACAGAAATGTACCTGACAACCAGTCTTGTGGCCAAAAGAGAGCTTAATATTTAGAGCAATTTAGATTTCAAGGTCAAAATTGGGTAAATGGCCTGGGCAAAATAAAATAATTTATTGTCAGTTTAGATAGATGGCGATTAAGGGCCCAGACGATGGGTGGAAATAGAGGTTGGATTGTACACCCACGAAAGTTTCATGCAGGAACTATTTTTATGTATGGCGACTCCCACTTCATAAAATGCAAATTTTTATTCCTGTCACTTGCCTAAGATCTCTGCTTGTCACTTGGCCAACTTAACATAACGGATAACAAGTTTTTGTTCATAATGGATACCCGGCACAACGTCAACATTGATGTAAACTAAGCAAAACAGTGTTCTGGAAGTGTCATCTCACCATCCTCAACCCACTTTACACTTACATAGTTAGTCCATGAAGGATAATTAGTGAAGGACAATTTGCTGGTTTCCTTGTGGTAGTCTCCTTTATAAAACAATCAGAAGTACATGATTGTACAAACATGGTTTAAACGAATGCGGACTAAGTCCAAGGAATAATTCTTGGCCATTACATTAAATTATAGGACAAAATGTTTCATATGCATGCACATTTCAATAATATTTTTATTGTATACAGTACAACTCAAATGCAAGTTTAATTAAAACCTCTCATCTCGTTTCTCTTGAGAATCAATGAGCCGTTCAGTATGGAATAAGTTACTTGCGAAAAACCTGTGTACATTTGCATGTATCAGAATAAGATATGAATCTGGGACAAGGAGAAAAAATTTAAACTTGTTTAAAAATTTTCAAACCAAAGAAATATTTGAACCACCACAGATACAAGAATCTTTTTTTCCTTAACATTTTTTGCCAAATAAATGTAGGTTAAGAATGGTTTCATTGGTGCCATTACATGTAAGTGAAGTACAAATTGTTGTTTGTTTCAGTGGAAAGCTCTGGACATGACGAGAAGTGAGCGTCGCAAGATTCTGTGTTCAGTGTCATTCCATGTGATTGCCATCACATGTGTTGTGTGGTCACTGTGGGTTCTGATAGAACGCACTGCAGAGGAGATAGAGCAGGGACAACTAAATTGGCCTTTCTGGACCAAACTGGTGGTTGTAGCTATTGGCTTCACGGGTGGCCTGGTGTTCATGTACGTACAGTGTAAAGTTTATGTACAGCTTTGGAAACGTCTCAAGGCATTTAACCGCATCATCTTAGTCAAAGATGTCCCACCACCACAAGAAGGTGCTGAGTATATTTGATCATGAGCCTTCTTCACTACAAGTAGACATTTCAGTACTGAGAAAATCCAGCACATAACATAAGTCTCCTTTTTCTCAGCACAGCTTGTGTGTGAAGGGTCCTTAATTTTAAATTGTCTTCCCAATGCTCAAAATCTGTTTCAATCAGTAGTTTCATGACTCTAACCCAAACATTAGTAGATCTCTAAATAATGTAGAAGTGGTCTTCTGGTTGTTTGGAAGAACACGGTGTCCCCATATTTTAATGCCCAAAACTTTACTGTACATGAAAGTATCCCTGCTTTGTTATGGGTGTCCCTGGGTCTTAGTCTTCTTCAATAAGAAGCATTCCTTGTAAGGCTTCTTTTTAATGACTACATGTAGGCGATTATGGCTACTGCCACAGGTACAAAATGCTGTGTAATGTGTTGTTCCAGAAAATATCATATCCACACCTCCCCACAGAAAGTGTTTTGGTTTAAAGTGCCACCCCTCTGAAAATTCCAGTTTAGCTTCATATTTTCCTTTAAAACTTTTGGCTTTAGAGTAACCCCCCCCCCCCCCCTCGGAACTTCTGCTGACCTTTCATGGGGGGGGGGGGGGGAGAGTGAATATTTCCTGGAACCACACAATAGTAGCTCAATTTCCCAAATAAAACACTTATAAAAGAAGCTTCCATTCTGAGTGGTACAGTAAATACAAAATTTTTTGTTAATGGCATGTAGAAGTGTGAACTTTAGTGGCAAATCATGAATGACTTGCTGCTATACAATTTCATTCAGCTTTAATAGAGTAGACCGAAGGAAGTGATGAATAAATATAAAATAAAGTATGTGAAATGAAGAAGAATTTTAAAAACTTAGTGCATGCAGAAGAATGTGCATGTATAGTGATTGTGAACTTTAATTCTGCAGACTACAAGTTTTCTTTCCTGAAAATTAAAACCACGATGAGTTGTACATATATTTCGCTTACTGATAGGCTTACCATTATGTGAACAGCACGTGTTTTTAAGTTACATGTAGATACTCTTGCAAGAGAAGAAGACAGTATGCCAACCTTTAGCGACTGATATCAAACTATTACTGATGTACTTTGACTTTGGTCTATTGGAAATACACAAATCTATTTGGCTTTAACCTGATGCTATCAAATCCACTAAAGTGGTAAAACTGCCATCAGAAATTTGAATTGGAGGCAACAGGAATCTTGTCATGTATAATTATGCAATCACCACCTTGGTACAGTAACTGTGAAAATGCTGATCATTAGTTGAGGACAAAGTCACATCTACTTTAATCTTAAACAACGATTTTTATTGTTATCACTGTAGTGGTTTTGTTACTTGTCCATGTGGTGATTAGTAAGAGTATTACAGTGTTCATGAATCTTACAGTTGTACAGCTGTAAAACGTAGGCTGTGTTAAATTATTTCTGTTGTAAATATTGTCCCAATTAAATGTTCTCAGCTGTAATATTAAATATTTTTCTTCAATTTCTATGTTAATATTTAGACTGCATGTTGTGAAATAAGATGAACTTCATTGATTAACTGCTCATCAATTCGTTTTTGTATAATTTGGGCCAGTTTGTTTGACTTCTCTATAGAAAGGGCTATGTATTTGACACTGAGATGGAATTTATTTTGTGCAAAGGTTTCGTTATCATACATGTAATACTATTGAAAATATGTGGCTAAATGTAATTTAGGTAAAGTTATACAGGTGGCAAATTGCTGGTCATTGGTGTCCGGTCATGTGGGGCTGCTGATTTCTTACAGCTCACACGCTTGTGCCCTATTATGTCACATCTGTTTTCTTGACAGCTTCAGTGCCTGATTACCCTTCAATTTACCAGAACAATTTGTATTAATTTTTAATCCAGTTGGAAAAAACATCTGTGTATCTGCATCTGTGTGTCAGCATATAATATTATTTCCTACTTTTTTCCCCCTTGAGGAACGATGGTATACTGCTTGTACATTGGGTTTGTTTAGAAGCTGTACATAACTTGTTTAGTCAATTTGAATTGAGTGTTGGTCATAGTCATGTAGAGTTAAATTAACTAATTTGGAGTTGTTAGTTGGTAAAAAGGGGAACGTGTCATAGAATCGAGATTACTTTGTTGATTGTACTCCTGCCTGCTGGATAGGCCCAACAATAGTTATGTATATAGACTCTTAGTCATTGTGAAGTCGATTTCAAGTTTTAACTTTCTTTTGGTACTGCAAATGTAGTTGGAAGAATTTGTTTAAAGAATTTTACCTGGATTATATTTACCGCATTTTTTCCATTATTAGTTGCGCCTTGATGAATCACTTTCCTCAAATAATTGCTCCCTGTTTGTGAAATTGTTTGAAACCATCCACCACCACACCCTAACTCAATCATTCATTTACAGCATCAATATCGACTTAGCCAGTCATGATCTAATGTTGTCTTTATCCTGCATAGCAATCATAGCTGTGAAAACTAATATAGTGTCCAATTTCAAGTGAAGGGGAGCGTGACCAGCGTGACCAGCGTGACGGTAGTGTGGCGTGACAATCCAAAATCCCTGCAAAGGATACTGGTCTTATTAACCCATGAGCCCCTAGGAGCAGCCACGGGAAATATTTAATCGAAAATCCCAAATGTCATTTTGTAAAATATAAGAAAACAAACAGTATTGCAGGAAAGCACTATTCAAATGGTCACACAGTAGGTTTTAATCCCTGTTTCGGGAGGGGGTGGGTGGGGATACTCGTCAGTGTTCGTTCATTTTTAGACAAACCATTAAAATGTTCCCATTTTAAAAACCAAAATGGCAAACATCTATATCCATTTTCAGACCAGAAGGCAAAAAGGAACCGTTTTAAGACTTAAATTGTCAAATTCTATACCCATTTTTCTGACCCAAAACGGCTCGACAAACAAACTCATTTGGGTTGCACATACATTTACCTTATATAGGGGAGTACCGACTCCCCCTTTCCCCCGGGGGAGTTTATGCGCAGAGCATCGCGCAGAGCCGAAAAATAGAAACGTATTTTACGACTCGTAAGTTTGACTATGAGAGTTGAAGGGTTCATTCTTTTAATATTATGTTAGTACCAGACGGCCGCCCGTAGATTTTAACTTCTGGGCGCTGGAAAAACTGTAAATTAATTGTTTAATGTGGGTAACCTATTATGAATCCATACTTATGTGTTTAAATTGCGACGTGTTATTAGACTTACGTTGGCGAGGTTGTAAATATTACATTCAAGTTATTTTTGTATGTCGTGGTAGAAAACATCCAACTTCTCTTAGTTAACTAGAAGTAAAGTGTATATATAAACAAGGGTAAAATAAAATGACTGTTGCTTCTAATGACGGTTTCTATTCTCATTTCATTTTCCGAGGGTTGGGTTCTTAAAAAACCTGGTTTTCATGTTTGATGTCGTGGATTTCTAGCCGCACTCGCGGGCAAGTCTTTGGGCAAAAGGAAAATGAGGAAGAAAAGAAACGAGTAAAGGGTTAGCAAGATATATTTTTTGTCTACTGCGCATATGTGTGTAGTTGACCTACCTGTTGTAGAGTTCACCGGGTAGACCCTTTTTTGTTGTTTGCCCCAGATCCTGTTTGCCCGTCCTTTTTATCTGATTATAGTTTTCTCTCGGTGTTCTTAGAGCGTATCGTGTTTTAGCAAAGGTACTTAAAGCAGTTTTCAATTGAGTATCGTAACTCTGGCCAATCAACAGAGGCGCCAGACAATCCAATGAACCAATCAGAACTCGAAGCCAATACATGTTGCGGGCGCCAAGCGCGGGAAAACGGGTGCAAGCAAGTCACGATGGGTTTTGGTTTTACTTCTGATCGGTCCAGAAAGTGGCGCGAGATTTTTTAGCCAATCACAAAGTGTAGCGATGGAAAACCAAAGCAATCACGAAATAACTTTCGATAGTCAATTGCAAACCGCTCTTTTTGAATGTTCAGGAGAGTTTTTAAAACACACTATAGCTACAACAGTCCGGTTACATGCATGGCTCCTTTAATTGAAATTAGTCACTACATACTGTCAAAACATAGTTATATTAATTTAACCAGGTTTTTATTTCTTCGTTCAAACGTGACAAGTTAAGTTTATATGGTACTCAGTGCCTGATTTTTTAAGAATACAAGGTGGTTATACTGAAAATATATGTTAATCTGACTTTCTCTTAGAGTCAATACTACACGCTGATCGGTTCATAGTAGCTCCTTTGATCCTTGCCCATGACGTAATTATAAGCCCGGTTACTGTAACCTCTACCCCTCCTTGGTCCCCCTTGTGATTGTGGCTCTCTCTTGTCTTGACTACCATATCGTGGTTGATAATTATCGTATCCGGACTTGTAGTCGGCTGGAAGTGACATGGATGTCGAAATCATCACCAGCAATATGAAAACTGCAAATATGGCTTGAATTCTGCGGTGTGACATCTTCTGTAGATGATTTAGATTAACAACAACAACAACAACAACAACACGTTTAGTTTTAGACAAAAGCTTATGTTTACATTGCAAAAGTACACATGATGAACTTTTACGATAGCGAAATAAGTGAACCACAAAATTCATTTTTCACGCGGCCACATTATAGGCTAATCCTATCAATATAACAAACATTTTGCTTACGATGTGGTCCACCCGCGCGCGGCCATTTTTTAATGTAATCGGTGTGTAATGTAATCGGTGCGATGTAATACGGTTACGTGGATTTTCAATAGGCCAATTGAACATCTACACTGCGCACGCGTCAATCAGGTGCACTCAACTGTTTGCAAAACTGATAGAAAATATCTCAAAGTTTCACATAGACTTGTTAATTAGGAATCCAATCTGACCTAAAGTTCATGTATTTTTAAGGCAAAATTAAGGAAAACCACATTTCAGTTTATGAGCGCCTAATAGACCTCTTTAGCTTGTACATTTTGTTTTCCCAATGTAGGTCATGTGACGTTCTCAAGGGAATTTGTCCTTTGTCTTTTCATAAATTATACATACATATGCACGTGAAGAAAACAAAATTTAAAAGAAACAGTTCTCTAGGGTAACATCACATGATCTACATTGGGAAAACAAAATGTACAAGCTAAAGAGGTCTATTAGCGCCCCTCCGAGCCAGGAGCCTGTTCGCAGGCTGAAGTGGTGTGATCTTTGGTTTTTGATCTCTTTTACATCGACTAAGTTTCCATATAAGACTTGATCGCCGACCGAATTACAACTATCGCAGGAGGACTCTGGGATACTGCAATGTTTTGTGGGATAGTTTCGATCGCTACAATCGCCACAATCGATGAAAGTGATTTCCATATAATCGTTATCGCTGTGCGCCGATCGCTACGATCGCTGAGATAGAATTGTTTCTAGCCCAGCGATCGCGATCGCTGCGATCGCCAAACAGAGTGGTTTCCATATGATCGCTACGATCGCCGGTCTCGTTTTTCGGTGATCGTAGCGCTCGCAGCGATCGTAGCGATCATGTGGAAACCAGGCTTAAGGCAGCTATTCAGACCGAGGACGCAATTCCCGCGTGATATGATGTCATCACGTCACCCGATCTACCTTAACTAATTAGTCATAGGTTTTGGACCCTCCAAGTTTCATAGCCATAGTTTTAATATTCTTAAAGTTAGGGAGGTTGGAGGATCCCCCACCCCCGTCTCCCCCGTTCTTAGAATAGTTGAATGGTAAAATATTTCTTGTTTTGAACGTCGCGTTTGTGAGTTATAGAGATTTGAATTTACAAAATGCTAATTAGATGACGTCAACCCGGGAATTTGTCATTATTTCTACGCCAATTTACAATGTGCAGTTTACAGCTTGAGGATAATTAATTTGATAAATACTAAAAATAAACTGTGGATAGTCAATTGATTCGAAAAAAAATTTACTTGGAGGTGAAAACAAGTAGTTGTATAATAAATGATTCCCGGATTGACGTCATCTAATTAGCATTTTGTAAATTCAAATCTCTATAACTCACTAACACGACGTTCAAACCAAGAAATATTTTACCATTTAACTATTCAAAGTACATAGAGTTGATTCTGAAACAGTAACTTTCTAGGGGTGATAGGCACTTTAAGCAAAAACGCACCGAGCAAGACCTATGCGTTTGAACGAAAAAGCATTATTGCATGTAGAAAGCCTGATGCCCGTATATTAATCCACTACCGACCCATTTCCTTCCTTGGATGGTCGTTTAATGCACCTATCAATGTTAAGCCCGAGGGAGGACGGCCAGGGGAATATATATTCCTTTGTTTTGCTTTAGTTATCAGCTATTGTTTTCAGCCCCGCCTCTCCCCTGTTATAATCAAAGCCTCACCCAGCTTTTAGACACTGTAATGAACGGTGATATACTCTCCTAAAAAGAACAAAGAAAACCGAACTAGGTAAAACAGGCATCAGCAAAGCCTCACTTGTATCATTAATAGCCAATGGATGCAAGTATTTTAATAGCGGAGCACTTGCCAGGCCGAAGGCCTGGCTGCGCAGCCCCATACTCATAGAACCAGAACCTATGCCCTTCATTTTTCATGGTCATGGCTAGCGGAATGTTCCGCGGGCGCGCGTGTGCCCTCCGTCCGCGTGTGCCCTCCGTCCACTGTCGCACAGGACCGGACTACTGCGCAGGACTAGCTCGCGGGCGCGTATGACGTCGCAAAACATGCGCGTACGACGTCATGTTGAAACCAAAGCGAGGATTTGTTCTTCGCGCGGTTACACGGCCGAATGTCACGTCAGCTAGAAAAACACTTTGATGTTTTGCTGTGAATTTACTAAGCGGAGAAAACCGTTTAAATTAAAGGCGTTATTTCCCTGAATATTTCGCGGTTTGCTACTCAAGACAAGGATATTAATTAAGGGATACTCAGAAGCCGCTTTAGTGGAAAAAGACGAGCTTTCATGGATAACATCTTGCTTCGAGGAACTTCATGTATTGCGTTTTTATCAATGCGGGAGATGTTTGTTTTGTACGGATTTCAGAACCAGAAGCGGAGATTTGAATTTCCAAGCAAGCAACGGACATAAAGGTAAAACAGATTACAGTTTTCGATGAGAATTTATGTTGATATCAATCTGTGTGTGACTTTTTATTGGTGTTATTGTTAGTTTTGAAGAATTGATTTTAAAACGTGCTTAAATTCAGTTGTATCGATCTCTTGAATTTCATCGAAGAAAGCTTGAAATCGATGAGCTATAATTAAATGGTACGCATTTTGCTTTTAAACGTAAACTAATGGAGATTTGAATAAATTTTTTCGAAAAAAGATTGTGTTGTCCATTTTTATGTGTTTGTTCATTCATTAGATAGTTTGAAAAGCGATTTTATGTAAACAAAACAAGACTTTGATTTTATAGTACAGTTCTATCTTTACTCGCATCCCCATATGCAAATATGTTTGTGTATTTTTGCAATTTTTGATTTTCAAATCAGTTTCTCGGGCAATTTTTGACAAACAAAAACTGTATTTTATTCGGAAACTAGTGGTACTAGTTATTCTAGAAAGAGAAAAGTTGTTTTTGTGAACTTTTGTACGGTCTATAAAAATGTACTGTGCAGACGGTCGCGTAATACTGTTTTTGAGAATTGCTAAAATTGAAAATAGCCCGTTCGTCAATCTTAATTCTTGTGCTTCCAACCTTTCACCTTAGTTAAGTTTCACCTTAGTTCTGCTTGTTCAAAGTGCGACGCTGTTAGGCTTGGGCTATCTATATATTATATATCATAATGGAAGAAAACAACGAAACAAGAAGGTTCAGAAATAACAAAGATTAATCGGCAAGCCATTTGTGTTAATTTGACTTCGGGAAAAGATATAATTAGCTCAAGGGATTAAAAAAAAAACAAGAACATAATACCAAAAAGCCAATTAAACGGGAAACTGGTTAAAGTTTCTTTTGAAAAGAGGCTTAAATGTTTAAATCGATTTGGGAAAAATGCCACAGCCAAGTACATTCCCACGAACATACAAAAGGGATTTCATTTTCTTTTTTAAGGAAATCTTTTAAAATAAAGTGACGATGATAGTGAACATTTGTTCAATTAAAAAGAAACATTAATAGGAAAACGAAGATAGAAAGGAATATTGAAAAAAACCTCTTACCTTTGTTTCTAACGTTCCTTCCTTCCTTGTCTTTGAACTTCTTTCTTTCGCCCCAGATGTCGGATTCTGAGCAACCTTTTTTCTCGCCTTCGCCTTTTATTATCATAAAATAGAATATATTAATACAACGGAAATTAATTTGTCCGTCGCTGTTTTCCATTGCAACCTGAGCGTCCCCATATTTCAGTTGAAACGGAATAAACAAGGAAGCGGGCTTTCTGTGGCCAGCAGGGCACTCTGCTTTTAGCTCAAAATATCAATTCTCATTAATGAACGTTATACCTTCTTTTAAGGCCCAGTTATGGGAATTTTATTGTATATTAAAATGATAACCCTCTAACTATCTGATTAGAGTGATTTTCTTTACACCGTGAAATAGTTACTAAGCTAGTAGGTACTAGTAGGCACTACTAGACACTAATTCTATTGTTTTCTTTTGTTTAGTTTTTACTAATTAATTTGGCTAATTTTGATTCATTGCTAGATACTGTTTCTAAGCAATGTTCCTTGTTTGCTGGACTTTGCAATTTAAAGCAGTCTCAACATTTGGCGATTTTTGAAATGAGGAATTTTGCCAGCAGCGTGAAGCGACCAGATCCTGATAGCATGTTGATAAGCAACTATAAAAAAAAACCGGCCTCTAGCCTGCATGGCTGGCGGTTTTTTTGCGCGTGATGCTGAATTCGCGTGTGGCGAAGCCGCGCGCGAGTTTCGAGCGGCGAAGCCGCGAGAGGCTTCGTCGCTCGAAACTCGAAACTCGCGGCTTCGCCGCTGCGCATTTCCCTTTCGTAAACGGTCGTTGCCATTTTAGCGACACTTAGAAAAATTTTCACCAATTTTAGAATTATTTTTTCTATCAGAAAAAGAAAAATGGAATATAATTACCTGGAATCGAACCCGGAACCTCTGCATGCTAACATCTCTCTCTTACCACTAGACCACTGGGTTGATCCGGCAAACCCAAGAAAAATTTAATTATAAGATATGCTTTTCTTAATATATATCAATAACGGGTCACCCTAACCCTAAATCTCACCTAACCGTGAATCTAGCTTAGATCTAATAATCGCTTTACCTAGGCCCAATTTGATCTAATAATGATAGCCTATTTTCGTCCCAATCCAGACATAAACTAGAGAGAAATAGCATCGACCATTACAAGAAGGCTTGGTTACTAATGAATGCTAATGATGGCATCGACCGTTTGCTAATAATGGCATCGACCGTTAAAAATGGCATCGACCGTTTACGAAAGGGAAATCAGCTTCGCCGCTCGTGAATTATCGCGCGCGCCAACAAAAAAAACCGCCAGCTACGCAGGCTAAACAGCCTCAAGATATTTTTGTTAAAATGAAGAGAGCTAATTGAAAATATACGATTTCCTTGTACTGTTGGTGGTAATTATCGTCCTTTAACTGCGTTCTCTGTGTTCTATATCAGTCGCTACAATCTGAATATGGGACTAAAGTTTAGCCAAAATTCGAAATGCCGCAGTTTCTCAAATATATTCATAACGGGTAAAATTGTCGAATGTTTGGTTTAATCTCTGATCATGTTCAGTCTGCCATTCCAAGAACAGTACGCGACAAAAAGTTAACGTTAATAAAATAACGGTAACAAGATTACGGTGGCAGAACTTTCGAAAAGTAAGTAATTTCTTTAAGAAATCTATTTTTAAAATAATAATTAATTGCATGTTTTATATAATTAATAAAAACATCATGCATAATTTGAAATTTGATTTCTTTTCCGTTTCAATTTGTTGATTCGAAAAAAGGAACTTAGTGCGATTAATTTGTTTTTATTTTTAAGCTTAAAATTAGATGTATTCGGGCGTGTTTCGGCGTTCCTTATTGAAAAAAAAAATTGGTATCCGAAATAGAAAATCTTCTTTGTCTTCAAAATTAGTAGTATCCGATTGTTTTTGAAAATCCATTAAACTTATTATTATAGGACGCTTATTTAAAATACAACTTTTTTGAAGAGGAAACATCATTCATTGGTAGGCGGAATAATATTTAAAGGGATCTAATACCGTAAATGCCTTTTATTTTCGCGGTGCCAAAATTGGCCGGCTTGTTCATCACACAGTTTTCGAGCCATTCAATGAGATCGAATCGAGTATAAAACTTAGATAAAACTACAAAGGATCTAACCTTCAAAAGGGAGTGTTATTTTTAAAAGGCAAGTGCGAAAACACAACAAAAGCTTATTAAGAGACACTCTTGCCATTCGATGAGTCGAGTTCAAAGCTGAGTAAAACTACATAGCCTCCAGACCCCCAAAAAGGATACATTCTCAATGGCATGAATTACCACCTTTTAACTATAATCTCCTCCCGTACAGCCTCGTGGCTCAAGCGGTAGAGCGACGGAAGATCAAATCCGGAGATCGTGGGTTCAAATCCCACCGAGGTTAAAGATTTTTTCTTTCCCTCGTGTGGTCCCTCATTTCCTTACTAGGGCTAACGCTCAGTACAGGGAAATTTATGGGTTGACCTTAGCACTATAATTTATACACAGAGTTAATTCTCTGATTCCTTGTTTTTTTTCTTCCAAAAGGAATTTTTTAAATGGCACGTGCTTAAACGAAAGTAAAACTCTCGGGAAAAGGGTACTGGCTATGGACGAAGAAGGTGGGAAGTGGGAAGTAAATCATAAATAAATCACATACAATGAGTTGCGTTCGAGGTTATCGAAATGTACTTTCAAATTTTATTTTTTCTCTCTGTCGCTGTTTAGTCGCTGGAGACAGATACAAGAAAAGTTCTCATACATCTGTATTTCCCCGAGACATAATTTCCTTCAATAAAAAACTTCAATTTATGGGGCTTTTTCCTTTCAGTTGGCTTTTGAAGTTCTAAATTCCAATTTCAAGTTAACCAACACGATAACAGGATGCGATACACCGAGTGAATGATTTTTTTTTATTAATTTTTCTCCCTTTAATATATTGTCAGTTGCACATATAGAAGCTATTAAGACCTATTCATGCCATTTTGTTAAGGTATTTGTGCTAAGTCGGAATCTGCCAATTATTTGTGAACCTTTGAGATGCAATAAAAATGTCCTGACTTGAATCCTTGCAAATGCCGTGTATGGGGTTATTGTTTTCAGAAAAAAGGTCTTCGTGACTTTTCTCGCGCATTGCGAGTGAATGTTGATGGAAATTTTAAGTGACAGCACAGGTTGACGAAAACAAAAAAGATGGTTTAAAAAGGGTTAATATCTGAACTATATAAAAAGCAAAAGCCAAAATCCGTGCCAAAAAGGATTAAATGTAATCTGCTGCATTGAAGGGATCAACAAATCCGTTGAAATGCTCCCCTGAATCTGAAATCTGGGTAAACTTATGAACAAAATCCGTCGATCCGTAGACCTTAATTCACCCCCCTCTTTGAGACATGGAGAGCAACACTCCGTTGTATGACGACAGAAACAAAGTGCATGTCGCTAAAGATCGAAGTGGGACAGTGTTTCTTCGGTTTCGATTTTCGAAAAAAAAAAGCATACGGGGACACAAAAGTCAAAGACGAGACATCTGAAAACGGAGTGTAACACTCCTGGGCCAAGAAAGATGTGATGTTGATGTACATCGTGTTGCGACCGTGGGACAAAGAAATAAACTGAGTCCTCGACAAACCCACGACCTTCAGCCCAGTTGTTCGAAAGCCTATCCTTGCACCAGTCTCGCGCGTGGATATGCGCGAGGGAACACGAGCCGACGGCAGCGATTTCCGCTCAAATCAAGGTCCAGTGCCGGGCAATTTTAATGTTGTTTACTGGTGAGTCAAATAATATTTCCATTTTGTTTTGCTCGGTTGTTTGCCAGATAAAAACACAAATTCATGTGGACAACCAGAACATATTTTAGCCAAGGGATCGCTTAGCTTTTGGTCCCGGCCGCGATTATAGAAAATAAATCGGTGAATAAATATTTCTCCTTTTGCCGTAACAAATTGGATTTTTTTTTAAATTTGAATTTTGGCTTAACGGTTCGTAGATACCAGAAACGGATGTCGCTTATTTAATTTTTTTTGTATCCGAGCTTCAATCAAATCTTCGCACGCACATACTTCGAAATATGTCGAATACTAAAAAAGATATTCCCCAACATCAAGGAAGCACGAACAGGAAGCCCAGAAGAGAGAAAGAAGGTGTATTTAAATTTGGCTTCGCGGTTCACTTCAAAGTGCTCTGCCAGCGATATACGAGCGGTTGATGACCGGGTATTCCGCGTGAAATGTTCTGTTTTTTATTTCCGACATATGCGGCTGTCAAATGAAAACAAAAGAGTCTGTCACGAGAACAATAAAACCACTTTGATGAAGAACATGCTAACAAGTATAAAATCACTTCCGGTCAAGTCAACTGACGAAAAGCCGCATCTAACAACCCAAAACTAAGCAGGAAAACGGGCGTCTAAACAAACAAACAAATCATGCCTCATCAGTCACATGATTATTCAGCCTTTAATTAATCGAGTTGTGAAGTTCTAGCTGATTTTGTTCAGTAACAAGAGAATTACGCATCAAACTAAAACTGCCCTCATTTTAGTTTCATCCCTTGTTCTCTTCTCTTCTTTCTCTTCCCCGAGGATAGTTCTAGTAATAGTTAATAATAATGGAAACTTGAGCCGTAATAGGCGCGTCGTATTTACGAAGCGACAGACAAGATAATATTTGAAACGTGCAACTGGCAACCGTCTTCGCTCTGATTCAAATCGCTTCCAAAACGACTCAAAACAACACAGGAAAACAGGTAAATAACAATATTTTTATTAAATGATTATGTTGTAGCCAATAAAGTGTTTGGGTTCCCTGTGTCAAAATCAATCAAATTGAATGAGAGAGAAGAGATTGGTGTAGTGTTTTCTTTCAATCTCTTTCCTCGAACTCCTCTAATTGCAATTAAAACGCTATTCAATAAACAGAATCTGAGTCTTGCTCTAATGTAGTTCAGGACATCCGCATAGCTTTCTCTTCTTTTCTCTTCTTCTTTTCGTACCTCGAAATTTCGCGCTATAAATAAACCGACGCCTGCTACTAGGCAGGCTAACGATTTCTTGTCATTTGTCGTTATTCCATATTTGTATTTTTGCTGTATTGGTCTATATCAGTGATCCATAATGCATCATTTGCTTCAAGGAATCAATATTAAAGAACATGGCCACGCGTCCCACAAAAACGCACGTAATGTTTGCAACTGAATGGAATGCTCGAAACGGCGAACTGATACTAAATCAACTAAAACTGATACTGATTCGGCCTGTACGTACACTTATCGTTACCATGGTATATGATTAACAACAGACTTTAGTCCCACAAAAGATAGGAAATAAAAAACAGAGGAAAAACGGAAAACACTTTTAAAGCGTTTGTTCAGTGCTAAACAATTCTTGGTTTGACTGATTAAATTATGAAAGCTTTTCTTACAGGTAACTTTAGTCCCACAAAAGATAGGAAATCATAAGGTTTGCTGAAAGCATACATTTAGTGCCAAGCAATTCTTGGTTTGAAATAAATCGTGAACTCTAGATCTTTTCTTTTATCATCTGTTTTCTCTTGTCTCTAAAATAATAAAACAACTGCCTTTTACGTAGTTCACTTACGTTATAGATTAACAGATGACGTTTATTAAAGAAAGAATTAGAAAAGGTTATTCAATTCTTAAAGAAGAAGTGTTTTACCTTAAATCCGAAAAGGTTTCGAAACGTGACAGATGACAGACCATTTCGATCTCTGATCAGTAAGGCAAAAAACGAGTTTTCCGTTGTAATCGGTCATCGCCCTGATCGCCTTCGTTGCAAAACAACAACAGGTCCACGTTGAAGATACATACTGAGAAAACCAAGTCCATATTAAGATTTAATTTCAAAAAACATAGATTAGTTTACGAAGTGAAGCGGATCGGGCTATCGTGTGGAAAATGATTGCGTATATTTTGTTCAACGCAGTTATCGTTGTCATAGCCTTCTTCGGAAATCTCCTGGTCATGGTTGTCGTTGCTTTGGACAGACTTTTATACAACATGAGAAGTTTTCTCCTGGCAAGTATGGCGTTGGGTGATTTCTTATTGGTGATTACCTTCATAGTTCCTCGAGTTGTTTCCGTGGCCTACAAAACATGGATCTTTGGTGAGAATGTGGAGCTGTGCCAAGGCTTGGCATTCACCGCCCGACTTTTGTACTTAAACACAATCCTTCATCTCTGCGCCGTGTCCTACGATCGATACCGAGCTATAGTCAAGAATCCTTTCTCCTATGAAGGCCGCATTACACCTAAAAAAGTGATCATCTCCATCTCCGTGCTGTGGATTCTACCAGCAATGATCTGTTTCGGTCCATTTCTTGGTTGGGGAGGCTACGAGTATATCCCGGAGATATACGCATGCGGTCAGCGTTGGGACAAGGCATCAACCTTTCCTTACCTGATCCTGACATTCGTTGCGCCACTTTTGTTTATTTTCGTTTTAAACTACAAAGTGATAAAAGTTGTTAGAAGGCTTGAACGACAAGTGAACATTCAGTTGGGTGAAATAAAGAATGAAGAAAATGGTCAGATGTTGCAGCTTGACCAATTCACCAATCAGAGCGGAATCAACTGCCAACTGGAAGACGACGCAAATATCGAAGCTTGCAGTCCACAAGAAGAGTACCAGGGAACAAGCCAAGTGATTACTGAAGAGGGTGCCTGCGAAGATCCAATTGAGCTGTGGAAGAACACGCTTCGAAAAGCTGGGCAAGTCAACACTGGGAATGAGCATTCCCAACCTGGTGCTGGATGTTCTCAACATGGATCGTCTCAGCATGGTGACATAAACCTTGTCCAGCATCAACCAGATGGTCCGATAGAAGAAAAAGAAATGAATTCAGGTGCAACTGAGAAACCAACAACGCATCAATTTGAATCTGTGCCTGCATCTTTAGTCGAGCGTCAACAAAACACCTCGAGTTCAGCAGTTATCCAGCAACGGATTCCAAGAAATGCGAATAACATTAACCAAGGAGGCTTAATGAATATTCTGAAAGAGTGCAAGGCTGCCAGAGATGTATTGATTATAATTGGTGCTTTTCTGGTGTGCTTTCTTCCAACGTGGATCCACGGCGTCTTCCGCGCTGTAAAGGGCGAGATTTATAGCAGTGTAATGTTACTGTGGGTCAACAGTTTTTATTCCGCGACTGCCATATGCAATCCTATTATCTACTCTATTCGTAAGAAGGACTTCAGGCGAGCGGTAAGGAAAATTTTTAAGAACTAATTGACTTATAGTTTTTATCAAAACCGCGTTGTTTGTGGATAAAAACTTATTAAGTTTGAATTCGCTTTGACAACACTATTCAGGTGGAAAATGCATGTTTCATTTTAGAAATAACAAAAGTTCGTGATAGGTCCCTACAGATTACGCCCCACGCCCCCCCCCCCCCCACAAAAAAAAAAAAAAAAAAAAAATTACCGGAGTTCCAAAATGAAAATGAAAAGGATTATTTATTTATTTATTTATTTGCTTAAGCCATAAGAATGATATGCAAAGGAGCCCAGGACCCCATTCAGCGACAAAAAGTAAATCTTATAACTGATGAAGGCTATTTTTACTTCAGTAAACGTTTATCTCATTATCAACCGCGAACGTTAACAGAACAGTGGCCATTTACTGACTCACGAACAATTCCCCAAAATTTGCAGATGTTTTATTTGCTCTTTGCGAGATGGAATATCATTAATTTACCGGTTTAGAGTATTTATTGTGCACACGATTTTCGTGCCAGGTTGGAAGAAACGTTTGCAACATAAGATTCCATTTTAGCTGATATTGTCCGAAAATTAAAAGAGAGCTGAATATTTATGTATCGTTTCGTGCAATTATATGGCCGTGAAGTCGGTAAAAATATGTATAATTACACAGGTACCCGAAGCTCGAGTGATGTTTACACGTTGCAATTTGAACCACAGGAGACCCAAGCGTAATGTTTGCATATTGATGATATTTGAAAATATAAGACATTGTATGGAATTTCGAATTCAACGTTTTAAGCAATATATAAAATCAAAATTGCTGAATAAAATCGTTGAAACATTTATTGGTGTTGTATTCTATCTTTATTCAGTGTTTCTACGCTATTTGAACGATGTTTAGTCCATTTATCTTACCTTGTATAATATAACTGAAAGGAAGGAGAGTTCGGTCGCTTTCGGCGTTCAACACGTGTCCACAAATGGCTCATTTTTCGCACAAAAATAAGTGCTGCTCCCATTCTGACTGGTCGTCCTCACAGTAGAATAACGTTAAATTGCATTTCTTCGAACAACTTCAACATCCCTTGTTGATTATGACGAACAAACCGCTCCACAAAATCACATACCACTGCAAAATAGGCGCCAGAGAGCGTGAAGAACGGAAGAGACCACGGATGCGCGGTCAACACTGGGTACCAGAGTAAAATCAAACCCCACAGGGAAGGGAACGTTCAATTTTGTCAACCTGTCATTTTTGTTGCGCCTACCACCCGGTGAGGTCCAAGTTATCACTCTACTAATAATGCTTTCGACATTAAAACGGCCTCTTGAAGAGGAGGAGACAATGAAGAAAAGATGGAAAAAGTAAAAACGGTAAAATGTCAATTGACATTTTACTGTTTTTACTTTTTTGTGAAAACGTAAACCGTGCAACTGAATTGTGCTTTGTCACTGTTGTGAAACACGCCATACGCTATTCGGGGTAAAAGCGTGCTTTTTCTTTACAAAAATTAATGGAATTTTCTAACGGTAATTAAAATGCTATATCAGTAAAACAAAAAAAAAACATTCGCACGTGGGTGCTTGAAATTAATTTGGCAGAGTATATTTGCGTGTTATGACATAAAAACAAACACATTCTACAAAAAGCGTGTCCCACCGGAACGGTTTCTTTTGTTTTCCTCGATTTTTGCACGAGCTAATTTTTGTTTTTGACTGTAGTGCGACCAGGCCCTTGTTACATAAAGAAAAAATTTAATGTCTTGCAAAAGCGTAAGAGCTGAACCGAGTTCAATGTAAATGTAAATGTTGGTAAATGTTTTACTTCTAATAGACGTAAAGAAGGAAACAGATACACGGTCCGTTTTCCGTCGCTTCTTCCTTGTCGCCTCCTCTTCAAGAGGCCGTTTTAATGTCGAAAGCATGATAAGCAGAGTGACAACTTGGTCCTCACCGGGTGGTTGGCGCAACAAAAATGACAGGTTGACAAAATTGAACGTTCCCTTCCCTGTGGGGTTTGATTTTACTCTGGTACCCAGTGTTGACCGCGCATCCGTGGTCTCTTCCGTTCTTCACGCTCTCTGGCGCCTATTTTGCAGTGCTATGTGATTTTGTGGAGCGGCTTGTTCGTCATAATCAACAAGGGATGTTCAAATTGTTCGAAGAAATCCAATTTAACGTTATTCTACTGTGAGGACGACCAGTCAGAATGGGAGCAGCACCTATTTTTGAGCGAAAAATGAGCCATTTGTGGACACGTGTCGAACGCCGAAAGCGACCGAACTCTCCTTCCTTTCATTATATTATACAAGGTAAGATAAATGGACTAAACATCGTTCAAATAGCGTAGAAACACTGAATAAAGATAGAATACAACACCAATAAATGTTTCAACGATTTTATTCAGCAATTTTGATTTTATATATTGCTTAAAACGTTGAATTCGAAATTCCATACAATGTCTTATATTTTCAAATATCATCAATATGCAAACATTAGGCTTGGGTTTCCTGTGTTTGAACGTCGTGGTAACTGTTGCGTAATAGCGAAATTATAAGGATTTGTATGAATTCGCTTCGAAATTGACGGTAAACTTTGTGTGTTTACTTGTGTCTTGAGTGGTTTTTGGGTCGATTCGAAGGGATTTCAGCGAGTTTTAGTTCCACTGTTTCTTCCTCCCTAAAAGAGAAACAAACAGAAGAAAAGAAAAAAAGATAGTTATTATACAATTTTGCCTTTTGGGGCTGAACCAGTGTGTCTATTCACTAACTCATGTTATTATTCTACATGGCGTTTTAGAGTGTGAATACGGCAACAAACGAGTGCGAATATGGCACCTGACGTTGATGTTTTGGAATTTAATGTAATTTAATGTTAATTTGCAACGTAGACCCCCTGACGTCGACATCACAATAGGAGTGAATGTGCCCTTTCCCATTTGTATCACTCGTTCATTATTTGCTCTTTTCTTTTCTTTTTCGTGAGCAATATACACCTGATCGATACTTTTGTTAATGTATGAAGGCGCATTCGGATGCATAACTCTTATGTCTAAGAATGTTCTGTCAAATGTCCCCCAAACTCCAATACCTGACACATCTGGACGAGCATTTTCTGCATTATTTCCATTCCTCATCAAGTTGCTGTCAAGTGGCATGAGTTGAGGTTCAATTCTGACGTCGCTACACACTTCTTGCTCAGCTTCAAGGTCTCTTATACAATTGTGTCTCATCATCACATATCCACCTTTCTTGCACGAGAGGGCATGATTGATGTCGTTCTTAACCCCACATAAACAATAGCTAGGTGCATTTGGGATTCTCCAATCATATCTCAAGCAAATACTATCCTGGAATTCTCGCTTATTTAACGTGTACCCTAGGGATTTGATCGGTAGGGCTGTTAGCCAGGATCCAGATCCCTTTTCTCGAGCGAGTGCCATAGATCGTTTAGTTCTAACATCAACGTCTTCAAGTAATTGATTGTATTCATCCTGCAGTATCTGCTCTTTTTGTGCCTTGACCAATTTGATGTTATTCAGGGGCGGATCCAGGATTTTTCTTAGGAGGGGGTGCACCTCTAAGGAATGACATAACTGAAGGATGACGTAAACAGAATACTAGTTATATTAGAAAGATGCAGGTCATCTCAGGGGGGGGGGGGGGGTGCGCACCCCCGGCACCCCTCCCCTAGATCCGCCCCTGTTATTCTCGACTTGTACTCTGTCATAATTGGTATAATCTTTGTCTTGGCTGTAGATGACATCGGTAAGATTTCCAGTAATGCTGGCTGACGCAGAGTGCTCACGGTCGGCAGACTGTACCGGGTTACTAAGACCAATACCTCCAAGTCTCACTGGTAATGCGAGTATCCTTCTTTCTATGTCAGATACATTCCTTCCCACTAGCGTTGGTATAAGTTTTTCCCCGATCGCATTTTCTAATGGCTGAAATACTGAGATGACCTGTGCAAGGCACGGTTCTCTGTAAGTATGTCCACCTGTGGGACATAACTCTGGTAAAAGAGGACAAGGCTGCTTGTGGTTCGTCTTTGGCAATTTTGGATAATTGTTCAATATCTTGAACCCATTTTTCTACTTTTTCGAAACATACTCATCTTTAAACGTTTCACTACCGACCACTGCTCCCATACATGTATGTCGTTCACCCCTTGTGGATATTTCAATCCCACTCTTTGGCTTTCCCTTCAAACCTCTCCTTTACAATCAAGATGGTTTTACTCGCTTGAGGATAATATCCATATTTTGGACCCATTATGCAAGGTTGATCCCACCATGTTTTCATTTCAGTCAGTTGTCCTCCTGCTGAACTGTCATCCGCATACCATGACTGCTTACACTTCTCATGATCAACTGCCTCCCCAAGGTATCGTTTTAATTTGAATTCAGTGTCCTCAATTTGCTATACCAAAGCTAAATACCTATGACACTTAAATAAATTTATTCATTCACGTTGTAAATCAGTTGCAGTGCTTGAACGCTAATTTTCCCCGGAACATTTATCACATCAGTCTAGTATCATTACACTGATTACCAAGCCGTGTTACATGCCATTTTCGTGCATGTCCGGTTACATAGACCTTTTTCGTAATGGCGGGCGAGTTATTTATTCTTTTATATATACGTTAATTAGCCCTATTGGCCTCGTTAGCGTTTGCAAAATTCAAAAGAATTTTTACTCTAAAAGGAAGCCAAAAGTGCTAATTAACATACATATGAAAGAATAAATAAATTGGCCGCCATTATGAAAAAGGTCTATGGCCACTTAAATTGAAATTAGTCACCACATACTGTCATAGTTACATTAATTTAACCAGGCTTTTATTTCTTCGTTCAAACGTGACAAGTTAAGTTCATGGTACTCAGTGCCTGATTTTTAAGAATACAAGGTGGTTATACTGAAAATATATGTTAATCTGACTTTCTCTTAGAGTCAATACTACACGCTGATTGGTTCATAATAGCTCCTTTGATCCTTGTTCATGGCGTAATTATAAGCCCGGTTATTGTAACCTCTTCCCAGCCTTCCTAATTTTGGCTCTCTCTTGTCTTGACTGCCATATCGTGGTTGATAATTATCGTATCCGGACTTGTAATGGGCTGGAAGTGACATGGATGTCGAAATCATCACCAGCAATATGAAAACTGCAAATATGGCTTGAATTCTGCCGTGTGACATCTTCTAGATGATTTAGATTAACAACAACAACAACAAAAAAGCCGTTTAGTTTTAGACAAAAGCTTATGTTTACATTGCAAAAGTACACATGATGAACTTTTACGATACGAAATAAGTGAATCACAAGATAAGCGAACAACAAAATTCATTTTTTACGCAGCCACATTATAGGCTAATCCTCTCAATATAACAAACATTTTGCTGACGATGTGGTGCATCCGCGCGCGGCCATTTTTTTAATGTCATCGGTGCGAGTATTGAAGTGCGGTTACGTGGATTTTCAATGGGCCAATAGGCCATTTGCACGATGACGTCATATGACTACAACTACCAGAATCCTTCAGTTTTTTGTTTTGTAGTGCAAATTAGGGCTATTGTTATTTAAACCGCACTGGGATTACAAAATTTAAATAAAAAAGGAAAAACGAAAAGAATTCTGGTAGTTGTAGTCAAATGACGCCATCGTGCAAATGTCCTATTGAACATCCACACTGCGCACGCGTCAATCAGGTGCACTCAAATGGGTTCTTTCTTGCTGTTTCACAACTGTTTGCAAAACTGATAGAAAATATCTCAAAGTTTCACATAGACTTGTTAAGTAACACTTCTCATAAGTACTATAGTAAACTTCATTATTCTGCGGCATTGGCTCTTTCTCACATAGAATATCTTTGATTTCAAGAATAAGGGAGGAGCTAATGGTTTATAATATTATATTTCAGTATAAAAATAAAGAATATCCATTTGCGTCAGATAAATTTTAGGAAATGTTTGTGCTTAACCAATCAGAATAGCAGAAGACAATAGCTGATAATTTTGCTGCTTTGATGAAGTTTCCCAAATACAATTTCTTTCAGTAGGGTTGCAGCTCTTCGAAACCTCTATTTTCATTGGCCCGGTAAAACACCTATTTCTTTAAAAATTTGCATGTTTTGCGATTGAGTCTTAAATTACACGAAACCTTTAAAAAAATCAAACAAAATGCACCTAGAAACCTAACTTTTTAGCGGTCTTTGAGTCTAGGCCAATGAGATCACTAGTTGTAAAAATGAAACAAAGTTGACATTCCATCGTGCATTGCCGTTAGCAGTTTCCTTCTTATGTGGATCATTACTTAACTAGGAATCCAATCTGATCGACCTAAAGCTCATGTATTTTTACAAAAAAAATAAGGCAAACCACATTTCAGTTAATGAGCAACCTATATAACTCTTCCAACTATTAAAAGTGGGGTGTGATCTTTTAGTTGTAACTGTTGTAATTCGGTCGGTGACTGTCGCCGATCAAGTCTGACAACAATAACGACTTAATGGAAACTCGAGTTGTAATTGTTGTAATTCAGTCGGCGACAATCGGCGACTGTTGTAGAAAAGTCACCAATAAACCAGTAAAAACACTCCAGCAAGAATTCCCTGCTCCTAAATTCCATCCGAAAAAAGAAGACCAATGTAATGTTTTCTACAAAATTCCCTGCACCACATGTTCATGGAGTTATATTGGCGAAATCGGAAGGTCGTTTAACACCAGAAAGGAAGAACGCACTAGAAATGTCAAAATGCACACCAAAGACTCTAATGTTGCAAATCATGCTTGGTCCAAGAATCACCAAATTGACTTTGAAAATGCATCAATTATTGACAAAGGCAATTATCGCCATCTTAAAACCCTGGAGTCCTGGCACACCGCAAAAACTGTTGACGCTGACTCATGCCCGCTTCTCAATCAATATCGCATCCTTTTAAATAAATATTGACTTTCACACGTTTAAATATTTTAGTTTTCACATTCTTTCTCTTTTGTCATTTTTTATTTATTTTTTAATTATGTATGCACATTCGGTTTCTTCACTTTTTCTATCCGTTGAAGACAACAGGGCCGTTGTCGAAAGCTTATAGTTTTTAAAATTTTTAACCGGAGAACGTTTTTTCACTTTTTAAAGTTGAACCAGTTTAATTTCTTCAACAATTACAACAGTCGCCGATGTTTCAACATTTAATGGAAACATTCGTCGCTGGCTGTCGGCGACAGGAAAGTGCAACGTGATGTTACTAGCTAATACTAACCAATCAGGATTAAGAGTTGCGCTCCTTGGCAGCTACATAAAAAGGAAGTGAGTCTAATTTCAGTCGTGTTCACTTCAAGTGTTTCCTCTTCGTGGAATTTTGGCGAATCCTCGCTAAGGCAAGCAGTAACACTTTTTGGTATTACAACAGAAACCTTTTACTTAACTGTGCTATCAAATGTTTAACGTTTTCACGACAGCGTGCTCGATCAGAGAAGACTGAACAGCACATGAATGTTATGTCTACGTTACCAAACCGCCCACATACGCAGTTTCAACATAAATCGGCGATTGCTAGTAAACCGAGAAGTCCTGAGTGCTAGGGGGAAATCGGCGTCTGAATTACAACAATTACTGAACTATATGGAAATTCAGTCGGCTTCTGTCGCCGACTGAATTACAACAATTTCATCTATATAGTGGAAACCAGGCTTAAGCAATTAATATTTTAGCAACAAAATGCTGTTTTTGGCTAAAACAAAAGTAATCTGTGAGTAAAGAATATCGAAACCCGACGTAAGGTGGTTATCCAGCCCTTCAACTGATTGGTTATTGGGCTTCGTGCCCTAGAATGGCAATCACGCTCGTTTGTTCAAATCATCCCCGCGTGTTAACTCCCTTATATATATGTTGTGGTTCAAATTTTTCTGTGGCTTGAAAGTTTTCAAACCAGTTTAATTTTTGTTTTCCTTTGTCTCAGGTTATGACAATGAATTTGAGACAAAGGAAAATAAAAATTAAACGGGGTTTAATTTTTAAACCAAATAAAAATTTTAACCACAACATGTACACTTACTATAACTAATCATATCATAGTCAGCCAAATATCAATCCAATATGATTGGTTCTTCGTAGGCTCTTTTGACCCCCAATAGATGGTTTTCACTCACGTGACCTTCAGTCCTGTGGGACTCAAATGACAAAGGCCATGGCGGCCATGTTGGTGTACATAATAAAAGATGTTCATTAAAATTCTTTTGTAATTGTACACCAATATGGCCGCCGTGACGTAACGTGAAAACCATCTATTGGAGCATACTCGACATATCTGTTCACACAATTGATTGACTTGACAGCTGTCACTGAACCAAGAACTCTTGAATGTGTTCTTTTTGAGCTCCGGGCGCACTAATACATTTTCAAAACTCGACGTTTTCGTTTTCTTTGAAAACGTAGCCAAATGTTTTTGTCTACACAAGCGTTTCCCTAACGTCCTCACATCTAAATTCATTATAGGTTTTCGAAAACCTCCCATTTTTACAAGTCCACTTCGTCCATACTATTCCTTTTCAAAAGTCTACTTGTTTTGTTTTTATCTCGTGAATATGCAAAGCGTTGAACGAGTTATAGCAGACGGCGACAGATATGCAAATTTTCACTTCTTCCATCTATCAGCTGTAAACGTTTCTTAATAATAAAACTAGTAAATTAAGGCGTATGCCATTTTGTCCGTTGCAAATGCGATTGGCCATTTTGAGGTTGCGCGTGAGACTGGGTCGGTTTCGTTTCGAATTGCACTATGGGGCTGTTTTGGGGACGCAATTCAAACATGGCGTCTGCCCAGAATGTATGGGGTTAGTTTCTAGAGAAACTGTGGTGCTGCGTCGGTGGGGGTAAAAAAAAAAGTCGCACTCGGGCCACGATGGCCCACACGGCGGAGCTTAACCCGGTTTCCGTAGTATGAAGCAACTAGGAATATTGCTACTCCCCCCTGGATGGGATACTAGTCCAACGCAGGGTTACCCCCAGCATTTTGTCCCCGGTACCCATTTATACACCTGGGTGGAGAGAGACAGTGTGGAGTAAAGTTTCTTGTCTAAGCAAACAACACGTTGGCAGAGACCAGGCTCGAACCACCGACCTTCAGGTTGAAAGTCCGACGCGTCGGTGGGGGTGAAGAACAAGAATTTGGTTTTATCGACTGAGTCGATAAGGTAAATTAGCCACCGTTAAAAGATTCGAGAAAGCTGACGTCGTCGGAGCAAATCAAGGGATTGTGGGTAGTGTGTGGTTTTATATAGTAGGTGGAGTTTTGCTATTGGTGGAAATTTGGTGACGTGAAAACAAATGTAAATTAGTTGAATGAAAAGCGTTCGTTGATTTCGTGGGGTTTGAGAGTGCCGATTTGAAAGATGATTTTTTGTTCTAAGTTTTTACGGCTTTCTGTGTTACCCTGGTGTAGGGAAAGGCCGCAGATTGTCATGTGTTGTTTAGAATGGTTAGTGAGATTGAAATGATGCGCGACTGTTTTGGATGCGTCTTTGTCATTTTTTTCAACGTCTCGGAGATGTTCACGAAAACGGTCGCCCAGTCTCCTCCCTGTTTCGCCAATGTATATCTTTTTGCAAAAAGTACATCAGTGATGTAGATCAGTGATTTTAATCGATCGTTTGGGTCCCGTTATTTTGTTCGCGTTGTGAATGAAATGACAAGTGTTGCATCGTGTGCGTGCGCAATTAAAAGTTCCCGGTTCATCGTCAGATTTCAGTGTGCTCGTAACTAGGAAGTTGCCTATGTTTTTGTCACGTTTGAATGAAATTAGTGGGGTCGTGAAAAAATTCTGCCAGTTTCGGGGTCGTTTTTTGAGTAATTTGCACAGGATGTAAACTCGGCTGAAGCTGTGATCTTGTAAAAAATGGGATGATAGTCCAGGGAAATATTGGAGGAAGTTCATTTCTGTTCATCCTCACTCCTCTTGGAAAATGTGCTCCACAATCTTTGTGCTCGGTCCGTCCTTCAAGGTTGCATTTCGTATCAGTCGTACGTACGCGTTTTTAACTTTCGGATCATTTCTCCAGTTGTTGCTGTATCCAGGTACGCAACAGCTAAACTCTCCCATTTTTGAGGGTGATGTCGCAGCGCTTAGAAGGTCTCACACCATTGGCTTGCCACCCTTAGATCTAACAATAGGACAAACAACACAACAATGGACCCTAACCCTAAAAACAATAGCAGCCTTGTTTTACAAGGCCAATGAAAATAGAAGCTTCTAAGAGCTGCGACCCTACCGATTTTTGACAAGATCACAGCTTCAGTTTACATTCTGAGCAGACGCCATGTTTGAATTGCGTCCTCAAAACAGCCCCATAGTGCAATTCGAAACGCAACCGACCCAGTCTCATGCGCAACCTCAAAATGGCCAATCGGTAATCTTCACCTACCTTACCCATGCATGGGGACGGAGGTGGAGGGAAGAACCATTTAATCAATACCCAACAAACTTCCTTATTTTTTCTGAAATTCATCTCAAAACATTTTGACGAGACAATGTGACGTTTCCACGGCAACCATTTTTTAACAAGCATGTTTACCCAAATTTTGACTCGTCTGCTTAAATTAACGTTTAAACGGAAATTTTTATTCTTTCTTGTATCAAATTTTATAATTTAAGTTTAAATTTTAATTTGATTAATTTGACCAGGATAAAATAATGTTTTGACTCAATTTTAGCACTTTTCTAACATACCGAAAAAAAAAATGAAATAGCGGTTCTAAGGCAGCTATTCAGACTGGGGGACGCAATTCCCGCGTGATATGATGTCATCTCGTCACACGATCTACCTTAACTAAGTCACAGGTTTTGGACCCTCTAAGTTTCATAGCCATAGCTTTAATATTCTTGAAGTTAGGGAGGTTGGAGGATCCCCCCATCCCCGTCTCTTCCGTTCTCAGAAGACCAAACCGCCCGGTCTGATTAGGGTTATTAAGCAAAAACGCACCGAGCAAGACCTATGCGTTTGAACGAAAAAGCATTATTGTATGTAGAAAGCCGGATGCCCGTATATTAATCTACTGAAAAGAACAAAGAAAACCGAGCTAGGTAAAAAAAGGGTAGTTTCTTGGTGTTGCGGATAGTGTGATCACCAAATGACGTAAAACAACAAATTCAAGACACTGAACAATACCCACACCACAACACAAAAGCTAACCAACAATGGCTTCCGCGACACCAAGAAAACAAGGCATCAGCAAAGCCTCACTTGTATCATTAATAGCCAATAGATGTAAGTGTTTTAATATATCATAAGTGTAAACTAAAAGCTGTTGATTTGTAATGGAAGAAAACAACGAAACAAGAAGGTTCAGAAATAACAAAGATTAATCGGCAAGTCATTTGTGTTAATTTGACTTCGGGAAAAGATATAATTAGCTCAAGGGATTAAAAAAAAAAGAGAAAATAATGTCAAAAAGGCCAATTAAACGGGAAAGTGGTTAAAGTTTCTTTTGAAAAGAGGCTTAAATGTTTAAATAGATTTGCCACGAACATACAAAAGGGATTTCCATTTCCTTTTTAAGGAAATCTTTAAAAATAAAGTGACGATGATGGTGAACATTTGTTCAATTAAAAAGAAACATTGTAATAGGAATTCGAAGATAGAAAGGAATATTGAAAAAACCTCACCTTTGTTTCTAACGTTCCTTCTTTCCTTGTCTTTGAACTTCTTTCTTTCGCCCCAGATGTTGGATTCTGAGCAACCTTTTTTTCTCGCCTTCGCCTTTTACTGTCATAAAATAAAATATATTAATACAACGGAAATTAATTTGTCCGTCGCTGTTTTCCGTTGCAACCTGAGCGTCCCCATATTTCAATTGAAACGGAAAAAACAAGGAAGCGGACTGTCTGTGGCCAGCAGGGCACTCTGCTTTTAGCTCAAAATATCAATTCTCATTAATGAGCGTTATACCTTCTTCTAAGGCCAGTTTTGAGAATTTTATTGTTATTAAAATAATAACCCACTAACTAGCTGATTAGAGTGATTTTCTTTACACCGTGAAATAGTTACTAAGCTAGTAGCCACTAATTCCATTGTTTTCTTTTCCTTACTATTTAATTTACTAATTTTGGCAAATTTTGATTAGTTGCTAGATACTGTTTCACGGTCTTAGTAAAATCACTTTATGCAATGCTCCTTGTTTGCTTGACAAAGCGATTTAAAGCAGTCAAAACATTTGGCGATTTTTGAAATGAGGAATTTTGTCAGCAGCGTGAAGCGTTAACAGCCTCAAGATATTTTTGCTAAGATGAAGAGAGCTAATTGAAAATAAACGATTTCCTTGTACTGTTGGTGGTAATTATCTTCATTTAACTGTGTTCTATTTAGTCACTGCAATCTGAATATGGGATTTAGCCAAAATTCGAAATGCCGCGGTTTCTCAAATGAACTCAACGGTAAAATCGAGTTTATGGTTTAATCTCAGATCATGTTCATTCTGCCATTCCAAGAACAGTACGCGACATAAAGTTAACGTTAATAAAATAACGGTAACAAGATTACGGTGGCAGAACTTTCGAAAAGTAAGTAATTTCTTTAAGAAATCTATTTTTAAAATAATAATTAATTGCATGTTTTCATTTTTATTTTAACTTATATAATTAATAAAAACATCATGCATTATTTGAAATTTGATTTCCTTTCCGTTTCAGTTTATTGATGCGAAAAAAGGAATTTAGTGCGATTAATTGGTGTTTTAAAATTGGTATCCGAAATAGAAAATCTTCTTTGTCTTCAAAATTAGTAGTATCCGATTGTTTTTGAAAATCCATAAAACTTATAAATCACATACAACGAGTTGAGTTCGAGGTTATCGAAATGTACTTTCAAATTGTATTTACACTTCTCTCTCTGTCGCTGTTTGGTCGCTGAAGATAGATACAAGAAAAGTTCTCATACATCCGTATTTCCCCGGGACGTAATTTCCTTTAATAAAAAAAACTTTATGGGGCTTTTTCCTTCCCAGTTGTTTTTTTAAGTTCCTAATTCAAATTATAAGTTAACCAACACGATAACAGGATGCGATATCTTCCGCGGTGAATGATTTTTTGTTATTAATTTTTCTCCCTTTAATTTATTGTCAGTTGCACATATAGAAGCTATTTAGACCTATTCATGCCATATTGTGAGGGTATTTGTGTTAAGTCGGAATCCGCAAATTATTTGTGAAGCTTTGAGATGCAATAAAAATGTCCTGACTTGAATCCTTACAAATGTCGTGTATGGGGTTATTGTTTTCAGAAAAAAGGTCTTCGTGAGTTTCTCTTGCAGTGCGAGTGAATGTCGATGGAACAGCACAGGTTGACGAAAACAAAAAAGATAGGTCTATTTAGGGTTCATGTCCGAACTATATAACAAGCAAAAGCCAAAATCCGAGCCCTGAAAAACGAGTTAAATCTGTAATCTGTTGCATTGAAAGGATCCACAAATCCTTTAAAATGCTCCCCTGAATTCGAAATCTGGGTAAACGTATTTACAAAATCCGCCGATCCGTAGACCTTAATACCGCCCACCTCCCCCTCTTTGAGACATGGAGAGCAAAACTCCGTTGTATGACGAAAGACACAAAGTGCATGTCGCTAGAGATCAAAGTGGGACAGTTTTTCGTCGAGCGATTTTCGAAAAAAAAAAAACGCATACGGGGACACAAAGGTCAAAGACGAGACACGTAAAAACGGAGTGCAACACTCCTGTGCCAAGAAAGATGTGATGTTGATGTACATCGAGTTGCGAGCGTGGCCGGGACAAAGACTAAATAAACTTAGTCCTCGACGAACCCACGACCTTCAGCCCAGTTGTCCGGAAGCCGATTAACGCTAAAGGCCCTGTCACACTATTGCGTATTAAAGAAACGTATGAGTTGCGTATGAAAATTCATAAAATAATTTTCATACGCACAAAATTCTCTTGAAAATACAGCGTATGACCAGCGTACTTGACCTATGAGTAACGTACCTTCAGCGCAACTCTCGCGTATCCAGCGTATGCCTAGCGTATGCTTAGCGTATAAACCATACGTCCGAATACGCACAAAATTTTTAAGCATGCTTAAAAATTTTGTGCGTATTCGGACGTATGCCAGCGTATGCCACCGTATGCGACCATGCTTGAAACGTATACAACCTATGCCTAACGTACCCCTAGCGTATGTCAGCGTATACCAGCGTATGAGTGATATTTTTTCATACGCTGGCATACGCTAGTACGATACGCAATAGTGTGACAGGGCCATAACCAAGGATTACATTTAAACCGAGGATTTTGTTTCTCTTGTTTAAAAAAGTCAAAAAACGTTTCACTTTGCGTTTGGATTTTGACTTTCGCCACGACTTGCATTAGTCCGTGTGGTCACGTGGTCACTTCGTTGTTACAGATATTCTCTTCTTGACAGACTAGATAACTCTTTAAAATTGCAAGTATATACAGTTGTTTCGAGAAAGATTGTCGGAAAAAAGTGCAAAAGTGCACGCGACAATCCCGAAAAATAAATACATGAAACCTGTGATGCCTCGTCCGTACGGGGTCGATCTT